>CAESWR010000109.1:72948-100993 GCA_903171835.1 Mullus surmuletus | reverse complement strand
CCCCCCCCCACACACACACACACACACACATGCTCAGCAACCCAAGCACATTCCAGCCTCAGACGAAATATGCACCTAGCCATGTAATGCAATGTATATAAACACCGCCACCACCGAAAAGGTCGGAGTGGAGGTGTTGCGCGTCCGCTTATGCAATCGTTAGAGCAGCGTGGAAAGCCCTCACCCCGCTTTTCTCAGACTTTTTTTTTCAGCTCAGGGCAGAAGTTGGATGCTGCTCCAAAATAAAACATCCGCTTACTATTCAAAATAAACCCAAAAACTTTTCAGGTTGTGTGTTCGCGGCTGTGGAAAATCATTGGTCAGGATGACATCAAAAGTTAACTTGTTTCCATGGCAACCACTTTCCAAAAACAACATAAATGCATCATGTCTTTCAGCATCACTTCATCAGAGAAACACACACACACACGGCGCCTGTGATCAGACAGCGTTTTCGCATGATAGAGGAAATCCCTACTAACACACAGACCAGCTCCTCTGTTACTGGTCTTGATGGGAACCATCAATTCTTTCTGGGTTTGCGGTTTAACAGTGGTCATTAGATCCACTCACAGGGGTTTGTGCACGGAGCCTATTGTGGTGCCCGATCTCACGTTAACTATTTGATTACCGCAAGACATCGTGAGTCTCTTTCACTCCTGCCGGTCCGACTGCCGGAGTACTGGCGGAGGCGGTGGGGGATGACCATGACAGACCGGCAGGGACCTCGCCACGGACCTGTGCTGGTCCGCAGCCCATAGTTTGAGAAACGCTGGTCTAGACGTCCTCAGCGAGAACGCGGCGCTCCATGAAAGCCTGGTTGTTGCCGGCGAGCAATGGTGGACGCACCGACCTGCCAGCAGCGCCTCCTCGTCCCTGCGCTGACTTCATCCAATTACTTTGTTCATTTGCCGGCCTGCTGTTCTCATATCAGTATTTCACCTCCTCTATTTGTCATAACGTCTAAGAGGATAAATTAAGTGCTCTCCTCGTCTGCCTCTCGCTGGGAAAAACTCATAATCTCATGGGATGCGGCGCCCCCCCCCCCACCCCCCCACCTTCGGCTGCCGGCTCCCGTTCATGCGCTGTTCGCATTGGCGGGCGATTCCTCCAAAAGATATCCTTCAGCGTGACCTTCAGCGTGACCTCACAGCGATGATTAACTTTTCGCCGGATTTTGGACGTCACTACCGTCAGCTAACCTCCAGATTGGCGGGTTCTCTGTCGCACAGGCCTCTGGAGCAGCAGGGGCGGGGGTCTCCGTGTGGTTCTCAGCCCCCCGTGAGCAGCCTTTCATTATTTTCCCACCGCAGTTTAGGGATACTTGCGCATTCCGCCTGCATTCCTCTGCCCTCCTCGGTGCAGAAGCGCTTCATCACATCCACTCCTCCTCCTCACATTTGTCCAATTTGTTTTTAATGAGGGGGGGGGGGCTGCATGTAAAAGCGGAATGAATCAGTGCTGACTAAGTTTGATGGCCAGACACGAATGCAGCACGTGAATGTGTAAGTTATTAATTCTCACCACAACAGGGCTGCCAGCTTTTTTTCCACCTAAAAAAAACCCCACATTTGAAAGTTTCCTGGTGACAACACCAGCAAACCCTCCTCTCCTCTCTCTCAGCACTTCCTTCATATGGTGTTGTAAACTGAACAGTAAGAAAAAAAGCAGTAGCTAGTAAATCTGTTGGCTGAGAAACAGTCTGTCTTCGGTTGGATTTCAAATGAGGCCGTAATGCTTTGGGTGCACATTTCCGCAGCACTAAGTGGAAAACGCTGTGCGCCTCATCACTGCCGATGCAAAAAGGAACTTTCGAGTAGAGTTTTATTTACCGCGTGACGCGAGTCGACTTGCTCAGATTTTCTATTGTCACAGTAAGTAAATTAAACATGTGAGTTGTACAAGACGGCCAGTTGTTTTTTGTATTTCGTGGCTTCAGAGGAGGAAGGCTGTAATTGTGTAATGCACATCATTTGCAAGTACATGGTTATAAGAAAGAATCATTAGAGGAGAAAAGTGCCGGCTGAACGAGCTTTATGGTGTTTGAATAAGTGAGTTGATTGCAGTGAGTGCGAAGGCAGAACATTTTCCTCCTTTAGAGAGATATAAAGCCTCTGGAACAGACTGTCGAGAAACCTTTCAAATGTGGAGTGAAGGGCAGCAGTGCATGCATGGCTGCAACAACAGGAGGGGAAGAAGAATATGCAGAGGTGGGTAGAGCAGCCCAACTTTGTACTGTTACTTCAGAAAAGTATGACTCAAGTAGAAGGAAAAAGTAGTCATCTAAGAAATGACTTGAGGAAGAGTAAAAAAGTACTCAAGTAATGAGATGCTGTAATATCTGATTTATTTGTGCATGAATGTGCAGGAATTCAATCAGATAGACAAAAATATATTTAAAAAAGTGCAAATTCAAGTAAACCCCTTTAACTAAAATCATAACAAATGAAATATTTATATATCAAAAAATAAAATAATTAGATTTCGAACATGTGTAGCTAAACATGCTTCATATACGAGGCCACAAGTGTTCCTCCTCCTCCTCTTAAGTAATGCAGTTTTCGAGTGTATTCCTACGCTACGCATGTAGCTACCCGCCATGGCTACACGCCCGGCCGCTAAGAATTGGTCTGGTCAAGTACCTGAACCTCTTACTCCACTACATTGCAATGTAGTAAGAGTAAGAGTAGAGTTGCTTCTTCAAAAACATACTCAAGTATGAATAAAATCTATTTTGCATTTATGAAGAAGTGCAATTTATCCAAAAATGTACTCAAATAAATGTAATGGAATAAATGTGACTCGTTACTACCCAGCTCTGAGATTACGGCCTTCATCACCTGCGAGAAATGACGTTGGAAGTCCAGCCGTGTTTTGTTGTCTTCGGGGGACAGTGCTCACAGCATCCTGCTCTTAGTCTTTGGGGTTTGTTGCAGAAACAGCAACACTTATGGTGCTGCTTCAGAACAGTGGCGTGCATAGACTTTTTGAAGGGCCGAGGTGAAAAGAAAAAAAAAAGCGCACCTACAGTGTATTCTAGCCACTTATAAAATGCGTTTTTGACTCCCAGTAGGGCATTTTATCATTTGTTAACCAGCCAAGAGGGCACTTGAGCATGTTTAGCCAAGCAGGGGGGAACATTTGTGCCTCTAAAGCAGTGGCAGATCTGTAGGGGGGCTGGCAGGGCGACCAACCCTGGTCCTTTCACTAAGCCCTTTCACTAAGATCCAGCCCCCCCGTTCAGATGATAGGTAGGGGTAGGGTGCCGCCATCGATCAGCACAGCCCCCCCCCCCCCAAGTGACTTCATGTGCGCCGACACAAGAGACATCCTGAGAGAGAAAAGGTGCTGAAAGTGACACCTTAGCACATTAGCAGCCATAAAACCTCAGGTGTGTAATATGCGTGTAGTAAATTGTTTGACAAGTTGCAGTGTGGTTGGTTTTCCTGAGACACCATTAATTGTGTGTTTAGTAAATTCTGTCACTTCTGAGGTCTAAAAGATCTTTCTGTGATGTCGAGTTAGCTGCTGATGCAAGTTGAGATAAAGTATATGATGAACGCTTGTTAACCAATAATTTCCTCTTCTATTTCTGAATTTGTTCAGTGAATACTCCTCCTGTGTCCCTGGCGCATTGAAATCTGCAATGTCAGAGTAAACTCATTCTTCATGCTTCTCGAGGACACACTTACTATTCTCGTGAATGACGCTCCATTGTCAAAACAACCCCACGATGAAATTACATTTACCAGCACAGACACAAAACTGTGTGCAGGGAGTGTAAACATATATGATTACAAGCGGGTGAGATCTTCTTGTTAATGCTGTTAGCTCACTAGCAGCTGTGTCTAACATTTACAAGAACTCCTACAGTCTTGTGACATTGCAGGAAACAGTGGATTTTATTTCAAAATGCAAGGTAAATGAATACTTGAATGTTTTCAATGTTCAGTGCTTTGTTCTCCTCTACTCTTCTCTACTATATTTCACTATCTCAGATACATTAAATTGGCTGTCATGGTGATGAGAATGTTCTGTTTAGGTGAAATCAGCACTCTGAGCTGCATTCACATGGACTCCGGCAGGTGCGAGACAGCAGGTGCCGGCCGAACGGAATGGGAAAAACAAACGCTCTGACGCACAAAGCCGATATCACACACATGTGAGAATACTTTGCTATGATGATTTTGTAGCTTCTGTTTAAAAAAAATGAATTAAAGAATGAAATATTCATTTTTTTTTAATTGTGTGTAATTTTATGTCACTATGACAGCAAAAGAGCTTATCAAATATAGCTCTCTCCAAGTAAAGCATTGCAACACAAACAATTATTCATTCATTTCCAAAAAGGATAGTAGAACTGCACATGTATTGGCCTTCTTTGTGTTAGTTGGAAAATTAGGAAAAATTTCAGTTTGGAAACTGTCATAAATCTGGTTGTAAATTATTGTAAATACGTTTGTGGTGGTAAAAACTAACTGTGGATGGCATCGTCATCCACCGTTGCCAGCATTGTATAAGTTTACCATCATAGTCTTGTCCATTAAAATCACATCCAGTCTGCCAGATCCCATGTCAAGTTGACATTTCAACACGCACAATTTTGAATGTGTGCAATATTTCATAAAGATTTACCTTTTTATTTTAAGGCAAGACTATTTTGGTTGCTAGAAATTGTGCATTATTTTTTTTTCTAAATACATGGGTACATCTGGTAATGATAACTATAGGGTACCGTACCAACAAAAATACGAATATAACATGAACATTTCACAGGAGACACATTTTACTGGGTACTCACCAAATTTTCCAGTGACGCACTCCAGCCACCACCTGTGGGTCCCTGGGCCTTGCGTCACTGAAATCAACATCACTGCTTGTTTAATGTGGATTATATTATTATAAGCAGTGTCGGTAAGTCGCCTGCAATTCTTAAGCATTAGGACAGATTTTACAAAACAACCATTCAAATCTCTGAATTACCGCTGTCATAGAGATATTGTGATATGGTGGCAGTGCTGCCATTTCCTCTCGCTGCATATAATCACTATCACTGTGAATAAAAAGGACTATTGAAAACCGCATAGCTCTGGCTCTTTTGCTCTGGAATGTTGTTGTCTCAACACAGTCGAGCAGTAATGTGTTTTGTGTCATTAACGTAATCCAAATCCTGTCTGGTATGAGGAGGGCCAGTATGATCTACACATTATAAGCATGAGTGTTTATGACGGTGAAGGCTGAGCAGCCCTGCACAATTGATTTACCCTCTCAGGTCCGGAAGAATTGTACAGCGGCAGGCCTTGCTAAATCTGTAATCACAGCCAATCAATGGCAGTCCGTTCTACCAGCGCTTCCATTCACCCCGGGTCACTAGTGAGGAAAAAAACGATGCATTGAAGAGTTAATTTTAGTGCTCCGCATATAAGATTTGTGTGAATATATAATAATGGTACGAGATATTCACACTAAAAGAGATAAAACAACCGGCATGCAGGGGGAGGCGTGATTCCAGTTCTGAGCTGATAGAGACAGAAAGAGAGGGAGAGCGAGCTGGAAAGGTGGAATGACACCCAGGGGAGCCATGGAACATTCACACCAGCGCTCATCCATCTCCGGGACATGAGGAAGGAGGCTGCCGGTAGCATGCCAAACAGAGCGAGCCTGACAGAGAATTTAACACGAGATGCTGGAAGGCCTTAAACATGTGTGACAGTTAGACGCACACAGACAGAGACCTCAGTCACGACTCACACCACACACATATTGTGAGGCCCATTTAACCTGAGGGTACTGACAGCCGGAGGCTATTGATAATGAATCTTCGCAGGATGGCACAAAAAATCAGACACTGCTTTTCTGCACATCTTCATTCATGTTAAACTATTCTGCCACATAATGTTGGAACAAAATTGGTCATGACAAGGTTTGGGCACAAAAAAGACAAAAAATGACAGTGATCTTCTTAAAAATCAAGTAAGCAAGCTTCCCAAAACCAATGGAAGGCATCTAAATAGCTCTCCTTGCAGATTAAAACACCTTGGCATCTAGTTAAACCGTTCTGAATATTTTAGCATTTTTTCCAGCTACATATAGCAGCATTTTGACTACAGGATTTCATCAGCTGACAGGCTCTGCTACATCTCTTGTGTGTACTTCTTCGGGAAAAAAAGGCATAGAGAATTAACCATCCACTGCAGCACAGGATATTTTCCCTGCAGTCATGGCAGCTTGTTTACTTACTTACACCTACAAACTGCATTAATCTACTTTAGGCTGCAGACTGATTGACATAATATGAGGACAGAGTCAGTCTGATCTGATTAAAACATTTGAGTTACCCCGAGTAACCCTTCAGGAGAAACTTGCATCTTATAGTCTGGATTCTGAGTGGGATCATCTGCGAGCGTTAAGACTGCCCTGAGGCAGAATGGGGAAGGAAAAGGCAAAGAGTAAAAATATAACTGGCTAGACTAAATTGACCTCCAGCTTTGCAACAGAGGATGCCTACACACTGTGTGATCCTGGGTCTCTGGTGGGCCAACTGGAAATATCTTTGGCTGTGGCTTCAAACTGGTGCTGGACAGTGATGAGGTTCTCACACAGTTGGCAGGGTCAGAAATTTGGGATATCACACTACACGAGTTACTCACATCAACCGATCAATGGAAACTTGATAGTGGCTGATGCCACCAACACTAGAGCTAAACAAAAAGAGGGTGTTGAGCCCGATGGGAAATTATATTCCCAACATGGCTCGCCGTAGGTCTGCTTTATATTTTTCTTCATTGTTTTTCTCACAAAACATGGCGGCATTGATGGATGAGGATGTTTTATTGACTTGAATCCGAGCCAACCCCGCTGCCATCAGGTGAGAGGAGGGTTCACCCTCTATCACAACCTGAGACAGACAATCACTCAAATATGGTCGATTTCTTTCCAACTGGCCTAACATGTATTTAGTCGGTAAAGTCAGGACATCCATGCAGGAATGAGAAGAGCATGCAAATCGCACACAGAGGTATAAAACCATAGTCTTCTTGTGGTGAGGCAACACTTCACTGCACCACCATGTGGCCTTACATCAAACTTGAGGTCTAGAAAATCCTTCTGAGGTCTTCGGGAGGTCCATATCATGTTGGTCAGTTCAGACCATGATCGAAAAACCCATATGACATCCAGTTTCTGACATCAGTATGACGTCCATAATATGTTTATGGGCAACTAGAATTTGTTGGACGTGGACATCGAGGTGGAAAACACCCTAATGTGAATTGATGAATATGTTTCCTCTTCAAGTGGTGCGGACAGATGCTGTCACAACGTCCGGGAAAGACAAAAAATGCTCATTCCAGCACCAGGACGTACTCTGGAGGTTCGGAAATGGTTGCGTGGGGGAGTCTTGAGACGTGTTTTCTTGAAGGCATCATGTCCATCAGTAGGTAGTGCAGCCCGAGTCAGACAGCTTGTTTCACACCTGCCTCCACTTTACTGTCGGAACAGAGTCAAATACAATTGTTGTGCGGTTCTACATTATCACACTTCAGTGTTCATACACAGCCAGGTCGACTCTCTGCAGCTAGCTCCGCGCAGTCAGAGACAATTGTTGGTGTGTTAGCGCCGTACCTGCATGTTGCTCGGTGATAAATTGCCTCAGGAATCAACAGCCAGCCATGTCAAGTATAGCTAACAACAGTTTTCCCACAGCCAGGCAGAAAAAGACAACAAGCACATTATAGCTGCCAGGAGGATAACTCCCCCTAACACTGTTTACCTGCCCTCTGCCAGCAGTGCAGAGCATCATGGGAAACAGTACTGACAAGTGAGGCCAATCAGTGAGGAAGAGGAAAGAGACGAAAGTCATCGTTCTTTGCTGCAGATTGAATCTCTTGTCAGTGTTGCTGCTGCTCATCCTGATGGTTTGTCACGTTGAAAATGTTTAATTGGGCTTAATTAGTCAGTTTAGCAGCTGATTGGGCGGATTGGGTGCTAACTGTCCGCTGAAGAGGCAGTGACAAGTGTTGTGAGGCGGCTCCGGGGGGAGAGGAAATGGATACAGTTGACAGCCGAAACTTAAGGAGAGCCGCGGTTAACAGGAGCCACAGGTCCTCGTCTACCTCACCCGATTGTCCGCCTTTGAAAATCTATTTCCAGTGACTCCCTCCTTAGTTCCCTCCCTCCTCCTCGTCCCGGCTTGTCACTCTAATCCTGGAAAGGTAAGACAACCCGGCGGGGGGACACACCGCTGATGTCGCCCGGTTACTCCAAAGCTTTGGCTCCAGGATGACCTCAGGGAACATCTGTTAGGAAACAGTGTGCGATGCCACAGTGGTTTATCCCTGAAACGCTATTTAACCAAGTCTTCACAAAGGAAAAGGACGGCTTCAGGGTGGCTTTGTGTCTGTGTATGCTTGCGCCAGGAAGATGAGGTGTGGACTTGGCCGAGCCAGTGGGACAGAAGCGCTGATGTGTGCTACCCTTTAAAATAGCCCAGACAGACAGCTGAGCAGCTGTGACCTCACGTCCCCCGAACTCTCAGTTACACTCGCTGGCCACGCTGCTCCTCGCACTGTCTCTGTCTGCACCTACGGAATAACACAATGAATCATCCTTATCCATTTTAAAAACTGCATTTATGCGCCCAGACAAAAAAAAAAAAGAGTCATTTTCAGAGTCTCTGTTTGCTTCCATTAGTGTCCATATTTTAAAGCCGCGGCTTTCTGCAAAGGTTATTAAAGAACGACAGACGGCTTTGATTTTGTCAGCCAGGGACAATGCAGTCCAATTACAGCTCAGGCAAAGACGAGGCACGATATCCTTGGACCGGGCGCTCTCCACTCTCGTCTGCAGCCAGCCAGACATTCAGTTTCACAGCAACAAGCATGAAATAGACTCTGAGGATCAAATACGGGCCGTGTGCGATTGGAATTGCACGACTGCAGGACAGGTTGTGCGAATGAGATCATCGGTTTGTGATGATGATGATGATGATGATGATGATGTTCGGAAAAGTGGATGTGAGACGGAGAGAGACAAAAAAAGTGAGCAGGAGCATGTGGACAGTGTGCACACACGCCAGGAAAGTGTCATTAGTTATGTGCTCCCAGGCTGATGGCAAAAACAGTGCGAGGTGTGGTGAGACTTGGAGGGCCACTGTCGCCTGACACATTGCCATCACATGCTTTTATTTTTCCTGCAACTGCGGAGGGAAAAAGTCCAATGCTACCCCGAAGACCTTACCTCAGTATTCGCTCTAAATATTCCACTTTAGCGCACATCCTTACCTGAAAATCGTCACACCAGATTTAGACCATGACCTCATTATTTCATTATTTGGAACACAATGTGGACAATAAATAAAACAGCTCCACCCCACCACATGGTTTGTGTTTCCTACAGAAGCTAAGCTAATGGTGGTGCTAACATCGTGGGCTGACAGTCCAGACTAATTTGGGGCAATTACAGCAGATGAGGAGGGAAATTTTTCCCATGCGGGGGCGGCCAATGGGTCAGCCGCACATCAGCTGAGCAGGCAAACTGTCATGATCGACGCCGCGTGGTCATTAAAGCCGCCCGTCTGCCGTAGTCCTTTCCAGCGAGCAGACCTATTCGCGTCTCCTGCGCTCCCGTACTCTTCCCCTGGCCTCTGCCTCTATTTCTGGTGCAAACATACAGACTGATATGTTTAGCAGGAAGCCTCCTGGATGCAAATAGAGAAGGTCAGACTGTGACGGTTTGCGCTGCCTACACCATCATAACTCAGACCTCGTCCGCCTCCGCTGCTGCTGACCAGAAGCAGGTATGTGAACAGCAGTGAGAGGGGCTGATGTTGTTCAGGGCTTGGAGGCAAACCGGGGTCAAAGTTAATGGAATACTTTGACTTTTTTGGAGGTGATTACTCACTTTTTGGCTGAAGGTTATATGAGATTAGGTGGGAGGATTGACACTATTCTCATTGTTGCGGGTCAAGAATGAAGCAACAGCCAGGAGGGAGTTAGCTTGACTTTTACTGAAAATGTGGTGCCTTCTGAGTACTACACTTTTTTTTGCCTTTAGTCCAAATTGCAGCTCCGCACAACATGAAACTGCAGGCAATATGTGTAAAAACGGGATTTTTTACCGCCTCATAAAATTGTCCTACAAACAGCAACCCTTTAAAAATATATGAGTCGCTGTATGTAGCATGAAATTGGAAGTAAACGGACTACGTAAGACCACAATTTCATACCATTTAAATGATGATGCACTTAATTTGTTCAACAACAAATACTTACAAAATTCAGCATGGTGTATAGATGATTATGGCCCACAGTGGCAGCTGGGTTTGCGTACATACAAAATGTTACCAGTTGTAGTTGGACCTGAGGCACGCTGAATTTGACTATGTTTTCGGACAGGAGTAAATTTAGTTGACATATTTTACTATTATTGTTTTATTGCTTTGTATTTCTATGTGTTTGGTTATGTTGTTTTGAAGCACCAAAGAGTTGCTGCCTCAATTGTGTTGCTTCTCCTATAATGACAATAAAAGGAACTGAATTGAATTGAAATATAACTCTGACATAGCGATGGGGAGGGTATTGCAGATATCCAAAGGGAGCTGGTTTCACACAACTGCGAAAGAAAATAATTTAAATGTTACCAAATTCTAACTTGTATAGAATGCGATGTGAAACTGCTTGTCAATTAATCTGAGCAAGCTACATTTTTGTATTCTTAACTTAACAAAAAGTAAACTCCATGTTCATCCACAGTAAAACACAATCACCTCATTAAGTAAAAAGTAGCATAACAGGAGCATGCTCAAGTGATAGTATTCATTTTTTTCCCCAAAGTGCAAAATAGTTTGCTTTAAGAGGTAAAAAACCACTGCTGCACGTATGCATGGTGAGGTGTCCATGTGTGACATTCTTTTAGAACGGAGTAAATGGTGCAAACATGACATATTTAGGCCCTGCACACCCACAATTTTCTCTGCATGACACTTCTCACACCAAAGTTTCAGCAGAAAAAAGCAAAGCATGCTTAATCGAGCTCAGATGCAGTGTGTCGCACCGATAGAAAAGAGAAACAAATGAGACACGGAAGAAAAGGCAAATTACTTAAAATATGTACATTTATACACATGCGAGGGTATAGAGCTGTAAGTGATCTGTTGTTGCCGTGAACGCCAGTCAGGAGAAACAATGACACAAATGGAGAAAATCATATGAACTACAAAAATGCGGTTACAGAAACAGAATGCGACACATTCAGAATGCCAAATAAACTGGCTGTCCCTTTTTCATGAGCTGCAACTGTAAAACTGCATTTATGTGAAAAGAGTTTATTAAGAGGTCATCTCTCTTCCAGTGTGGTGGAGGTTAAATAATCTATGGCGTGTCTGTACGGAGAGGAGTTATTGTTTAAGTTTGTTAATTGAAGAGGTATTATCACAGTTCGTAGACTCATACTTAGCTGTGAGTGTGTATAAGCTTATTTGCGCTTTTTTAAGAACCTGTATTTGTGTAGCATTTAGGCATCATCATCTTTAATACTGTACCTGCACTGACCATACATTCACTATCATCACACAGGGATCTGCTCTGTCACCAAAACCTAAAACATCTTCATCTTCACACGAATGCAACTGGAAGTCATTGCAGAAGACACACAGCTTTCTTTGTTCAGCCGTTTCATTTCGGCTTCATCCTCATAAGGAAGTATTAAAGATCTGCTCATTACTTGGATTTCCCAGGAATGGTCTGCATAAGAGTGGGTGGAGAGACATTTAGAGCTTATTTGGTTGTCATGAATAAGGTTCAAAAGAAAAAAAACATGATGAATCCATTAAGAGCCACTTGCACAACGACTACGGCTGCACTATAGAGGCACCCAATCTTGTAAAACACATTAAAGTATTTCTATGTGATTAACTGTTTCTGAATAAGCGTGTCTCTCGTGACGTCATTTGAGGAAGATAAAATCTGCAAATCAATGAGATATTATGGTAACTGTATTGCTGGGCAAAAAGGCCCAGGCCTGTTTTGTATTGACTTTTCTTGATAACATGGTTGCTTTTACATGCATTAATGTGCAATTCAACAAGCAAACACACAAAAACCGGATGCACAATAAATCAACAATGTACAGACTTTGTCCAAAAATTCGTCTGTTTAAATCACGAACTTGAGGTTGGAAAATAATATGCATTCCAGGTATATTTGTAAAGAAATGAATTGTCTCGTAGTTTTTTTTTTTTTGCATCGTTCTCTATGTTGTATGGAGCAGATAAGCACAGTCTATTCATAGTTAGCTCACTTAGTTGAGCTTTTTGTCACTTCGGAACATCATACACTTCACCAAATCTTTCCATTTATATACATTTATATACTATACACACCTAGTTTTCCTCACAGCGTGTTTTTCCGTGCGAGGGTGCCGGCGCTTTACCTGCAAACTCATTACATTCTTATCTTTGCCAAGATACACTTTCATTAGAGTATATCATATCTGCTGTTCTGAGGCCAGGCACCTGGAATTGATTTGTCGATCTATCATGCATTCCATCATCCTCAAAAAAGAAAATGAGTGAGATTTGAACTCTTCTGTCTGGCTGAAGTGGTGCAGTGGTTGTGATGAGGTTTAAGCCCCAAAAGATAAGTACAAAAAAAAAAAAGACTTGTGTAAATTGGTATATGTATAAGCCTCTTTAAGGAAATCAAAATGATGCAGTCCAGCTCTAAATCACAAAGGGTGTTTTTGAGTAAAGCACAAAGGAGGAGGGCTGAGTCAGTGTGTCTGTGCACGCACGCCTTGCCCCATTTCCTGAACAGAACGGCCTTGAAGAAGCAGCAGAGCTTATCTTTGTAGGTGCATGGGATTCAGCGTTTGCAAACACACAAGTGTTGGTGATGCTGCAGGGTTCCTGCAAAGAGAACCTCCATCTTCTGTCTCCGACATCGCTGTCCTCTTCCATTCCGCGTCCCGTCCGTCAAGAGTAAGAATACTAAGTGAGATATGTATATGGTATGAATGTCAGTGTGCACGTGTTCAGTTCCTAAGGGGTCAGTGGGGGGGCTGATTCGGGGAGGCGTCAGAACAGGGTCCACTGCAAGCAAAGGGCAGCAAGGAGCAGCGCGAGGCTCCAGGGAGCCCGGCCCCAGATGGCAGGCGACGTGCCCCCGATCACCTTCACCGAGGGGGGCTTGGCAGGGCTCTCCCGCGGGCCGTCGGGTCCGGGTTGCCTCCCGACTGGTTTTGCTTCACTGTGGACTTTCGGGTGTGCTGTAAGAGCCAGAAACAGAGGGAAACAGGCAAAGATTAATGTTTTTGCTCAGAGGATTTGTGGTAACCTACTTTAATTCGCACAGTCCTTTGGATTTGTTGTTGTCCAGATTTATA
Organism: Mullus surmuletus; assembly: GCA_903171835.1. Taxonomy (NCBI): domain Eukaryota; kingdom Metazoa; phylum Chordata; class Actinopteri; order Syngnathiformes; family Mullidae; genus Mullus; species Mullus surmuletus. The sequence continues at coordinate 87,613 of CAESWR010000109.1, read as the reverse complement.
TCATCTCAAAAACACTGATGACATTGTAGGTATGATGATAATAAGCACAGCTCTCAAACATACAAACTTCCCTTTCAGATTACTCTTTACAGTGGCTTTACAAAAAATTCCTCCCATTTAGGCCGGTGTACACTGTGCTTTTGTGAAAACCAAACTGCGCCTGTCATGACAGAGGCCTGACTAGCTGTCTGATCTCTCAGGGCCGATGATGGACAGCCCTCACTGTGTCATTGAGGTCAGTTGGGGGTAAACCACACTGTTGGGGAAAGGACAGACATTAACCACACATTTTTATTCTTTTAATTTTTATTTTATCACAACTTGGCCCACGAAATAGGACTCCTGTTATGTGTTGAGACCCTCACTGTTTTTCCAGTCGACACAATCACCTCATACATCATCACCCTGACTTTGAATATATTTCTTTCCTGCTGTCATTACCCCCAATTCTGGAATGTGGGAAAGTAGATACGGTGCGTGTGAATGGATTCTTTCTGCTCCTCGCAATGTTCTTATATTTGGAATTTTTTCTCATTCTTGACAAAAAGCGTCTTGTTCTGCTGTTCTCTCTTTCTGGATGTCTTGTTTTTTAATGATCTGTATGCCGCGTTTCCATCACATCTAAAACGGTGCACGGTGCACCGAGATTGTGCTGAAAATATTGCCTTATATTCCTCACCTTTGAGAGTCTGTATTGGCACCCTTTCAATTAAAAATATGTTATTTGTCAAAGGGTGCCCCAGGGGTGCATACAGATTTGTGCAGTCATAGTAAAGACGGTAACAGCCGCACATGGCTGTCAAACAACTTGACAGTCAGGTGTGTTATGTGATATTACACCCATGAATAACACGAAAAGTCTATGCACACCAAAAAAAGTGTTGCGAATACCCAACCAAATCACACCATCACGATAATAAAAGACAGTTCGAGCTATTTTCAAGCTGTCTTACGATACAAGTTTTTTGCTTCACACCCTTGACGGTCAAATGTGTAAATCTGAGGAGAACACATTCTTTTGAGAAAGCATTTGCAACCCATCCCTACTGCACTCGCATGTGTGAATAGGGATAGGCAGGGCTCTGGAGAGGGAGAGCTGCTTTCAGTGCCAATGGTTTTTGTTGTTCCAGTTGACAATAGACAAAGACATCATTTATCCCAAATCAGATTGCTGTTATTGTTTCAATGGAAATGGGCTGCATCTCATCAGGGTGGTGTCAGAAAGCAGCATCTGAATGGGCCAGAAGACAAACACTACTCCACTGCATGCTAACCAACTGGCTAATTAAAGGAAACAGTTCCTGCCAGGAGAACCAATTATACCGCAGACATCGGCCCTGCCAACTAGTTAAACTGATCTTTTCATATAAGATAGGCATTGATTGCAGAATGTGCTTGGACTTTGATATGAAACAAAATTGGATGCAATGAAATAAACGCACATTGGTGACAGTCAGTGCCCAATAAACTATCAGAATGCATTTTCAGGCGCATTGGTGAGCTTAGGGACATGACTTGTACCTTCAAAGTGACTATCAAAACAGCATCTGAAACGCTGGTTTCAATCACACAATCCAATACCCACTTCACTCCACAAGAGCATTACTGAGACTGTCCCGGTGTCCTCCATGAAGCTTGAGTTCAGAAGAAGTTCTCTACCTTGCCTCTATGGAATTGGTGCCTAAAAGTTCAATACTGTACATAGTCCAAACTAGAGAAGCAGTGGTAAAGCTCTAAAGATTTTTTTGGAAGGAAATCAAAAGGTTTCTAACCATATACAAGGATGAGGCTGCTATAGTCGACAGGGCTTAGAGTCATGAAAGCAGATCTGCCAAAGACGTCAACATGGAGCAACGCCTTTGACAGGTGCAGTAAAATTTAATTGCACAGTTCAGTTTTTATGACAAAATGTCATAATAGAGGGTGTCATTTTTATCTTGAGTGTCATTCTTATCTTGTAATTTCTGCCGCAATCCTCGGAATTTTTGTGTGGCCATAATTCTTGTATCATTTTCTTCTTTCTTTCTTTCTTTCTTCAATTTGATTTATTGTTTCCACATTTATTTGGATATTTCCTTAATTTTATATTTCAGCTAAATCTCTGAAATTGGACGGGACATTCCAAAAAAGCAAAAAAGGAATCTAAGGAGCCTCAAACAGAAATCAAGCAATAACCACAGAAAAAAGGCCTAAATTAACATTTAAAGATAAACACATTTTTAAATACCATTTGGACACCTTAACAAGTCTCTCAGAAGCAGTGTCAGTATCAACTGCATGAAATTAGGCGTCTTGAAACAGTTAAGGCTAAAAGCGTGCAACAACTTGAGGCACACGAAATGAAAAACCTGGTGAGCAGGAGGATAATGGAATGTGATGTTGTTGTCATAATGAGACAATGTTAGCAGATAAGCCGAGCTTCATAAGCTGGCTCATGTGTAAATCCCCCAAATATGGTTGGGGGTTGGAGGGGGAAAGAAGGGAGAACAAGAAAGACAAAGAAGCCGAGGGAGCGAGGGAGTGACAGATGACGCTGAGCATAGCGGAGTAAACCTTGGCTTTCCAGCATGAGGATGAATATCTATCATCTCCCCAGATGAAATCAATCACACTGGGCCACTTCCAAGGTACGCAGTGGCACACGCTGCATTACAAGAGTCAAGACAAAAAAGGGAAAATATTAAATACATGGTGTGAAATGAAGCCAATAGGACAGAGCTGCTCAGAAGGCCGAACATGACTGGACCTCGTATCTGTTAATGACGTCTGATCACAGGAGATGGCAGACTGGCAGGTATCCTCACAGCTCCACACAGGTAGGATCAAGTTGAGCCTTCAGCTCATTAAGGCAGCCCGCTCTGTCCTGTGCCACCTTGTTGACCTTTGTGCTGGCTCAGTGTGTGAGAAATGGTTCATGGTGTCCTTTGCCACTAATGCCTCTCCAGATGGGCAGATTGTGTGTTTGGAGAAGCCTTTGTTTCCCACTGGCCAAGGAGCAGCAACAGCTGCTTCTAACAAGCCTGGCGGCGGCACTGAAGAAGAGGTGGACCTCGGGCTCTGGCCAAGAGGAAGGGCGGATGGGAGGCGACGGAGAGAGGAAGGGAGTAACGGCGTTGTAAGGTGAGTGGGAGGAATAACAAAAGCCTCGGTCGTCATTTTTTTGGGAAGGATTCTGAGAGACAGAAAATTGCATGATGGTTCTCTGGGCAACCATACCATTCTTTCTGCTTCCCTCCCTTTTTTCGGTTTTCATTCTTTCTGCTTTGTTCTTTTTGCCAGCACACAGCCAGCGCCGCCGCACAGATGGAATTTGCAAAACCTATGCGGACGGAGGAAGCAGACGGTTTTCAAACAATTCTTCCTCTGTCCTTCACTGATAAGATTTTCTCAGCATGCCATACATACTGCAGAGAAGAATACACACATACAGTATGAACACACACACACAACAGACAAGGACTCACAAAAGCATACCTGGGAGTAGCACTGGGGCAACAGGGTGAGGAGTTTATGAAGGGCCAAATCCATTTAGTTAACCCATGGAACTCAGGCCGATATGATGCATTTGTGTGCGTGTGTGTATGTGTGTGTATTGTGTGGGTCTGCATTTGGCCGAACACTGGCTGTGGAGCCGTAATCCGGTGAGGAATGGTGCTACTGTACACTGAGGCTTAGCACGTTGTCACACTATATGCTATCAGGATGACAAGGCAGCTTTTCCCGACTGCTTGTAGCCATTAGAGACAAAGACGTGTCCTCGGTTGAATTTCATATCTCCATGTTTCGCTGAATTAAAATCTGTTCGGAATTACATGTTGCAGCTAATTAAATTTTAACACAAAGACGTACAAGACAGGCCAACTCTTCATCGGCGAGGTTACATGACTTCTGTAACACCCGTGGCAGTTTTCACTCGTCCGTCCCCTGGTGTGTAATTATAAAGATAGAGAGAAGGTGAGCGTTTCATTTGTGGCGCATTGTGGTGGAGGCGGGTGGGTAGTAACTTTGCCCCCCCTCCCTCACATTCTCGCCCCTTCCATCTCTCGGCTCACACCTCTACCTTGACCTTGACAATCGTGCTGTGAAGTGGTAATGGAAGACGGGGACGCGGGGTGGTGGGGGGATTGGGAAAGCGGCTTGTGTGTCTGCGTTTTTGACAAGGTCGCCGGATTTGCCTCATGACCGTGTTTCATTACAAGAGGTGACCTTTGACCCCTGCTGCTTTTAACACAGGCAGATGCATCAATGTAAACTTCACAGGCAACCACGGGGGCTGAATTGGGATGATAAGATGATTGGCTGGACTGATGCGTGATCATGCCCAAGAGACAACAAGTACGGTTCCTCCTGTTGCTCCCTTTCTCCCATGACAGCCCTGCAGAGTGGCTGAATAATGATGCTGTTGATCCGCAAGATCAATCCTTATTTTCTGTAAAACAAGATCTTTATGCAACAGCCAATATGTCTTTGAGGCGTGGGCACCAGCTCACCGTTTCTCAAATGCGGTGAAGTCACTAAAGATGATTTGCACCATTAGTCTCTGTCATTAACAGTGATAGAATGTTCTTCTATGACACAGGCAGATGTGCGACCTTTGCCAGATGCCATCTATCCCTTTGGAAGCAGGAGCACAGAGGAGAGGGACAGAAAATGGTGCAATTCTGCAACCAGCTTGCTAACCATGTTTGTTTGTTTTAACATCAAGTTGAGATTAAAAATGATATTTACATCTGAAGGACAGGGGAGACCTCGGGGAGGGTTGGTACATTCTGAATGATGGCAGGTGGCATTAACAGCTGTCATGTGTGATCTGATAATAAGTGCATGCACTGTACCAAGGACATATTGAAGACTAATTCTGAGTCATTCTGAGGACTATTTGCTGAATTTAGACACCAAAGAAAGCACTGTGCTTGCTGATATTGCCTAATGAAAAGCTAGTTTGAAGACTGAGATCAAAACATCCGTCTTTCCTCTTTGCCCCCCTCTAGCCTCCCTTGGAGCTTGTATGCAGGCTTTTAAATAAAGAGTTGCTTTATAAAACAGGTAAAGACTGTGACACTGATTCAGGTACTGATGCAAAACAGAGCAAAAACCCTTGGTGCTTTCACTCTTGGCTGAGACCAAACATCACTAAGCTATTAGTTTGGCTCCGCTCAGACCTTGGAGACCAACAAAAGACTGCCTACTCTTGGTAGCAATGGATCACTGGTGTCCTGACACTACTTTGCAGAGGAGCTGCTGGGTCACTTCCATTTTAAGGCCTTTCTTTCATTGTCGCACACAGACATTTACATTCCCAAGCACTCATACATCTGGTTATCTCTTTTCACATACACTTTCTCCCAGAGAAGGGTAAGGTTAGAGGCGTTGGGACAAGGAGAGGATACATTCACACAGTTCATTACTGGCTATCCATCTCCGCGCTGTTTTTGTCCACGATTCACTCTTTATGTGGTACCATGTCAGCTTGGGGCTCCTCACCCTGTCAAACTAATCTCCCTGTTTTGTATTTGAGGTTACACACACACACACACACACACACACACACATACAATTTCACTTCTCTGAGAAATGTCCCTCTGGTTCACAGGCAACCTGTACTGGGAATCCAGGACTGGTTCGGGGCTCTGGCAGGCCACTGGAGGGGAAGGGACAGGGGTACCAGTGGGGTACACATCTGAGCCTATGACTAACCTAGCAACGGGCACGGCAGCATGGCAACTCCAGAGCAGAGATCAGTGCATTGGAATCTGCTCAGTGTGATTTCTGGCTGCACTGGGCTATTAAACTTCTTGGCAGGATTAAGATTTACTCCTTTACACACACACAAACACGTACAGAAACAAATAGGCAAAGGGGGCCCCGTAAAGACCTCCACCGGTCAATGTGACGATTCTCAAGATTGAGGGGAATCGTGAAGGGAAAACAGCATTTAAGCCATATAGAGAAGGCCCAGTACAAGTACACATCCACTTTCCAGAACATCAATGTTACACACACCTGCTGCTGCACCTGCGCCCACTCAAACGCCGTATGCTCTGCACTGCATTGGCAGGTGTCAGATTGCCCTTGTAGACAGATAAAGCGTGAAGGAGACAGCAAGAGAAACTCGCATTCCTTAGCGTGTGAACTGTCATCAGGGTGCGAACGACGACGGTCACAAGCAGAAGAACGCTGACGACGGGACGCAGCCTCACCACGCTCCATGTGACCAACCTCCTCTGAATTACACACATCTAACTTACTTGCCTTTTCATCTTCAAAGTGTTTTCATAAATCGTGTGGGTTAATAAAAAAAAGAAAAAAAAGCTCTGTGCAGTGGTGTTATAAATGTTTGATTTTGCGGGGGCGAGTTAGATTCTTTGATGTAAACTCCGGGGTTGCGTAACCGACTGCAGTTTTAGAATCAAATTACTTAGCAATGTGCACTAAGCAGACTGTTGGTGGCCCCTCTTAACTGATCTGCAATCAGCTAAGGCGGTGGAGGTCGGCCCCCTCCCAGTCCCGGGGCGTGACAGTCTGCTACAGGTCCGGCTCTAATTGCCACATCAATTATGGATAAAGGAGAAAGGCTTTGTCGCTTTCACTACTGACTTTCACTGCTGGTCAATAGGATGAGCCCTTTAATGAAGTGGCTTGTCTTGCGTGTGTGTGCCTTAGATGCATACACATATCGTATAAAACAGCACAATGGGCCTCACCGCAGGGACTCGATTGGCTCATTGCTACCCCCTCCATTATCTGCCCATTCATGCAATGCTAATGCACCGCTATCCAAAGCATATAGAGCTTTTGCTTTAAGAGACCTCGCTTGCTCCCCAGCTCCCCTCACCTCATCCGTATCTCCACCTGCATACCAGGCAGTGCCGAGACAAAGAGGATCAGACTCATCCCTGATTATCCTTCCACTGTATTTTTCAATATCAGTGGAATGTCTGCCTTTATTTGTTCAGCGCTGTGTTACAACAGGAATGCAAGTTTCTGTGTAGCTGGGGATGGGCTCCAGGCAAGGCAGGAGAGAGTCAAGGGGGTCACCCATTCTACATACCCCCCCCCCCACACACACACACACACTATCCATGTCTATTAGCATTAATAAGGAAGCCCAAACGGACTAGGGCCCATCATAAATTAGTCTCAGCTGTTGGTCTGTCTCTCAATAAGCATTCCAAGATGTTTTAATTACGATCAAGCCTCAGAGTATTCCAGAAAGTGTCATCCATGCTGAGCAGGGCTTTGGGTCGTGTGTCACAGAGTTGAAATCCAAGAAACGTCCACTGAATACACAGCTTTAAAAAAATAATTTATGAGTCTGGACGGTTTTAAAATGTCGCTTGGAAACCCGCGTGTGTTTTAAGGGTGTGTTTGGTGATTAAATGCTACCTCTGCGGTTCTGCTGTCTTTTATGTGAGTTAGTATCGCTGCATTGCGTCACCAACATACCTTGTCTCTCCGCTTGTAAACTTCATAGCAACGATACAAAATGCTGAATATCGCTTTCGTTAACTTCCCTGGTACTAACTTCCACTATTTCCTCCGGTTTATAACCTGTAGCCTCACCAGACGTTCTCGGTGTTTCCCCCAACCCGGGTCCCAAAGGTGTGCTGCAGAGGCTCAATCATAAAGGCGTCGGCTGATACGACTTAGAAAGGAAATGATGATGCTGGCTAATGAGAACCATTCTCCTCTGATGACCGTGTGCCTTGGGAGCCCTTGCAGCTAAAATGCTCTCAAAGTGCCATAAAATCCAAAAGGCAGAATACGCCAAGCTACGAGGGGAAAGGAGACCTCTGAAAGACTTTGCACAAAAAGCAATGTAAGGGAGCAGTGACTGTAATAAAACACAGCACTTGAAGTGCTGACAAGTGTTCGATAGCACATTAATCTAAAAGATGATCCCTCTAGTTGTCCTGCTTGAAAGGTGTCCTTCGCCACATTAATTTAATAGGTGGCGTTAATGATAATGGTGACATAGATTTTGTTCAAAGAAGTATTGAAAAAAAATAATGTTATTCACAAAGTCCAATAGAACAGAGTGATTTCACATATTTTACATACAAAACAAAAGTGATTCAGTTCTTCCATATTCACCCGCAAACCAGACCCTCTTCCTGCCCAGCCAAAGCTGTCTCCGATCCTCTTGTTCCTACTTCAACCCTGCTTTGCCCTGCGGAGTTTGTGCTCAGTCCCTTGAGCTCCAGATGAAAGGCTGAGGGAAATGGCAGTCATACTGGTAATATCCGCATCGGGACACAGTCACTACATCTGCTGGCCAGCCGGCCTCTATATGCACGCAGAGTCCCAAGGGGCTCGGCGCGGTCCAGGACCTGGGATGGGAAAATTGAGGGGTAGATTGATTCTAACCGGCCTGGCAGAGCATGTGGGCACAGAGTCCTCCAGACAGCCTTCTAACCCCGCTCTCTCACAGGAGCTTCTGCCACCTCTCACAAACTTTTCTTATCCAGATGCGTTTCTCATTTTATAATTTTACATCATACCCCCTGACCTTGTGTCCCCTCTCTGACCTCAATTGCACTTCTAAACCTCCACTCCTCTGCCCTCTCCTGCAAGTTTCCCAACATGAAAGACGAGTGCGTGCTGGGCGCAGGACAACAGCAGACTGCAGTGGGCTGCAGCGGGCTCGGGGCCGATCCAGTGTAATCCTGCTAACACGGGTGTAGGTTGGCCATATCCTGCCCAAGCAGCCGTTCACATCAGGAATGTGCTTCCCCTGCCAGCGTGAACAGCTGCTGCACACCTTTATGGCCTTACAGGCTTTTGGAGAAAAGTTCTCTCTGTCCTTTTGACATTCAGGTACAAACGCAGCAGAAGCACAAGGACCGTAACAGGACAACTCGTAGCTAATTAGTGTATCAGAGTCAGATTCTGTGTAATTTTTTACTTTATCTAAGCTAGCCCTCTGGACATGGGAGCAGCAAAAAAGCAGGTCCCGCTTGATTTTCCTGCAGGAATCGTTGTACGCAGCAGTGCGGAAAGCAAACTATGGGATGAAAAAGAACCTCTCGAGATCATGTGAGGAGAGAGTGAGAAACCGGGGAGCAGAGATTTGCTTTGCCCTTCAGTTGTAAATTCAAAGATGATTCGATTTTTCATACGTGCGTGTGGTGTCAAAAATCACAGCTATATTCAAAATTCTTCTGGGAAAAAAGAACAGCAGCTGTGATTTTAAGATAGTACAGAGTTGACTTCTCCTGGTGTCAGGTTTACACACACACCAGCTGTTTTTTTCCCCAACAAGGGGATACGCAAGTAAAAAAAATATCTGCCCTTCTGTTAAATAACAAAAGAAGCACCCTGATGAATCTTTTTGTCATGTTAAGATAGTTTTGGTCTATGACAGTGTGACAACAATCCCTGCCGGTGGCTTTCACGCTAACAGGCAGCTTTTGCCACTGTACCGCGGAGTGTGTGAGCAGAGCCGGGGGTGTCTTCACTCTCGTGATGAGCTCACCACCTGACAGATGGTGTTTGTTACCAAAAGAGAATTGTACTTTCATGGCTGTGCGCTTCACACTCTTTTTCGCCACGCATCCCTCCAGCCCAATCTCAGGATGTGTTTATCGGTGCATTTACTTCTCCTCCTCATCCTTTGAGACCGATCGACTGATTTTCTCCCTGTCTTTTGTTACAGTGATGGTTCACACCTTTGCTAGGCATGCAGAACTTTACCTCAGTGAAGTACAAAAGTTCTATGGAAAGTTGTTTTTCACATGAATTCCTAATATTAACATTTAAAATGAAAACAAGCTAAATATTTATTTTGATGCCTGCTTTGATTCAGACTTTAGACGAGTATTCCAGATGCATTGCAAACAGAAAAAGTACCGTTTTACCTTTTGATGTGCAGACATTCCAAGTCTCCTCTCATCTCCTCATGGAGCGATAGCGGTCTGATGTGCCACCGTGGGTCTTTTAGAGATTAATACGCTAATGAGCTCGCGACAAATGAATAGCTCCTTTGGAAGGTCTGGCCATAAGTGTTCCCTGGCTAATGCAGTTAATAAGCCATAGTCACGCCACAAAATGTACTACAGAGGAGGCCCTCATGGCTGCAGGGGAGAGGGAAGATATGGTTCATTAAAGATTCACTGATTTATTCTCCTGTTCGTGGCTGTGGTCATGGCAGTTCGTACATGGCGCGCCTTGTTTAGTTGGCACACAAAGTACAATAACATCACTCCGGGCTATGGGATCTGAGCGGACATCAAGTAGCCATGACATCATGCAGCTAGCCTTTGCTGTGGTGAGCAAATTGAAATAAGTGAAAACTTTTGTAGATGGAAAGCCTCAAATAATGACATTATGCCGCATTTGGTGCTAATCTTTACCATCAATTATGTGGTTTGGGCTCTACCCAAAAATATATGTAAAGAAAGAATACGTGTCTGTATTCTTTCGCATAATTTCGGCAGGCAGAGTCGCCGACAGTCGGGGACTTTACCAGCATCCCATCTTCTCCTTGCAGCAGTTCCACGTCTGAGTAATAACAGAGACAGTGAGTCTGTTCTCCACAGATTAGCGCCGTTCATTAGCTCAGTAATGAAGTCTCTCTTAGCAGAACAGTGGGCGGTCATGCCCCCTTTTAACATGGACCTTGGGAGCTATGCAACAGCGACACAGAAGCAAACAGATTCACAGATAGATGAAGGGTAAAATAAAGTCCACGGACCCCACAGCCAATGGACATTGCTGCTAGTGAAAAACGGCTGACTAACAGAGTGAAAGATTCTGATTCAAAAACACGTTAAAGCAACATAATTACGGATCTTTCCGTGGCGTTGCTTCCGAGGCACTCCAAAATGACTGAAGCAAATTGGACACATTTTCCCACACTGCCCATACACCTTCCGGCCATGTACCGCGGTGGGTTGTGACCTTTTTCTGTGATAAATACCAAGAGGCCAATCACCTTTCTGGGCAGAACAAATTTGTTACTGAACAATAAATATACTTTTGCGAAAGCCAAAGGGTAGCCGAGCAGCCTACAGACCTCACCAGGATATGGATTTGTACTTAAAGCAGAGACTAATGGGTTTTGTTCTGTAAATCTCAGGCTGTGGTTTTGATTGATTATCCCCTGCTGTTGGGATACCGGTGCTGCTATTACGGTCTCAAAGAAAAGGCTGGCATGTTTTATCCACTTCGCAACACAGAGCAGGGCAAGAAGGATCTGCCCAGGGCGATGCGTAACAGGGAATGTAATGGCTATTGATTGGAGTATTAGCTGTATCGGAGTGTGGTTCGCCCCCTTGCTGCTATTTGGTGAAACTAAACCGAACAAATTCAAATTGACCTTTGCCATTTTGCCTCAAAATCTCCTCCTAAAAAAAAAAGAGGTGTTCTCCATAACACAAAGAGGACAGGTTTAATATGTTGTGGCTAATTTCGCATTCATTGTCATGCACCTGGCCGTGGTTATTCCTTTGTCCTGAATGTGCATTTGCCTTGGATTGAGCAAACAGCGTGGAGCATGGGCTGCATGTATGATGAGACTGCTGAATCAGCATCTGGCACCGACCGTGGGGACTCAGCTTGCTCCAGCGAGAATCTCATCACTAAACCGGTTCATCCTGTGTTCGCCTGTCTGCTCGCCTGCCTGGATTGCACTGATACTTGATGTTCTGTTTTCCAAAAAGCTAACGTTCATACCAAAGCTGGCACCTGCTGCTTTTGTGTGTGGAATGCAATACAGACTACATCCCCACCCCCGCCACACACACAAACACACACATTTGTAAGACACTGGTTCAAACCAGACATCTTTGGAAGTAAAAAAAAAAATAAAGAATCCAACGCAATAATTAGGAATGATTAATGTGAAGCTTCTGCAAGAGATCAAATGACTCATCAAAGCCAACACAAGCCTTAACACCTCCTCAGTGCTGCATGCGTTTGTGTGTGTGTATTCATGCTGAAGTAGCTGGCTTGTTTGTCTCGAGATCTGAGGAAACCTTCTGGGCTGTCGCACTTTGCCGTTGCTTCAAGTAGACGCACTCGGCAAACTTGCCAAGAGTGCGAGTATCTGTTTTTCAAGACGAGAATTCCCCCCACTGAGTGGGAGGTGAATGAAAATGTGACAGCGAGGAAGTCCGCAGAGGAACATTTCAAGGCTGATTGAGCTCAAGGAGAGAAGAGGCGACACAAATATTTGCACTAAATAAACCGTTGGGCGCTGCACAATTAAAAATCTAATTGCTAGACAACCACTGAAACCACTACAAGCAAGAAAGTGAGTGTGTGTGTCTGTGTGTGTGTCTGAGTGCTGATGCTGGAGGCTCGTGCTACTTACAGGTCTTGTCTTGACCATCTCCTGAAGCTTGACATCCATCTTCATCGTCGCAATCTGTGGTGCTGCCCTCCTCCGCCCCGCTGCCCAGCTCCTCCCAGGCCTCGACGTGGCCCAGTTTGGGGAATTTCTCCTGTGTCTCCTGTCATAATAATTACAAATATTCTGTAAGGCTTGATCAAGTGATATTATTCATAGAACAATAGTCAGCAACAGTAGGAATGAGAAAAAATGACCCATTTATTATCAACCAATGGGTTAAATAAATTTAAACCGTCAACAAAAGAATGTTCTACATAGACGTGCTGGAGCGGAGTGTGGAATGGACTGCTTGTATCGGAGTGCTTACATCGGAGATTTCAGATGCAGGCCGATATAATCCGATACTCCTTCTGATATTGGACTGATACCCAATATCAATATTGGATTGGGACACCCCTAATTTATAACTGCACCAACTTGTCTTTAATTGTGTCAATAACAAATGCCAACCAGCCCATAAGATTATTTTCCTTACCTACATCCTTCAAAGGAACTGTCTAAGACATGCTTTTCAAATCTACAGGCCCGGAACAACTTTAATATTTTGTGTCAGTTCTCATTAGAGGACCCTAAATAATGAGGAATTATTAGCGCTGCTGTTTCAAATTATGTGTCATCCGATAACTTTGCACTGTGTGTGTATAACAGCTGCTGAGCGATTATTGCAATGTTCTACTGAGCCGTTTAGTTTCTGTGATGATGAAGATCTGCGTCACTTATCACGCACTTCTGTGAATGGAGCGCAGCATACAGTATGCCACACATGTCCGATAGATTATGCTATGAGTCAGTCATGGACTATTTATTATTTTATTGATCGACACATCTTCTGCATTTTCCCCCCACATTCATTACACGTTGCTCTAATTAATACTCCAGACTTTGCGGATGAATTATTAAACCATCTGCAACTAAAGTTGAGCGTGATCTTCACAGCCCGGAGCAGTTTAATTTTCACTTCATGGTTTTCATCTCGCTCTGCGAGGGGGCGAGTAATTGGACCACCTGCTGGCCCAACCATCACTTCCATCATCACGTCCGTCTTTTTACTATCAGCCACCTATCTGATCAGAAACCTCTCCTGACGGTCGGTCGGTTGGAGTGAGATTGTAAGAGTGGAGGCTGAACACTACGAAGGAGGAATCTGAGGTTTTCGACCTTCCCTTTGATTGACCACCAGGCGCGAGAAAGCTGACAAGATGAGTGTTGCTCTACAGCTGACAGCCACTGAGGACATGCTGAGAAGTGGGTGGGAGAAATAAGGCAGAGGGGGTTGGGATGACTGATATCCCTGCCGCTGACCCCTGACTGCCTGTCCCTCACAACACCTGACAGAAAAGGTGATCTTTCACCTGCTGTCTCTTCAGACTCCAACAACCCGAAGGGAACAAGGAATCGTACAGGAGCGGGTTTATGTGAGGTGATTACAACATCAAGCTGAATGTGATGCACAACACCGAAAGCCGTGGCTGTGGTGCGCCGAGGGAGGAGCTTTATGTAATGGTGACGACGTGTTCGTCACAGCACAGCACAGGACCTAAAATCAACAAAATGGCCCCAAAAAAGGACAGCCGCAGTTTCAGATCAGCTTAACTGTGCACCACAATGACTCATGTAAAGCGTAACAGGCAGTCTGGTCTGCTTACAAGATGCTGGTAAGATAGCACTTATTCACCACAAAAAACAAACAAACTACCAACAATAGCTCCATGTCTCCTTCTCACAGATTTACAGCAATGTACAACACGGTTCTAAAAAGAAATGTGAGCAATATCACACACTGGTTACAATTGTGCATTTTATGGTTATACGCCGAGCTCGCGTTACAACCTGTTGACAGTTTTTTTTGTGTCTCGCGCTGGTTCTGCCTGTTCCGAGGCTGCAACGTGATCTGCTGTGTAAGAAGAGGAACCTTTGGTTCGAGGGCTCACAGCTGGTTCACAGTATCCACTGTGTTGCGCTGATACTTTCGGGAAATTTCACAGCTTTGGCAGATTTATGTTGCTGTGAGTTACGGCGGGAGGGGAGATCCTGACTTTTGAGCATAAAAGAAGCCAGGGTTTAAGGTACGCGACATGAATTAGAATGTTCCCGCCTGCACTGAAGAAGATGATACTGGATGATAAAAAGTGTCGTCTGGTTGTGGACAGCACAGGACACAAACCTGTTTTTAATTATGTAAAGCAACCAAAATACATTTTGTGTTATATTCCACGAGTTTATGAATAAACAGTCCACTGCACAGCACAAATTTGTTTACCAGCACGATTAAGATAACTGGTTGCGTATTAAGCTAATAACTGTGCGGTTCGT
>CAESWR010000109.1:43601-62338 GCA_903171835.1 Mullus surmuletus | reverse complement strand
CTATAATAAACAAGGCGTTCCTTCCTGCAAAAAGTTTGGATTACCGTTTCCAAAGTTTTGCAAAAGTGGAAATCAATTTCTTTGTGTATGAAACGAATGTAAATGTGCGTTAGGAACTGCAAACAACAATGTAATTTATGTGTCATTTGATAGAGTGTGTATATTTCTATTTGATTAAAGAAATATATATATTTGTGCAGGAATACTCAGATGTTTTAATACTGATAGAGGCCGCCAATGTCGACTCCCTGTATCCCATAACATTCTCCGTACTTGACAACCTGCGAAGGGGACGTAGTGTGTGTACTGCACATGTGTATCAGAAACCACAACCTGTTGGTTACAAGCTTGGGCCACGGCTATAGGCAGGCGGAGTTGGACGTGCAGATTGCCATAAAAATTGAAAGCTCTGGCTTTTATTATTTCCACAGCCATTATACTGTTATCCAAATGAATATGAGAATTATACAGTGATATTAATCTTTCATGGGGGGGATTTAACAGTGTTGGAGACGAATGAAGCGCTCTGGCATCAGATCAATTGATGCTTCCGTGAGCAGCACAAGGCTGATGAAGTGATTATGGACGGTGTAAGTGTGTGTTTATGTGGATGTGTTTATGTGCGCTCGCTCGTGTGTTTGTGCGCGCACGATCCGGCATGGGTTTCCCTGAATATGAGAGGAAGCAATCATAAAAGTGCTGAACTTGAGAATCTCTGGCCTGTGATCTAAGCAATGTCTTGATAAGGTCTGTGCTCCCTCATCTTGCTGAAGCTGCGCTTTTTCCGGAGAGCCTATAAAAATGCAAAAAAATCTTGCTTAACCTTCTGCCACTAAACACTTTACACAGCGCTCTTGTTTATTTCCTCTTCCTCCTTCAATTGCCTGTTTCAATTTAGTGCATTTGCAAAATGAATCCTCCCTGCCAGCCCCACTCACTCACACTCACACACACAAACACACACACACACACATACATACACACACACACAAACCACTGTCTGCTTTGACAACAACTGAAGCTCTTAATTGCCAACGGCTCTGAATCCTCTCTTGTCAAGATGGAAACAATCGATAGCTTCTGGACTTTCAACTTCCCCCCACTTTGACATAAATGATTAATGGAAGAATCAAACAGCTCCCTAAGCAGTGGTTTAAAAGTGGGGGCTTGTGTGTCGGGGAGTGTGTGTGCGTGTCTGTCTCTAGACTTGGCTTGGGATAACAGTGTGCCCGCGGAAATGAGCTCATCAGATGGGATGCTAATGAAAGAGAAGTGTCTGGGTGGGAGCGGCAGTGCATTAGACATTTCATTGCAGAGTATGTTCAGTGTTACGGAGGGGATGTGACAGCTGACACAGTGGGGTAGCTCAGAGATGATAGAAAATTCATGCTGCAAATTTCTGGACAGATCTGGAACACACACTGGATGTTAATGATACTACTGGGTTGTTAATGATACAACTGCCCAAACGGCACCACGGCTTCACAATCAATGTAGAGAAAAAAGAGCAATAAATCACTGCAGCAGTCTTTTTCTTTGCTGGTGAATCTACAACCTGCAGGTCCTCTTCTCCTCTGGTGGGCTCACACATTCA
This sequence comes from Mullus surmuletus, assembly GCA_903171835.1. Lineage (NCBI taxonomy): Eukaryota > Metazoa > Chordata > Actinopteri > Syngnathiformes > Mullidae > Mullus > Mullus surmuletus. The sequence goes on along the minus strand of CAESWR010000109.1, from coordinate 60,744 downwards.
ACCTCGACAAACATTCAAGATGACGACCTGTTTTTTTTCTTCTATGGAAGTGACTCATTCCATTGTGAATTCTCGATTGATGTGCAGCGCTGAAGGCAGCTTTGTCTGCTCGTGTCTTTCCCCACAGCTCGGAGAACTGAGTAGCAGCGACCTCCACTTCTTGATGTTGACCCACCAACTCCCACCACACACACATACAGACACACACACACACCACCTCCAAACCCAACTGTCTTGCTCTTGTGAAGGCCTATCACGAGGCGCCATGAGTTGTCAGCTAGGAAACATGAAATGAAATATTTATCTTTGACGGTTTGCGGGGCGAGAGAAACCTTGTGTTTATGTGCCCGATCGCCGCCCGAGCAATTCTGCGCCGTACGCTGCGAACAAAGGTACAGATACAGCATGAATAATAACAGTTCAAGGATGTGTAAACATTTGATGAGTAGCATAAAGAAGACTACTGCCAGAGTGAGGGGGCGTTGAGCAGATTTGCCTCAGGTGAAATAGATTTTGGTTTCCTTTCATCTCCACTCTTATCACTGAGGTCGGGCCCGAGGGTTTAACGAGCCCACACCTTTGACTGGAGATTCAATTCTTGAGATTTTTGTGTGGATAGCTGTTTCAGGTGAGGGTCATTTATGCATACACACATACGTCTCGGGCTTCAAACAATCCTGACAACAAAGTGAACACATTATTAGATATTCCAGTCACCCACCCGAGGAGAGCATCCTTTTCAGCCTCCCAAAGTTTAATAGAACTTTCAGAACTATGATTTCTGAAGCCATGAAAGGTGGAAGACAATAAAAGGAGCATGGGAGCAGGTAGGTGGTAAGTGATCGATTTATTTAACTGGGTTTTTTGCCAAGGTTCCCGATGCATTTTGAGATTATGTGTTTGTATCTGCGAGGGAGAGAAATGGCTGCACATCGTATCAGGGATGTTTACCGGCGGGTTTGTTGATGTTTTGGATTAAAATATTCACATGCTGATGAAATAATCCATCAAAGTTACATGGGGCTACACTTTTAAATTTGGCTCCCCCTTTTTGTTCAAAAGCAGAAACTACTGGGAAAAGGGTGTATTTGATAAGTGCCCAGTGTGTGCCCAGTGTGTAAAATGCCACGTAAATAACAGCCATAACACACTGTGACTGTGTATAATATGTCAATCACTGCTAATCAGATACTCAGTGGTTATAAACGATCTACATGGTTCTACTTGGGAGAAGGTGAAAACATGCCGCTTTTGTGTTATTCCATGTTGCCTTCAGGAATTATGGCAATTTTATGAATTTCATAGGTCACTTATAAACGGGAGGAGCTAGAGACTTGGCGCCGACTTCAGCGTTTGTTTTGGGTCTTGCAAAGAAAGAGCACTTATTGCTCACATTTCTACAATTTTCATTTTCCAAACATGGCCCTTTTGCGGGTGTCTGATTATCACAAATGATGTGTTTGTCTGAATATGTGGATTTCTGCAATGGAATGTTGACAAGACGCCGGATTAAAACCAGCATGTTCTGTGTCCTCGAAATCCTGGAGACACAAGATTCCAGTAAACTACGCCTTCAGGAGTTTAGTAACAGACTTCATATAAAAATGCTCGAGGGGTTGGTATACCCTTGGAACCAACCATGGTGTGTGTTTTGGGGGATGCCGAGATAGACAATCCTTGGCTATGACCTTTGTTTCACCCATCTCAAAGGGGTGTCTGTCTATGAAAATTGTAGGCCTCTCAAAAATGTACGAAACTTGAGCAAAATCAAAACCAATAAATTGTTCCGTTGACCTCCATGTGGGCATGGAGGTCAACGGAACAATTTATTCGATAGATCAATTATAAGATCATTTGTTCAGTTTGGATGATTTTACTTATCCAGTTTTCTTATGACATCATCAGCCAAACACCAGCAAGTGATGTCTTGACGTAGATCTGTTTGATGACTTTAAGTACAGACTGTTTTACCCAACAGCAAGATTATTCAAACACTGTGTCTCCATCATAGTGCACAGGGGAGAAGAAAAGTGTTAAAAGTGTTACCAAGTGATTAAAAGGCAATGTGAGGATGTGCGTATATTTTGGTGGTTGTGGGCGGTGTTATTTTAGAAGCGGAGGGCATTGGATTATAGCTGTTGGTGCTGCTAGGAGGGTAAACAGTACGTTGGTTGATTCTGATTAATAAAGCCTCTCCTCACCCTCCCAGTTGTCAAGGGGGCACATCGGACATGTTGACGGACTGACAGAGTCCTGAGACACACAAGCTCCTGCCTGTTACAATTAGTAATTTGGAGGTACATTTTCTGGCACCACTGGCGACAATTATTCTTTTGAGCCATTGCTGTTACATTTTGGCCACTTTTTTGACATCAAGATTTGACATCTATAAAGAATTATTATGGTGGGAGTGTTGCAAATTACAGACTCCAGTCAATTAGCTGAAATCTTTTATGTTGCCTACAAAACCATTGAGGCCGTACGAAACATGCTGTTAGTTTTCTCTCCACCATGCGGAACTTGAAGTCACGAGTGAGGCCGGTGGTGGGAGCACAGGAGGGGCTGAGGGTTGATGTTTGTAGCCAACCAACTTTACGAGCAGGGTCTGGACATGTTGAAATACTCTGAACAGGAGGTTTTGTTCTGAAAGGCCAGACTGTTCTCACACGCTGTGAGCTTAGCAGCCATTCAGTATACTAACACTAAGCACATGAACAGGCAACCGGTCAAAAGCCACTTTGCAAACATTTAATCAGCATGATTTATCTCAGCATGCTGTCTCTTGGACTGTAAACTTGTGTGAACACACACACACACACACATAATAACACAACTATACCCAGTCACGCAGTAGCAGTTGTTTACATACAGAATATTCTTATCCGGACTATACCCTATCCAGCCCATGGCCCGCTGTTCCCTCTGATTGACTCAGTCCAACTCTAAAAATAAATATTCTATTGAAATGTTCAAATCTCAGGCCGTTTCTGCAGCACACTGCAGCTTGCTCAAAGGCAACTCTATTAGCATGGAAATACACAGATAATAAAAAGCGCAAGGAGAAGCAGCAAGCAAATCAAGGGAGGTCGTCTGAGGGGCAGGCCAGCTCAAATGGTGTGTGTTTCTTTCTCTCCTCCTCCTCCCTACCTATTATTTTGACTTCTTTAACCAATGTCTGCAGGTCCACCAAGAGGCCATGTCCTCAGGTCAAGCCATTGTTCTTCCTCTTGATTTCTCTGCCCACTGCCACAAGCTCCTCTATATTGAACCTGCTGCTCTCTTGTTCCTCTCACTGCCGTCTTTTGTAACTCAGCTAGTACCCGCATGAACTCGCAGAATCTTCCGGAGAGCTGCAGTCTCTTGGAAGTCTCAGCAGTATGGGGCATGCAGCCTTGGCTAAGTTTTACTTTTGCTCGACTCCCAATATCTCAGTGCTATAAGTCTCCCCCTCTCTTGATCTCACCTCCTCCTTGTGGCAGCTGGTGCCCGGGGGATCTGGGAATGAAACAGTTTGCTGGTTGTGTGTCCCAGTCAGACACCATTCTAATGGATGTTCAGAAATACTGTGACACTGTGGGTACTTACACTTTGAAAAAAAAAGAAAAGTTAGACTAAGTACAACTACTCGAAAAACTCGGAGGAAGGAAAAAATTACTTGAACTGTCCCGTTTCATTAAAGGTTTGATTCCTGATTTCCACTGCTGAAAGTAGAACTTTTCCAAGGCCTGGAACTTTGTATTATCTGCCCAAATTTTCTGAAGCTCCCAGTTAATCTCTTTAAGAGCTGAGTCAAGGGTGCTGCGTGATTCTGTAAACCTGGCTGGTAGCCCAGTGGGCCCTCTGTCATGGTTCTTTTGCAGCCTGGCAGGCTGCTATATTGAGCGATGAGTCAGAGATGTACGCAGAGTCAGGCAGGGTCAGAAATATACTGAGCAGCTCAGGCACAGCGGTTTTGTTGGCAGCCCCAAACGAGATCAACAACAGTCAGCTGCTGAACCAAGCAATCTGCAGCCGCCTGTTTTGAAGTCGGTTGGAAACTGTTTTGATGATTTCATACCTGACAACTGTTCCGTTTGCACGGGAAGTGTCTGTATGACTAATCGTGGAGCTCTTTTAACTTGTTTGGTCTTGATGACTATTTATCTTTGGTTGACCATTGACAAGGCTGATGTCAAATATTCCAGGCAATTACTTGGTCCATGGTTTGACGTGACTTGACAGTAATGCGGTTCATAACCTTTATGAGCAACACTGAAAAAGTTAAACATTTAATCTGCAAATCGTCCATCAGTCTCATAATAATGAGATTCTGAGGTCAATGGGTTATCACTTGTATCACTGAGTCCTGTAACTTAAGAGTTGTGGCGTTCCAGCCAAGATCAGACATCTCTGGCCAGGAGCTTTACATCAGTGAATCTAGATTCTTTTTTTGTCTTGGACATCACCTGAGGCCCGACACCTGTGCTGGGCTAGCTGCTGCAGCTCTGAGGACCAGTGAAAAATGGCTGTTTATGGCTGGGATGGAATTACACACCGCTATGTTGGTCTCAAATGCTTTTGCAATTACTCGTGGTCCCACAGTGATTTTACCGAGAGGCGGTTGGTTTATTGAGTAGCTGCGTTGTAACGGTTATATGGTTGATGGTCTGATGGCTCAAATTTCTCATGGCCATTATGCAATGAACTGCTGTACTCTCCAGGGCAATAAAGGTGTTACAGCACTAATGAATGGCTCAATACAGACTTTATTTGTTTTCTCTACCAAATACATGCACTTAGTTAAAGCATTTAATAATTTAGTTCATGTTTCCCAACAAATGGCCCACTCCATTAATCTCCAACGAGTGCTGCATTTCATTTGTATCATACATGTTATTGATTTGTTCTTTTGTTGAGTATGTGTGTGTTGGTGGTGCAACACTGCATTAAAGACCCTTTGCTTGTCTCCGCAATCTGTAATCAGCACAGAAGCTGCCTGGAAATGTCTTATCAGATTGTTGAGTGGATGAAGATGAAAGCTGACCCCACTGAGCCACCAGACCATGGTGTTATGGCGATGCAACGCTCTGTTAATAGCGAGTTGGAAGACTCTTCTCGAAATGGGATCTCCGTTTTGCTCAGTGTCAAAAGACTTCAGAAGAAAGAACTGCTACTGAAATTCCAGTGACTGCATTTATACATCCGGTACATCCTGAAGATATTACAGTATAAAACCACCTTGCTGGAGGCTATTTCAAATACTTTGTCTTTCAGGATGGGTCCAGTCCTGTTGCGGTATGCTGTCTAGGCCGCTGTGACCTGAACCACCCCTGGGGAGCAAGAGGAAGGGCCAAAAGGTGAGCGTGATATATGACTTGTCACAGCGATTCAACTTGCAAGCTTGTACACTCACAGGTAATCACACGCTGTGATTACCTTGGACCCAGGAGGGATTTGATGCTCATCATTAGGGCTATTCTATCATCTATCTCTAATTATGTCTGCAGGCAACATGATGTTGACAATATCTGGTCTGGCTCATCATTAGCCCATTACTAGCCTATACGCAGAGCCAAGTATGTTTGATTTTTATGCTACTCCGGGCTAATGAACAAGTATCGATTTATCTAACAATCACAGCAACTGCGAAGAGCTGAATTAATTTGGTGTAAGTGACTCGCTCTTGGCAACAAACCGTTCCCGCTTACGCTTTCTTAGCCGCGTCCCCCCTGCACGGCCTCTCTCATCTCTGCGTCTGTGTAAGCAAATACTGACATTAGCAAATGAAATGACGCAGTGGGGTGAAACGTATATACTCTTCAAGTCTCCGTGGAAGGCCATCGAATCCGGCATGCAGTCTTCATACCCTGATATAATGCTGATGGCTTCGAATGCAGAAGAAATACATATTACTGTAATTTGACTACATTTTAATCCAGTGCAGCAAAAAGCTTCAGACATCAAAGATAGTCACTGCTTTGGCAGCGAAGAATATGCTTCCACACTGCACCCATGTGGCCAATACAAGTGACAACACATGTTCGAGGCATTATTCTATTCTGAGGTTGTATCTTTTAAGAGTGAGCTCCTCCCTCTTCAAGTATGATCTAGAAAATGATTGTTTGGCTCACAGATTCTCTTCATCTCATAATTTTATCACTCGCTGTACAAAAGCCTACTATTTGTTTTCAGACGACATTGGGAATCGGAAAGACAAACCCTCCGCTGTAATGACAAACTGCACATTGAGAGCACATACCCTCGTCCGAGCCATTGTCAAGCCTCTAAACAAAGTCTTTTCAGTCCGCAGACAAACAAATTAGTGACCTTTTAGTGACCAGTCTATCTCCTCCAAAGTGACTGCAAATCAATATGACTTGTTGATTACAAGTAGGATAAAAATAAATAAATTACAACATGAACAGTTCATGAAGAACTTTAGGATGCTGTACGAGACACAAACAAATGTGAAAATAGAGCATCGCTTAAGACTTTAATAGTGTCTGGGGGCAGTTACATAGATTACAACTGTAATTGGCTCGTGGTTTGCTTTGAGGCTATTCCCATGCCTGACTGTCCCGACTGTGTCTGTCACTGGGCGTAACTGTTCCCCACCTCTCTGTGTCGCCGGCTTCGATGCACCAGCAGACGTACTGTTGGCTGATTCAACAGACCACACAGACTTCTGGGAAAACATTACAGTATGCAGCTCCATTAGCCAGGAAGACCAACAGAGTCACTTCCGCTGTGCCCACACATGCAAAATCACATGGACACCGGCATCAATTCCTGTCAAAGACAATTTTCTTGCATGCAAGTGACCTCATGCATGCACTTTTGTCAATGCCAGACGTCCCTAAATAACACACACTGAGAATAGGTCTCGGCTCCACCATGTGCTACCTAGCACTGCTGGCCTTTTAAAAAGTGTGTTTTTTTATAAGCCACAGAGGCCTGTTAAGGAAAAGTAGGTCTCCAGTGCAACTACTGTCTCCATTTAGTTACCTTCACCTCTGCACCTGAAAACATTCCGCCTCCCCAATGACAGATTTGCTGCCTGTCTGAATATATTTATCTTTAATATAAAGTCACATGCTACTTCTTTAGGTTCGTCTGCACAATATAATTCAATCCAATAATAGTTGTGCCACAAATTCTACCTTTATGAAGCTTATAACTTTTCTCTGTCAGAAGGGCAATAATTCTAACCCATGTGTTAATTATTGAGGTTGCATGGGGCACAAATGTAGCAACAGATGTTTCTCATGATATGCCCCCCTAATGGAGGTAAATGTGTTGGCCCCTAAATCAGACCCCCCTCACTACAATGCAGTCCTTTTCAACACCGCTGTCATGTCAATTATAAACATGGTTCCATTCATTCCTCTCTGACATTGTAAATCAAAAAATTAAAAGATTATTGACTTTGTTAAAGACACTGTTGCCTTCTTACTTCACCGATTGCACTGCGCGGGGGGGGGGGGGATTTCTCATAGGCAGTTTGAGACATGTAAACCTAAATCAATGACACTAGATATCCAGTAGGTGGTAGCATTAGCCAGTTTACTTGTCACATAGCGCCAAGTTCCACCAACAAGAAGGCAGTCAGTGTACCAACAAATGGTAAAGGATGTCTGTAAGAGTGGCTTCAGAGAGAGAATGTCCACAGATTACACAAAAGTTACTTACAAAGGTATAAAATGACACTATAAAGAGTTCCAGAAATCCTAGTGCAAGAAAAACAAAGATGTTATCAGAATCCGAGCTGGTGCGTCTCCCACCACATGCCGACATGCCGAGGAGGGCATGGATAGCTGAGGCCGGAGGTCTGGGCTAGCTGGGGGCGGGGGGGGGGGGGNNNGGGGGGGGGGGTATGGAAGGCAGACAAGGGCAGGCAGGGGCAGAGCCAGGACGGTAAACTATGCCCGGGTGGAGTGGGACCATGATCCACTGGTGTGGTACGACCACCTGTCTGTCTGTCTGTCTGTCTGATCCAGACCTGAATGGCACAATCTTGTGCTTTAAGACCACAGCCTACGTGGAAATAAACTCCAGGCAGTAAAGGGGGTTCACCAGGGAGGGAGCGGAGCAAAGTCTATGTCATGATCCGCTATATGTGTTCTATATCTGAATGTACTTTCTGATTTCTCAGACATAAAATGCCTCTGTGTTTAACAAGTGAACTATAAACATAGACAAACAGGGAAAGAGGCAGGCATAATGTCCCATCTGCTCCTTACTGTATACGCTGCCAGTGTAAGCAAAAAGCACTCAGAGCGACCGGCCCAGCTTCAATTCAAACACACAACACGATAGAGTCAAGGTAACAAACACATACAGGCGTCCACAGACTCAGACTTGCATGCAGAGTCGACAGGACTTATGAGAGCGTTGAGTGAAGAGGTCAGGGATCAAAATCTGTTTACTGCTGCAAAAGGCCTGTGGGAGCGCAACTTGCACCATCCTCTGTGGACATGTGCATACATAAGATCACCCGATGCATTTATACTGCTTTATAGAAGATCAGACGGAGGGTATATTCCCCCCTTTACTCAAAAAACACACTCAGTAAGAGCACATTACAGATAATAAAACAGTGAGACTCTGCTAGCTCTGCAGCTAGCACAAAACCAGAGTAACATATATCGGATTAAACTGTCTACTGCAATGTTGTGCAAACTACTGTTAAGGTCAAGGAGTACAAGTGTGACTGTATTCCTGGCAGAGAAAAGAAGGGCAAAGGTTAGGAAGCTATTATCCAAATGAAGTCAGGCAGATGGTAGCATTGACAAACACATGGCCAAAATGGCTTTCTTGGCAGAAATCCCAGTCATAACTATCATGTTTGTCATGATCAGGCTTATCTGTCAATCAGCCGCAGATTGGAAATGGGACACATCATCATGAGGCAGTAAGCAAACTGGATCGGAGAGGTTCAGGTTTGGGTTAAAGAGCCTCAAACAATCGCAAGGCAGATTTGTACTGGAGCACTGACGTTTTATTCTCCTCCTACCAAACTCGAAGTTTCCATTTGAATGATTTCTGCTCTTCTGGGGACGACTGGGAAGCTATCATAAATTTAAAGTTTCATCAGTTATATTGGTGACCCTGCTATCACCTTTCTTCACATTGTTTTCCACTGACTTGCACTGATTTAAAAATTTGACAACCGCCTCCCAAACACCACCGGGTTTGAGAAACCCGTGTTCATTTATTACGAGCAACAGGTGCCCCCCTCTGTTTAATGCACTCACACTGCGAGATGCAGTCTTTCATAGAATAATGGGCTTCTTTGTTGAATCAGTCTGGTGTTGCCAGTATAAATCCGGTGACTTTTAAAGTCAATATGACTGTGGGATATCTTTGTCAATCGCAGCGGCGCACACAATGACTCACCGCCCTCTTATCATTTGGAATTGACAACCATTTCCCCTTAATTTATCATTTGATTATTTCTGTAACCTTTTCAATTCTTTTTGGATAAAAGGGGAAGCTCGGGAAAACCGCTGACACTGGCCAACAACCTACCCAGAATGAGGCTGAATAGAGCTCACTCTCATCTATAATGTCCAGACTTTCGGGTGCAGTCGAATTTGGCAGCCACAGTTGACTCCACCTAAAAACAGATCCTTCATCCTTATTCAGTTTGTGTCCCAACTCAGCAGAAAACAAGCCATAAAAAAGACAGAATTGGGACAATCATTTGAGATATTTTGCAGCTCCAATATTTTTATATTTGCAACAGATATGATAATAACTACTTCACATATGCACACCTTGGACAATATGTGTGTATGCCTGCAGTGACAGATATATGAAGGTGGGTGGAGGTGAGGGTTTGGGGGTGGATGGGGGGGGGGGACTTTCCCTTCATTCTGTAGCTCTTCCGTGCAGAGACTGCATTCCCAGCACCACTCAGGGGGCTCCAGCGAGCGAGCCACGACACCAAACCCACCCGGAATTCTAGGAACGTTTTCCCTGTGGTTTCAGGTTACCACATACACACACACACAGTGCAGATCACAGGCGTACACACACGCACGCACGACACCCTCCACAGTGCTGCACTGTACCTTTGTTGTTTGTACAGAGTTGATTTTGTTAGCTTTGCCTCTCTCCTACGGTGCCTGTCATTCATTTTCATGTTGAACTGCAGTACTTGGTAACTCGCTGGGTAGAACAACAACTCGGACTGACCCTCAGCTCGGATCCTCACTCTGATGCTAAATACCGCACTGAAATCTACATACATTCACACCGACACTCCACAGGAAATCTTGACGTGATGCTTGAACAAAACTAAGAAAATTTAAAAAAGGTTAATCATAGCAGTCAGCTCTGCGATGCACAAACTCTGATTAAAGCTTGTCGAAATTGACACTTGTTGAGTTTTCTGTATCCCTTTGGAATAAGGATAACAGTGCCCCTAAAAATAGTCAGTATGGAGAGGTTCAGCTCTCAGATGTGACCATGCTGTGCTGTGTGTGTGTGTTGTGAATAGAGTGTGTGCTGTGGCACACATAAATAGAGTGAGGGTCTGTTAGGCCGTAATCCCATGTCCGTGCGGTCACAAGCTGCGTGTTTGGATCAAAGCAGAGGTTTGAAGGTGGATTTTCTCTGCCTTTGAACAGTGTTAAAAAGCACTCTGAACTGAGGGAATGTGTGTGTTGCTGCTATAGTGAGAGTCAAGCCTTTCTCATATCAGAGTCACAATGCACAATTCACGCCTTCAGTTGCCAAGTGTGGCTCACCTTTTGACATGTCAAATCCAAAGAAGCAGTATTGAAATCAGATGCATTGAGAAAGAAAAAATCTTAAAATGAAATTCCTGCACGAAATCCATTTGGACTCTGATAGCTCCAATATTGGAAGTTTGCGATAAGCATCGGCGTGTGCCGAGACACGATGGCCACTTATTGTGAGGCTTTTGTGTCTTCCAAGAATTTTCTTTTTTATGACAAGAGGTAAAATTGGCTGCAAAATGAAGGGCTCCTCCTGGAGGACACATCATCGACTGTTTTGTTTTACACGTACTACTTTGGGCAGTGCCGTGTTTACGTGTGCGACTGCATATAATCACAGCTTCTGACATCAAGGGGACTTTTCTTTTAATCTGTTTCGTCCTTTGTTTGCTGGCATGGTACATCAGAATGCGTGTCGAAGAGAGATAAAGAAACGCTCGAGAGGCTAACACGACACAAACACATGCACACATGGGACAATGATATACAGACCCTATTGGCCGGAGCCCAGACACGCTAACAACGAGGACTTCAAACAGGCTCATAGAGGCAATTAAGCCTCCATGAGCCTGTGGCTCTTGAAAAGCCAGTGCATCCTGCTGCCACTGACCTATATCCTTCTTTTTCCCTTCATCTCTCAATCAATTCATCTCTCTTTCCATCCATTGTTTTCTTGTCCGTGCCTCCTTTCCCTCTCCTCTCTCATTTTTTTCCCCTCTTTTTTCCCAGCAGTCTCCTGCTCCGCCCGCCATGGTAAGCACCAAGGTTGGTGAGTACACTAGCTGCTTCAGTAGAGCATGCCAGTCTATTGTGGCACTTTAATTATATTAGTTCAACCCACGCCAATGGCTGGACACACAGCAGAAGGGAGAGGCCGTAAAACTGTGTCCCTTCCATAAAAGTCATGTCAGAAAGACTGGAAAGATTTGGTAGGAAAGTCTGCAAACCCACAGTGTGCACACAGCACATCATAAAATCAAAAGTCAAGTGGGCCCAAGAACATTTAAACACTCTTCACTCGTGGGCACGTGAAGTCCAAAATTGGCAAATAACTGTAAAGTGCAGCCAACAAAATTTCATTTGTTTACGAGCGATCTACACAAAGCATCTCCTAACACTTCCCGTTCTCTCCACATGACCACATGAGTAGAAATGACACATTATAAACTCTCACAATCCACGCATTTCAGCAGCGGAGAAGACAAAACTAATGTAAGGAGGGCCATTCCAAAGTCCCAGACAGCAGCACAGGGTTATGGGAAAGGAGTGGGCCACCGAATCCGAATGGGGAAACAGAAGACAGGGATTGTGGAGAGGGACAAAAGGCTGGTCTCGGAGGTTTGTAGCTGATGTCAAATACAAATGCAAATGGCATATATGAAAAAGGAAGGCATGAGAGAGCAAAACAGAGGAATTTGCAAGTTCACAAACCCTTAATTATTTCTGATGTCAACTGTGTTCACCATTTTGTGGTATTTCGCCGCTATCACACAAGCCCTTAAGCTCACACACACATCGGCTCGGTGCAGGGAATGTCCTTCCTCTCCTCGTAGTAATTAATTTATCGTTCCCCTCCGCTAGAGTTTCATTATCCAATTCCCTTACACTTTTCAGACCAGGCTCTTCTGACCCGGGAGACCGACACAGAGAAGGCAGAGAAGCAAAGAAGGGGGAAAAAAATGAATTGATGGGATTGGAAGAGGGAAAGAAAGTGAGCGAGCAGGGTAAGGGCTTTGCCCGGCACAGCGGCGCTCTCCCTGCTTCTCCCCTTCACTAACAGAATGGATTCCAGATGTCAAAATGATAAACAAATGGATTGTCATAACCTTATAAAAATGCAAGGCATTCAGAAGCACTTGCGCCGCCGTTGTTGTCTGTGGTCCATCTCCCTGAGCTAATCTGAAGCACGGCAATCATCCCTGAAATATGGTGATGAGCTTATGGTCATCAACTGTTCAATAACAATTGAGCGCGCACACACAAGCGCAGCACACCCACATATTCTTGTATTACCGGGGCACTGCACTGAGTCACCACACAAATATCCTTTCCAAATATTGGACGCTGGGGTTTCAAATGAACATCTCTCTTTGTCCAGGAAGTGAGCTGTCCTCTAAGAACTACAGCTCCTGACTTGAATTTGGCTGCACACGGGCCTTTTTCGTTTCCTCCCAATAGAATACAAGCTGCCCACACATTGGTAAATCAGCTCGATGCAAAGGGAATCCAGTGAGGAGTTTGCAGTACAGAAAATGCTGATGAAGTGCCGGAGTGCATCAAAATCATCTCCGAGCAGGACCGCCGTGCTCGGGGCTCAGCTCGAGCAGGAAGGCGGCTGCACTCAGTCTCCCGTGCTCCTGCCGCCGGCTTAAAGTCGAAGTGGCAACTCCTTCCTGGATTGGGTTGTTTAATCAAGTAATTCTAAGACTACGGGAAGAATGAATGTGGTAAGTCCGACGGGCGCCAGCAAGGCCTCATGCAATCACCCACTTGTGGGTAGGTCCAAAATGTTGTCAGTCCAAATGATGTTTGCTGTTTGCTTCCATGGTTGTTGTAGTTTATATTTAGTAAGGAAGCCGATCGCAGTGTCAGCTGTACCTAAAATAAGGCTATTTGCAGCTTTGTGCCAAGATTTTTTGCTCTCTCCAGGTTGCCATTCTTGTTTAAACGTCTCTGATCCACCTGGCTGTAAAGCCTGTATGTGCTTGATTTTCAGAAGAAGACATTTGTTTGGAAGTCTCCATTAACAGGAAAGAGAAGCAAACCAATAATAAAGGCCATCTGTTGCTGCCTCATTCTGTCCAGTTAAACTGATACATCAAAAATCATGTTGAAAGGGAGTTGGTTTATGAATTTTATTTGGATGCTAATATTGACATTTTCCCTATATCTTCCAGATCAGTCAGCTGATCTGAAAACAAAAATTGTTAGGTCCATTTGAAACATTATCCTTTTTTACTCGATGTACACTTTTCTTTTCACGCTTCTTTTTGGACCTTTCGTTTATCTGGGTTGTGCTGTGTCAGCTGCTAGATGCTTGAACATCCCTCAGGATGCTAGCAGTGTGTCTACCAGTGTATCTGTCAGCATTTATTGTATCTATTTTATTCCTGGTTACCACTGAGAAATCTCAGGTACAATCTTTGTGTAACAGAGGACTTGTTTCATTAAAAGCGAAACAAAATATTGAAGCAACAGCCGCCAGCAGCCTCATGTCATGGCCAGAATAATCGATGAATCACAGCTTTTACAAGCATGCAAGAAAAAAAAGAAGCAAACAGGGATATAATTGGTGTAATTAAAGTGATGAGTATTGGCCACTAATTATTTCAGTTTGTGACAATAGATGCACAGTAACTCTCGTCTAAATTAAGAATGCGGTTATTTTGGTCAGCCTTATCTTTCCGGAAAAGACGGTGCAAAGAATCTGCACAAGTGATTCCATAAATGTTTGGAGATGTTTGCGCACATGCCAACACGCACTTTTAGTTGTAAGTACAACTGCTGGCCCCCCTGCGCTCCCCTCTTGTCATCATATGCTGAATAAAAAGAGAGGAGGGGGCTTTCAACCCCTGATGCCTTTAATGTGCTTTGAAGTATTACAACATAAAAGTATGTGTGTTCTCAACATGTGAGTGTGTGTGCCTGGGCCCAGTGTGATTGCGTCTGAATGAATAACCCCTCCAGCTGTTGAACAGGCATACAGATCCTGTGTGGATTGATATGCGAGTGTGTGTGCATGTGTGTATTCTGCTTGCGGGGGAAAACCCAACAAGCCCTCAGAGGCTTTGTGTGCCCACGACACAGGAAGTCAGACTGTGACAGGGACTAACACAAAAGCAGCTGAGTATGTCCCACTTTGATGGTGCAATTCACATCCTCGTCTGCGCACGTTTTTCATATCAATCTCATTTTTGCTCTCCTATCTGCCCATTTCTTTCGCTGCTCTCATGCTCCTTTCCCAGGCATGGTGTGGGCAGTGGCTGCAGTAGTGGTAGTGATGTCCAAGTCTTTCCCATGCAGCCTCATAGGAGGGTCTTTGTTTCCCCTCCAGGCTTTGGGGGTCCCCATGGCAGGGCTGTGCCCCACTCCACTGACTCCACAATGGGTCTTTATGCTGCCAAGGCCACCTCCTCCCCCCATCACTCCTCCGTGCTTCCCTCATCAGGGGCACAGGGAGGCACAGGGGGCACCGCGGCACCGAAACGCCACTTTTTTCATGCCCTCGCTCTCTCTCTCTCTCTCTCTCTCTCTCACTCCAGAGCCACAAGTCAGTCTGAGCAGTTTATGAGTGGTGCCAAATGTCTCAGTAGGGTACTGTTTTCTTGTTCAACCCAAGAACACTTGACACCACAAGCAAAGACCTGGCTCTCACCAGGGAGCGTGTGATAACACACCATTACACCCCATTAGCACTGATGTTGAAAATCAGTGCTCTAGCTAGTAAAAGTGATACTCACACCTTTTCTTGCGCGCAAAGTCAAGAAACAATGCTTTTTAAAACACAAAGCGCAAATATATTTAGAGAAGGCATTTTAATTGTCGAACTGCCACCTCATCACCTCTGTTTACTTTGTCATATGTTCCTGATCAGGGAGCAAACAACACACACATTGGCTGCCTACTGTACTATTGTGTGCTGACACACAGTCACAGGCCCTGATGAATGGGTGGTCTCGGCTCAAAAGCAATTGGCAGACCCTCTGTGTTATGGAAGGGTCGGAGAGCGCTGGGCCGCAGATGAAGAGGAGGGGAGGAGAGAGTAGAGAAGAACACAACAAGAAGAAATTCAGCTAAATGGGCAAAGGCCAAAGGATCTGACAACTACCCTGGGTGGATCATGGGGAAAAAGGCATCCATGGACCTCTGTTTTCCTCTGTCAGCGCCAGTGCTGGCAGTGCCAAGAGCTGAGGTTGCCATGGTAATGGAAGTTTAGCGCCACCGCAGAAGAGGGAAAGCGTAACCTTGTCATAATTGTGGACTGAGCTTGTACAGTGTTTGAGGAAACAGATCCAGCGGGAATCAGTTGCAGACTTGCATTGGCTTGGTAATCGGCATCAATTCTCTGTTCTCCTCATGCTGACTGAAAATGCGCACGACCGCCTGCACACACACACTTTCGCACAGCAAAAGTACTTCGGTCTCTACCATGAGCAGGAAAAGTGTTCCAAGGCCACACCTATAAATCAGAATACAATAAAAACCCTCATAAATATAATAAAGGGATGGATGGGAGAAGAAAAGGAGAGGCAGAGATAACAACTCATTAACCGACTTTTAAGACATGATGGCCTTGAAACTTTTTGTTCCACTTGCATTCACTCAATGTGGAGACGGTTTTAATGACTTCCTGATTTCCACTTTGATTAACAGCAGCCAGCCAAGCTGACTCGCAGATTAGCCTTGTCAGGCTCCAGCAAACAGAAGAATGAACAGCGTGAACCCAAGTCGCCATATAGGGAAAACTTGCGTTCTTAGAGCTAAGTATTAGACTTCAGGTGGAACAGCGAGTCTTGGCTGTAGGGTGCTCGCAAGGAATCTAGTGTGATTTAGAGAAACCGACAGTTCCCATTTCCAAACTCCGGAGCTGCCAAAAATGTGTTTATGAAATAACTGGCAATGTCAAAGTAGTGCAACGAGATTCAATATGTTGCCTAATCTGCTGAAGCAAACAAGCAACAAAGCTTTTATAGCAGTGCTCGTCAAAATATCAAAATGTATCCATCTGACCGCCCTCGCCTGAGCAATATCGGATGTATGGTTGCACACATCACAAAATAATGGGCTTTTTTCCAGCAGCATGCCTGCTAGTGCTCATCAAAACACCATACAACTGAGACGGAGCCCTTTGCATCAGATTTTAGGAACCCCTACTCATTTCAATTCTTAGAAATCTCACCAAGCAAAAAGTGGTCCAGAAAACGTTAACCACACGTTTTTTTTCTGTACCTCCAAAATTATTTCCAAACCTCCTCGACACGTTCTCAAATGGGCCATGAATAAAAGTTTTTTTGTTCATCTGTACTGGACGCCAGTCAGTTCTCCTTCGATAGAATAATATCTTCATCTGCTACATCTGGACTTCATGGAGACGTTCAGATTGTGGCATGTTTCAGTATCTATTTTCAACAGCTTCCGGTTGCCCTTAGTGATCAGACCTGGGCCAGGTCAGGTCAGACATCTGGCCCAAATGTGGATGTCTTAATTAATAGCTGAGCCACGTTGAGTCCCAAATCCTGTATGTTCAAGTCAAAAAGTCGAGTCTCTGTCAAGCCTAAAAAAGTCAAAAGTCAAATCTGAGTCGAGTCAACATTATCTGAACTCAAGTCCAAGCCAAGTCACCCCGAAACACTGGGAAGCGGGTTCTCAAGTCTATGTCCAAGTCATCTGTGTGCAATCTTGGACCGAAGTTCTCCATTCAG
>CAESWR010000109.1:18822-37307 GCA_903171835.1 Mullus surmuletus | reverse complement strand
GAAAAAAGTTTGAGTATTAGGCCAGCACAGCAAATATTGTTGAACCATATGTGGATTTATGTTGAGAAATAGCAGAAAAAATACACATCCAGACTTCAGTCTTTGGGAGGTCCGTGTGTGTGTGTGTGTGTGTGAGTGTGATGGCTTTGAAGTGGTGAATCTGCCAGACTGTGCAGAGTCATGACTTCTGTAAACACAATTTTTCTTAATTATATTATATGAAACTGAGAAAATTGGGGATAAAGACACCGCAAATTGTGTGTAAACTGACTACATCTGCTTAAACAGACAGAAAAAATGAGACGCAACGCTGAGTGCACCTTAGTTGTTCATATTTGGCCGTGGTTGGACTATGCAGTAGTACATGAAATTTGTACCCGTTTGTGATATTTGCTTTGGCCAAAACATGTATGAAGACAATTATATAAAAGTACACAGTCTTCAACGTCTGCTGTTTGACAAAGATTAGCCTCTAATTCTGAGCTTTGATGACATTTTATGGCACGATTCAACTTAGGCCATGCATATAAATCTCCGATTCACAGCGCGAGAACTCAAAGGCAAAAATCAGAAAGCTCATCCTTCATCTGCAGTGCTGAGTGACGAGGAGAAGGTCTAATCTCGTCATGGACTCGTCCGACTAAAGATTCACATCCATCACGTCACCTGTCTTTGCTATTTTCTAAGACCCAAAAATGCAAACATCCTAGTCAAATACGACCATCAATAGGAGGCGCTTCGCAGCTCTGTCTGAACGGCCTCCTGTCGTGCAAAGAGCCCAACCAAAGCGTCCCACTTTTGAGGAAGCCGGGGAGGAATTGGCCGAGGCCCTCGCTGCAAAAACAATAACACAAATCATTTATACGCCTAACCAAACACACAAGTCAAAACAAAACACAAAGTCATTGAAGGGAAAATAAACAGAATCCTCATTTCGGATGCACTTGAGAAATACGGACGTGCTCTCACAGGTCTGCTCTGAGGGCCACATAATCCGGAGGGCCAATCGGATGACAGGCTGAATAACGGCGGGAGCTAAAACATGGCCGTAAATCAATTATCCCCTGACCTGTTGATGGCGTGAGAATGAAAATCCCATTTGGGCACAGCATGAGCACTCGCTTTTCTGTGTATATATGTGTGTGCGCGGATGTGTGTTTGACCACCTGTTTGTCCTTGTTATACCTTCACAATTTCAGCTATTTCGTGGAGCATTCCTTATATGATTGCCTGAGGACAGGCACTGATGGAGGGGCAGCGACTGGTTGGGATGCATGCTGTCCACATGGGAAAACTTCGGTGAAATACAAGGCATGCCCTCTATGCGCACATGAACCCGTCGATGAAATCCGATTTCGACTCGGGATTGACAAACATCCCGCAGGTTGGGCCTGATCCCTCGGCGCATGAGCAGAATACAGAGTGTGTTCACACACACACGCACACAAAGATCATTTTTTGCTCCCAATGTGATCTAGCCGGAGTATCTTTATCGTCCCGAGGCAAGAGAGTGTAAGAAAAGCACAGCAAGAGAATCAGGCCGAGCGAACCCAGCCCAGGGCCATCCCTCCTCTCGGGGAGTATTGGCTTACAGATAGCAGTGGTGGTCTTGTCTTCCCAGTTTATTTATCAAGGGATTATCCAGTAAAGCTGAGGGAACTTTCTCAGCCCCCTCTCACCCCGGGCGCACTGCACTGTGGGATGACAAGAGCTTGCTCACTCTAACAACTGCATTCTTCCTTCCTTTTTTTTCCCTTTTCCCCCCCTGTGAGTAGGCACTGGAATATGTCTCCCTTGTAGTACGGTGCTCTGGTATTTCACTGCTACTAACTGTGAAACATTAATACCGGTAATATGTTTGTCAGCTCTTCTGCAAGCGAGTAACACTTTCCGGAAAAAGAGCCCGGGTATTTTTGACCCACAAATGTGTGGTGATGGCTCATCCTTAGCAGAGGGCTCAGGTGGTTCGGCGGAGGATTGCTTTTCCTTCTTGCCGAGGCCGAGCGCATTGAGATGGAAAAAAAAAGGGGGGGAAAAACCGTCACATGCTGAGATTCTGTTATATTAACGGTTCCTGGCCTTCACAAAATCAACACCCACTCTCAGCTGAGGACTGTAATCGTTTATCATATGCTGTGCGTATCAGAGAGCCGAATAGCTGAATGGAACTTCAGCTGACAGATTTACAAACCGCCGTCTCATCTGAGTTTGTTTTGTTGGTTTTTAACAAGTCCAATGTTGTAAATCTGTGTAAGTAAGAAGGAACAGGTGTAAGGAAAAGCTAAATATGTGACTAAGGGGAACTCATATTCATTCTGGAACACAAAATAGAGCTGACCAAAGTCAAAAAAAAAGAAAAGGCCGACCTTTCCTCACTTTCACACAGCTGAAGTACGCAGACATGAAGCAAGTGTGACTTTCGGATTAAGGATTTTGGTTATAGAAATCGTCAGTAGGCCCTTTCTTACACACCCCGAGCACACACACACATATTGCACTTCACATGAATATTCTTTGAATCAGAACTTGTCAGACACCAATAAAAATTCAAAAAACACACACAAAAAACAACCCCAAAAAACAGTAGAGACAACAATATCCGGGCCCATCTGTTCATGAGGAAAATAGTCAAAAGCCTGCAGAACATCTTCTGTCATGTGTTTCAAGCAGGTGAGAATACCACTGTTGTTGTCAAGACCCCACAAACCGAGAGCAATACGTTAGCAGGACCACAGGACACCAAGACGAGACAAGAAACAGACATTTGAGGGCCCAAAGAAATCATAAAACAGAACAGAAAAAGAGTTTGCTTTTCAAATTTAAATCAATTTGACGGCAACTAAAATGGCCTCTCTGTTTTTTTTTTGCTTTTTTCTTTGAGAAAGTAGGTATTTTTCTGGACTGAAAAATCTCTTGGCGACTATTTCCACTCATTTCAATCAGATCAGTAATCAGATGAACACATTTAAAAAGAAGGCAGGGGCTGCGACGCGGGGGAAATAATCAATCTACCAGTGATTGGAAGTGATTGGTTGTTGGGGAAAGCAAGGCACAGTCTAAAAGTCTGGCTGTGGTCTGTCTGGTTAAAAAAAGAGTCCACTCAGTCAAAGTTCAAATCAAGACCTTCAAAAAGTGGTCTTGAGACCGGTCTTTGATCAAGACCAATGTCAAAATACATCAGACATGGACGACCCCCTGCTGCTACACAAATGAAATGGAAACTACTTGTCCATTCCACAACCATTTCCAGTCAAGCACGCCAGCCTGAATTGGGAGCATGCATGTGTGTATATGTACATATAATGACTGTTATGGTACGAGGCCCAAAACAGAACTACAGCTTTATTCATATCACTGAGAAAGCTTTTGTGCTGTCCAAACCACAGCTGCTGTAATCTCCAGATATTGGACACCCACGAACCATTTTTCATACACATAACATATTCACTTACCCACATAAATTAAGCAATAAAATGACATTCTTGTAAGTGACAGAAGCACACAGTGTTCTCCATGTTAAAAATATCAACACTGCATGTTTCCAGGCGAGCTAAACGGTTTTCTGCTGCAAACTACTGTTACATGAAAGCGTATGAGTGGTTTAAGTAAGAAACAAAAAGAACAAATGTAGAAGCGGAAAAAAAATAACTTCAATCAGAGCCAAGAAACAGCATGAGTAGTTGGATTACAAAAAGAACACAAGAACAAACCCCGCTGGTGCACATACTGGGTGGGGGGGGTCTCCACCCCCACCACACAGGGAGATTCTTGTTAGTTTGGCAACATGGTTGTTATGATGTTTTCTCCAAAAGAAATAAAATTTCATTTCAAGTGACCGATGTTCTGTCCTGGGAAGGGCGGTGACGGCCGTGCTTCAACCACCAACAATCCCCATTTCTAATTGCAACACTTTAAAGAGAGAAAGAGCCTCTACATGTGCGGAGGTAGTGCTTGTGTTCTTATTTGCTGAGTCAAAATAAGCAACGTTTTTCAGTTTGTGTCAAATACAAATGAAGTTCCCGGAAAAAGAACCAAATTATGTCACTTCTTTGTGTCACAATGACACAAAATTACACAATAATGTCCTTAAATTTAGCTGGAGAGACAATTGAGAGGCGAGGAGGAAATAGCTCTCTTGGCTGTGATTTATAATTTACTAGTCTTAGACATCAGAATCAAGCTAAAATTTCCCAAACCATGATGATGTGTCAAACTGATTAAAGCGAGACAGAAGGATTTAGTTTGTCAAAGTGACGCGGAGCGAGTTAAGCAGTGGGAGCGAACCTCCAAAACACCGACATGGAAAGAAATCCTGCACGGTTTCGAGCTCGTGTGATTTAATGACCTGGTCGTGACCCACTCGCACAACCAATGACTGCAGTCAGACGACGCTGCAAACAGTTTCCATCTGTCTTTCTGTTTTTTGTTGTTGTTTGGAGCAACACTTCAGCAAAGATTAAAGCGGCGGACTGCTGGAGCAGGCGATAATTATCAGTTTGAGAGCGCATCAAAGACGGACGCATGTGTCATACGAACTATAATCAACATTCAGTTCTGATTTGGATGTGTTTGTGCGCTCTGGAGGTGACGAGCCAAAATATAAAATGACTGTTGGGCTATTTCACTCTAAAAATATTCAGCATATATAACAGCCCGCTCAACCACTAATAAGCAAAGTGTGACAGCTTTCCACTTGGCCTGTCCCACGGAGCCTTGGGTATGTGCGGATGATTTACTGCATTGATCCTTTCACCTTGCACTCGTTCCTACCGCGTCTCTCTCTCTCTCTGCGACTTTCCCTCATAGCTCTTCTATTCTATCCATTTTTTTCTAAATTACCATCTGCATTTTTCCCTTTGGTTTTCACACCGCGACCTCTGTCAATCAGACCGCCGCCGTCTTTCTCCTCTTTTCTTATTCAAATGATGTCATTGCTAATTAGAGAGAGACTCGGGTCGCTTGTATATCACGGGGGAAAAGTCCTTGATATTCAGATTGCCAAAGAGAAAGCTGAGTTTCTCTCTCTCGTTCTCCACATCGAGGGCTGCTTACAATCATTAAATCACTCACAGATGATCTAAAAATGAGAGGCTCATGGTTTCGACTTGTAAATATGGGTGTTGCTTTGGAGTTTGTTGACACCATTTTGTTCCTCTCTGTAAACAAATTTTACTGGGAATTACAGGCACAGAATGTGGCAAGATATCTCGGAGGGCTGGAGCGAGCGGTGTCGAAGTGGCCAGCAGAGAGTAAGGTCAAGAGAGTTCATCGCGTCTGGAGTCCGTGCGTGCGAGCAAAGAAGCTTTCTGGGTAGAAACTTGTACATCCACGTGTCCATTTGAAGCCATCCAGTCAACCAGCAGCTACCACGAAAATCCTAACACAGATGGAGCAGGCAGCCGCGTTACCTTCACGGCTGCAGCTGCAGGATATTATCACGACATGCTAGCTCGAGAGTTCGTTTGAATCTACCCAAACAGCAGACCAACGGGCATCGGGCGAGGCGGGCACACGGGTGGCACGGGATATTTATAGCTTGACAAAGGGGCCTCGGAAAGACATGAAAGGAGGGGAGAAGGTTTAACAAAAGCCCGCAAGTGTGTTTGACAGGAAGCCCAAAGGAGGTGTGTTTTCGCTGGTGCATTTCACAAAGAAAAAAAGGCCAGGCCAGGTCTTTGAGAAACGTTGTGTGATGCGGCAGTGGAGCTACTGTGTGTGAGCAATTATGCTAATTAGGCATCCTGAGTTAATAAACAACAGACAGGGTGGAGTTATAAACCACAGATGGTATTGAGGAGGGATTGATGCGGGGACAGATTGTTGCATTTTATTAGACACAAATGACACCATCGACACACTTGTGCTCCAGGGCCAGCTGTTTTTACTCTTATTGTCTTTTCACATTTCTTATTCTGCAGGGGGAAAAAAGGTCCATCTGACTAACGGCTGAAGGAAAAGCCCCACATTATTTAGTCTCCCTTCTGTAAACACTTCATCAACATATAATCAAGTGCATATCTGAGAAATGACATGACTTCTAAAATTATACGATGCCACCAATCTAAGTTATGGGTCACACAGAGAAATAATATTCAACGGGTCACCGCTTGATGTTCAAATCCGCGTTTAATGGCCGAGCAATCAATCACACGGCGATTGCTAACCGTTAGAAACGACGAGTCGGTACCCGAGGAGAAGAAATGTGGGATTTCTTTTTGTGGTGTTGAGAGCTGCTGCATATCATCAGCATATTAAAGCAAAGCAAACAGTAAAAATGCGGGGTGGGTGGGTGGGGGGTGGAGGGCAGGGGAAAAAATGTGTGAGGCTGGCTGAGGAGAGGAGATCCTGCAGCCACCATCATTAGCTAATGGACTGCTGAGTAAGTCAGTCAGTCAGCTCGAGGGTTAGACCTACTGCCAAAGCAGCACACAACTTATGAAGATGGGTTTAGCGTATAGATTGGCCCCGAGCACATTTCGCATCAGCTGCCACTCTGCAAACAGTCTCGCATATCTTATAGAGTCAACATTTATAAACTAACGAGGGATAGGTGGTCTAACTAACCGCCCTATCACATTTCGCACGTCAAGCTTTTCTTGCGCACGCAGCAAACCACCCGACACTCACAGCAACTACCGCATCGCAGTGGTACGTCGGAACTAATAACTGTTCTTTTGATCATTTAAACTGTTGTTGGCAGTGGAGGAATAAACACATCATTTCATTCATTCTGATGGTTGTATTATGTAAGTACTGTGCGCACAAGTACATTAAGTAGTCATGCTTAATCTTACAGAAATGAATAGATGTCGATTCAAAAATGGCAACAACAGCCAAGTGTGATGTCATCAGTGATCGCAGTAATGGAATACATACATATAAGATCAATTACAGTCTGCTCAGAGTGTCAGTTTGTAGTTTTGCAGTGTGATAAATGCCACAAAAGAGTCACGATTTTGATTCCAGTGTGGCTGTCTGCGCCGAGTGACTCTGCTCGTCTCCAAATTCTTTAAAGGTGACCTCTGACCTGCGAGTCTGCTGCAGAGGGACAGAGACTGTACTAAAACAGGAAGCGCATGCTTTGATGTGTACAGGCCTTAGAGATGTCACTCGGAAACCGAGGGAATGCAGGTCAGACAGCGTAATGGGGTCATACTTATTTACTCATGGTGGTGGCAGTGCGCATAATATTTGATGTGATAATTATGCACTTTTAAAATATCGTTTTTATTTTTATATATCATTATCATTTTTATATTCTTGTTTTTATATTGTTTTTATTTTTATAAATACTGCTATAATCGCAGCAGTTATTTCTCTCCCACATAAACATACAAAACATAGAGATGCTCATGATAACAAAACCATGGAAACAAAGTGCAGTAAAATACTGCAAAGGGAAAGTAAAAGTCAGAGCTAGTACTTTTTCAAACCAATTATGTTCATTTTATTGAGAGCAGAGAAAGAGAGAAACTGTTTGCAATCTAAGCTGCTGCAGTCTATTAAGGTGCCGCCATGGTGAATGGAAACCTTCCAGTCATCCCCACTAGCCCTTATTTCCATTATCTAAAGGCCCAGGCTGCTATTATCATTCCTCCATAAGACTGTAATGAGAAGCTGGGGTAAAACCAACAGGCGGATAAGGTAGACCTGCGTATAAACGGCTCTAATCTGGACTACTGGTGCTATTTTCTCATTAACAAACTACAGAAGATTCATTAAACTCCTGTGCGAGCGAGTGAGTGGATGAATGAGGTGTGCAAGAATTCACGCATTTATACTTCTAAGATGCACCCAGAGGTCTGATCATCCTGCGCAGTTCCCCTCCAGGTCATATGAGCCATATAATTTTAATGGCCATGTCAATAAACAGCAGTCCATGGTCTCTCAAGCACGGCCAAATCTGGAGGGAGAAACTCTCGGCGGGGCTGCGTTAACAGGGAGAACCGCCGTGCACTGGAGCCACTATTTGCACTGGGGTCCAATAGTAACAACTTTTACTGGATATTCTCCAATTTTCTCCTAATTGTGTCTACTCAACATAATCCAGCCCCAGTCTCCCCCAATATCCATAACCACTTCCTTTCAAGCCGAGTTCCCGCTCCGCCTCGACACGAGGAGGAATGTGTTAAAAAAAAGACTCCTGCCGCTGCCCAGCACAACTATCAATAACCGCCTTTCAGTCTTCATTGTCGCGTGGTGGACCGCACATCAGGGCTCCTTGCAGGACTTCTTAAAACCTGATACCTGTACACACCGTGTGCGTGCGTGCACGTGTGTGTGTGTGTGTGTACAGTATAGGTTTTGTGGCCCGCGTCCTACCCTATGACGTACCGCTCCATATAGTGCAGACTCTGTGTAGTCTGCAGCGCACTGCGAGAGAGCGCAACCACAGAATGGTTTGGGATAACATCCCAGTGTAAAACCACACAGTCACAATAATTCCTTTAATAACAACTCTATATAATATTCTGACTCGGCAAAAAAAGAAAAAATTACTTCTCTTCGCTCCACTTCACACATATAATATAAGTTAGAAGAATCAACATTGGGTCAAGTAAGGCATTTGCCCTTTATTTGCCTTGCAGTTAGATAGTAAGGAATAAAATATAATAAGAAAATGGGTGCTCCTGAGGGTGTTAGCCCGGGACGGAGCGTTTATGGAGGTGTAAAGGTGAAGGTGGCTGCACCCAGACAGTAGTTGTGCACTAGAGACTCGACAGTTTTCCCTGACAAGCCACTGTGGCTTTGTAGTGTGCGGCGTGTGTGAATGTGCAAGCAGAACTTATTCATCTGCGGATTTTACGTCTGAAGCTCTCCTTTGTGCCGAAGTTTCCACACTGTCAGAACATTTTGTCCGGTCCTCGCCACTTCAAAGGGCAGTTTAAGGGTTAAGACTTGGCTTTAAAGTTAGGGTCTGAATTAGATTTAGTTAGGATTAGAGGTTGGGGTTGGGGTTAGGCATGTAGTTGTGATGGCTTAGGTCAGGGTAGCAGGAGGGGGAATGCAGCATGTCAATGTGAGGACTATTACAACATTGTTCCCTTTTAAAAGTAAATCTGAATCACTGCAGTGTGTGTGTGCGTGTGTGTGCAAACCCATATGGGAGCATTTGTTTCTTGTATAGTTGGTTGCATGTGTGTATGTGATATGGCAGCCCTTTTATATTAATTTTAGTAAACATTTGTGTGTGTCTTTTATTACAATAAGATCTATGAGGTATAGATTAAAATTCTCCTAAGATTTCTCACAAGTAAGAAAAAACAGGCATATGTGAGTGTGTATGTGCATAGTTGAATAAAAGTAAAGACTTCATTCTTGCACTTCAGCTCTGAAATCGCGTTTGCATGAAGCGTAGAGGAGCAGAGAAAATGGGAGTCTGACTGGAAGCGCCTTCTCTTCCACCGCCAGTTCTCTTGGCCCTTTTTTCCAGCTGGCTGGGTCTACTTTGTATGGCCTGGCTGGACCCTGTTCAATTTCGCCCCACTTGTCCCCTGTGCTGGGCTCGCTGTTCTGGTCCGGCCTGCTGCCCCATGAATCCCAAGCAGGCACGCACACATACGCACACACACACACACAGAATACACAATCCGCGTGTGGCTATGAGGTCAGTCTTTACGGTTGGATGTGTGTGTGTGTTCGATGAAGCAAGTTGATCTGTCGTGTTCTGTAATGTCCCTCCTTTGAAGGTCCTTTCCAGGTAGTTGTACAGCTCTGTTAATAAACTGCAAAATGACTTTCAGAAAAAGAAAACACAGAAACTTACTTGCAGGAAAGGTCAGGACAGACTGGGAGGAGTAATAGAAGAAACTAAAGCTCTCAACTCAGGAGATCAGATCGAGCCACCTACTCACCCAAGGGGCCGCTAAGACTCAGGGAAGCATGATGCTCATGACTCATGCCCCTGAGACACATTCCCATGAAATAGAAAGTATTGAAAAGTGTATGAAGTCTATGAAAAGCTACGTGGTCAGGAAGCTGTGGCAGAGACTCTGTTGCGAGTAAGACTTCGGTTAGCATTCTGATGACGTCGCACATAAATCTATGCTAACTGTGTCACGTCACGCCCACATGCATGCCTCTATCATCTAATTCTGCTATTGAGTAAGTGGAGCAATGCACTGCTGCTCAAGCTGATTTACAATGAAGCAAATAACATGCAAACAGGAAGTGTATTGGAGCATGTGTGGCGGCTGATGTGCCCTATTTAGCGTGCATGCGTGGATAATTTGCGCTTTTAAAGCCACAATACTTTGTGCTGCGTTGCAAATATAAATACAAATGTCAAATAAATTGATTTGCGTGTTTATGCAGCACTGTCTAACCATGCTTGCTGTGACCAGATCCAAGACAAATTGTTCAACAATGGCAGAATTTGCGCATCGCTCTGGAAGTGCAGGACTCGGTTTGAGGAGTCGTCTGGCAGATGTTCATGAAACTGTCTTCACGTTTGAGAGAACCAACTTATGGCCGCATGTAACATAAGTCATATGGCAGCCATCATTGCAAGTAGCTGCACCAGATCCACATTTTATTCATCTGGTCCCTCTATATTCACATCTTAAATAATAATGGTGATTTTTTTTCTTTCTTTTTTTTTGAGCTGCCATTTAGGAAAATGACTTCTTTCCTAGTCTCAGCTCTGTTTGCATTTCTTTGGAGCACGCCGAATGTTTTTCTTAGAATAAACAATATTTTTCTCAGAATAACTTAAACACTGTGCAAACATTAACGTAGTGTGGAAGGTTCTTTGTTGCGTTGGCGGAAAAAATAGCTCATAACCCGCGAGTAGCTGTCGAAACCATTCCAATCAATACATGAAGTTTTGCCAAGGTATATGTGTCAAACAAAGAAGTTAAGCAAAACAAGAAGCTCTGGGGGTTTTGTGCGTTCCGCGGTTCTGCACCGTGTACTCACTGTGGCCGTGATGAGCGGACCGTGACGCTGGGCATAGAGCAGAGCCTCATTGACGTGCCCCCGGACCCCCAGCAGCGCTAGCTCCAGGCTGTGGTGTCCGGCCATGGCGTGGGTCAGCTGCTCCAACAGGCTGGTGTACCTCTTCCAGGGCTGGTCCAGCTCCGACACGCTCGCCAAGCAGCCTCGCATCACGTTCAGGCAGTAGCCCACGCAGGGCTTGATCAGAGTCAAGCCTCTGCAGTGGGAGCAGTACACCATCTTCACCAGGCCCTTCACGCACTCCCGGCTCAAGTTGACGTGCTCCGTGGCGTTCATCACCTCCAGGCCTTCCTCCAGCGCCAGGCTCAGCTGCCGCCCGGCGCCCAACGCCCCGGCCAGGTCCTGAGCCATGATGGCCGGGTTAGGCCCGAAAGGGTTGACGTCCTGCCTGGTCATACGGAGGCAGTCGCTCATGTCGTTGCCGCCCATCATGCCGGCGTCTATGCCCGGGTTGATGAGCCGCGTGTACACGAGTGGGAAAATGTTGTTGAAAAACTGGTGGACCGTCGCCTCCACGGAGATGTTGGCCCCGCGGAGGTAGAGGGAGAGCGAGGAGAAGAGCTGGTTCACGTGGGGCAGGGCGTGGCGGGACAGGGACGAGTAGCTTCCCTCCAACAGGGAGCTCAGGTGGCCTTGAGAGAAGGAGAGCAGGTACTGGAACATATCTGCCAAGAAAAAAAATATATAAATATAAAGAGATTAGAGTCAGATGGAGGAGCAGAATGCTGCTTACAGTCATTTCATATAAGGAAGGCATATCGGAAATCACTGATTACATGATCTGAACGCCAGGGGATTCAAAACGCTTCTGAATATTGGATTATAAAAATACACTCTCAAGTTCCACAATACCAAAGTAAATTATGTATGAAGTCATCACTGCAATAAGTATGTCTTCTTCTACAGAGGAGGGAAGGAAAGATGGATTTACAGAAGAAAAAAAAACATATTCTACGTTCCTGGCAAATAGAAACACACACCGGCACACACACACTGACACAGTGAAGTCATCCAGCTCTTATCCTGCTTCCTGGTGAGCTAGAGACAGCTGTGAAGAAATCAATGATCATGCTGATTAGTGCCACTTTCTGCAGAGTCCTTTAACAACGCCGGATCAGATATGGTGAGCAATGACAAGCAGGAGAAGAATACAGCTTGATGTTTTTGTTTCTCTTTTAAAGTATCACTGGGCATATTTCTTGTGGCACTCCTGATAATCCTGTTATTTTATGATCTACTCCGTTTTATCAGCTAACTCATCTCCAACGCCCCCCCCTCCCACCACCACCACCACCCCACCCCCACGTTTCCCCCACCCCACCTCCTTCACTATCCATCCACTTAATCCCATAACCCTCGATCCTTTCCTCCTTCCTCTCAGCAAGTCTCCATACATTTCCCTTTGTCTGTGTGCGTGTGTGTGTGGGAGGCTGTGTGTGTGTGTTTGCGTGTGCATTCTCTGGACACAACACTCTGGGCTGTGATGTCAGCTTAAAAGCATGCCGGAACATGAAGGAGCAACGTGAAGCAGTAGCAACTGTGCAGAAGTAACACTTGGTCCCGACAGCAAACCAAACCATCATATTAAGTCCATAAAAATCAGTTTGCTCGATTTCCTAGTCAACAGTGAGAGTAAATTACTCCCAGTGGTGTGATTGTTACCAGCATGTTGTGTGTGTGCATGTGTGTATGTGTGTGTCCAGCCCCTCCCAGCTCACAGACAGAAGGATAACAACAGTCATGTCCTTCTCAACAGCTGCACTAATATGTCTGTGACACGCAGGGACTCCCGACTGGCCAGTAAAAGCACACCTCATTTGTAATGCACCAGCAAACACCGCAGTCATTATCAGAAGCTCCCACACACATAACATTTACAGTTCTGGGGTATTAAAAGGCATTGCAGAGAGCCAGACAGTGGGTGACGGCGCACTGACATGGGGATTAATGGTCTGTTAAGGAATATTAGTGCAAACGTTTGATGAGTCACCGTCTGATGCTTCCTGTCAGAGACACGTCTAGCTTGAGATGCATGGAGACGTGAAACAGAAAAGGAAGGCAGTGAGCACAGATAGCACGAGATTGGCAGACAATTTGTAAAACTACAGTTCCAGTTCACTCCGGTGTCTCTTAAGCCCCCAGGGACTGCCAAGTGGGAGCCAGTGTGGGGTCTGTCTGCCTGCCATAACCATAAGACATTTACACAACAAGATGAACCCACAAGCTCAGGTTTCGCAGCATTACATAATGTTATTATAAAATTATCATGCTTCAAAATAGCATGGTTTAGTGTTACTCTCCAAGAGGGGCATTGGCAGCAAAGAAAAAAAGTACGCTAATTTTCAACTCAAGACAATCACATTTGCTGGAAAAGACTGGAGGTGTCATTTTAAGATATACTAACTACTTAATAGTGATGACTGAATGCCGCACAACACTTCATAAGAAAGCGATGAAGCAAGAGAGCACAGAGGCAGACAGTGTGAGATCACCCGAAAAAAATGATTAAAAAGAAGCGACTGAACAAGGAAAAACAACTACTGTACAAGTGGACTCCACCTTGTGAACAAGCTTTGACATCTGGATTCATTTGGCCCCTGGGATCAGAGATCTCCCAGTCTTTCCATGCCTCTACTTCAAACATGTCCTTGCGAGAGACATCAGCAGAATCTACCTTTCAAAATCTACAATTCCTCCAACAAACAACCAAAATGATTAATAATTTCAGTCTCTCTCTGCTCTCTATCAAATGCTCTCCCACGCTCAAAAATGTATCCGGTTTCTTAACTGTGATAAATCAAGTACATTCATTGTGGGTTTCTAGCACTTTCCAGTACTGGGAAACAGGGTGAGAACAAAAAACAAGAAACCAAAGACAGCAGTAACTATCATTTCAGGACAGTCAAGTGGGTATGATTGTTCTGTGTGACCACTGTGCCTGAATCTGGATTTGACCACACACAGTCGTGGGTGGCTATCATTACAATGTCAGAGTCTACCATCAGTGAGCCACTTGAGAAATGAAGTCTGCCTGAATTGAGGCTATTTCACATGGAGCAATTATCTTTAATTTGCAAGGAAGTCCTAAAAAACACCAAATTTCAAAACACATAATTGTCAAGCTAAGTATACAGGAACAAATGAACAAGCTTGCTTTGTGTGCAGCCCTGTGGGACTAATCTGACATACTATCCGCACGGAATAAACGGGTTATTAAAAGGAGAAAAAAAAGCAGGAGCTGCAACGCAGAGGAGGCCTTTGTCCTATATTAGCCTAAACCTAGTTTGCATTTATGGCTTTGGGATAGAATACCATACCATAGCTTTCCACCTATGTTATGCCAAGGCCACTCTCTGAGATGACTAAGTTTTAATCACATGAAGCTATTTCCACATTACAATTTGCATGGCAACTCAATGTTTTACTGGCACGGATGAAGCTGAATTCACCATGGTGACAATGAGTCAAAATAAGCACAGTGGCAACTCTGTCACTTAAGTGTTGGTTACTTTGCTGCACAACAATCTGAGACTTCTGAGTCACTTCAGGCTCGCACAAGGTGCTTGTTTGGGTCTAACTCAGCAGGCCGAGGTGTCACAGCGAGGTCACCGCAACACAGAAGCCTCGACATGTGGCGGATTGTCGTAATATGTGCGTATACGAGGCGCTGCACAGATTGCGGATAGTAGCAAACCTTAAAGAATGGTAGCAACAACAGTGTCGGAATTCCCCTAAATCAGATATTGCTAATGTGTCCTGCTAGAGAATTTAGGCCCACATGTTTATTTAATTCATTTTTACCAAAAAATGCGCATCGATGTGCAGAATTTCAATTGGTTTCAGGTGTTTCCTGTGTTGACATCAAAAAGTTTACTATATAATCAAATTAAATGCAGCCTTTGTTCAAATGTTATGATGTCCCAGAAGAGTTTGTCTGTTTCGACGAAGCAAATGATATTAAAACTGAAAATGCACAACTTTATTGTCAACAAAAGAATACAAACTCACAAGAGTTCCATTGTTCTTTAGCACTTTGTTGAACACTGCATAAATAGAGGAATGTGTGCACATGTGTGTTCCTGCACGTGCTCGGAGATGCTTCAATATTGTGATAATGAGGTAGGAGACACAGTTCTAATACCATGGAGCTGTGGGACATTCCTCTCCTGGCTATCAGTCCTGACTGCACCATCTTCTCAGGCAAAGCATTTTAATCCTGCCACCAGCTTGGGTTTCAGACAGGTCATCACACACATATGTGACATAGTGACACGTGTGTAGATTACATATCCTTGTTTTAATTAGTAGAAATACTGTACATAGAACCACCTTCCTCACAGCACTGGTGGTCTTGGGTTACGACGGCGAGCTGCAGTGTCATATAATCCTCCAGCCTCTAACCTTTCAGCAAACAGTTTAATGGTAATAAACTATTAATAAGTCAAAGAATCAATCTGTTGATTCATCATGCTCGTGTGGCAAAAACCCACGTCTACGGTCTAAAGCGGGAGCATGACTCATCTGTCTGACAACCGGCATAGATATGTCGTACACGGAAATGTGACCTGCAGGAACTGGAGCGCGGCACCTCTGCCAAAAACACAGAGGCTACAAAAGTTCCTTAGACAGCCCACCAGTGTGTGCACATTTTCCAGCTCACCCCTGCCCCAAATCCCAACTGGATTTTCTTGTGCTATCAAGACAGGTGGGATAATGAGCTTGCGAGAGACAAGGAGGCTGAAGAGTGGAGAGGGAGGGCGGGTGGGAGAGGGGTGGCAGGCGGGCAGGCGGGCGGGCTCCATATCTCTCCATCTGCACGACAGTAATTAAGAAGACAGCTCGCCCATATGAAAACCCTGAAACATAAACAATTCCACAGATGCCAAGAGCATTCGGGGGGCGCAACGGGCAATAATGGGGCGGGGAGGCGGCGGAGGAGGTCACGGGGAGCGGAGGTGGAGTCGTCGCTCTCTCTCCTCTGGCCAAAGCGCGGAAACATGATCGAAGGCAGGGGAATGAGCAGACGAGAGAAGGACGGGGACAGAGGAGACAGAACACTGGGGCGGAGGGGGTGGGGGGGGGGAGGGGGGTGGAGGAAAGAGCAGGGGAGGGAGGGGACGTTCAAATGGCTAATACCAAAACGGGGTTATATGTCGAGGGCCAGCCTGGGGGCAGACTGTTGACAGACTGATGGACAGCACCTCTGGTCTGGAGCATTAAGGGGGCCACAGGTCTACAGTAACACCCGTTTCTCTTTTGTTTATTGGCATATAAATCACAGCGTCTCTTTTGATATGGTGTCGCGCTAAGGAGCGGCGCACAGTGTCGAGCATAAAAAGCATTTGCTCCCATGTAAATGACACACAGACGTACACAGGGATTGACAGTAAACTCTATCACTGTCAGAGCTCCAGATATTGGTTCACATCCTCTGTTCAGATCAGAGTGACTGCGACATAGATGTGTCTGTGTGTGTGTGTCCCCCCCCCCCCCTTTGATTTAGCAAATTGCAAAGAGGTTAAAAAAAATGCACATCAAGTAAAATATCCCATTCGACGTCTAGAGCTGCCAGGGGTTTATGATTGTACAAACTGTTCTCCAAAAGCTGGAGTGAGCTATTGATGCAGCTAATGGTTTGAGATGAGAAATAAAAAGAAACGAAAGAAAAAAAAAACGACTTGTCAAGGTAATGAACCATAAGTGGAAACTGATGAAAACTATTGACGGCCGGCAAGAGAGAGAGACTGGACTCCAGATTTTCATGAAAAGCAACAAGGAAACAGTTAGGCTGACACGAGATTAACATGAAACAGGCCCCCGGAATGGACGCCGAGGTGTGAAAGGCATCCAAGATGAAAGGGGTCTAATGAAGAATTTTCCACTTTTCCGAGCAGGTGTGGCTCCTGTTTTCATTTTTCAGTTTTATTATGAATAACAGAGGCATAACAGAGGGTCACTTATGGATTGTTTCAATTAAGGCCTTTTATTGGGCCTTTTTCACTCTTCCATAAAAAAGTAGCAAGAAGAAAAAGATTATGAATTTATTTTTGGATCCAAGAAGTGCAAGAACCGTGTTAAGTGTCATTATCATGATAAATCCTGGACCAAACTGAAAAGAGGTTCAAAAGACCAAATCAACGTTTTTGGCCCATTTTTCTCATTTATTCTACCTCCTCCTTTGGTCCTCTGGAATACAATGGATGACTGACTGAAGGAGTGGAGAATAAAGCCTACCGTGGGGATTCCTTAATGGCGTGCTAGGAGCCACAGAGGCGAGGAGAAAGGCAGAGAGGAAGCGGAGGAACGTCCAACACAGGGCGTAATGAGCAAAGCAAGTGGACATGAATGGGAGAGTGATGAAGTGAGGCAGTGGAGAAAGATGGGAGGAAGGACGGCCAAATCCGGCCTCCTCTGGGCTTCGGTAACGGTGTGAGTCACTACACAGAGACATGCATATCGTGATGGTTATCCACTTATGCATTTAAAAGCGCATAAAAAGCACACACCCTGAGCTCCCACAGGTGTCTGACAGAAGCAGAAGAACATGCTAATCTGAACAGTCTGTGATGTTCTGCTCCTCGGCGCTCCGGCTCGCCAGTGCCGGCTCAATTCTCCCAGCATGACCTTATTCTGGTGAAAGCCACCATCATTTCCCACAACAATAACGGCTTTTATTACACTGACAAAGTCGGCGTGCCAGTTTTATTGGCTTAGCGAAGCCTTTTGATTGTGCACACGAGAAATGCTGTGTGCTCCAGACTTATGCGTGTGCCCACACACGCACTTTTGATGTCTTGCGGGATCAGTCGGGGAAGGTCGGGTGCAGTGGAGTCAGACAGGACACGGGAAAAAGCCCAGGCTGGACCAATCAGCAGCAGAGGAATACAAATCCCATCAGCCAGCCAGACAGATTGAGTTCCAGAAAAGCCAAATTCTCTTGGATAGAGAACAAGCCCCGGGAGATGTGACTTTATCTGATTACCAAGAAACGTCCTGGACATCAAGCTTATTGAGTTCATACGATAGTAGTGAGATTGATGAAGCTTAGTCTACACCAAAAGCGTTTGTTGAGGCTAGCTGAGAGACTAGTGTCAGAAATAGCATTTGCGAGGTTCTGTCTTTGCTTGTGCGGAGATCTGGCATTGGCCCGCAACGAAGCGGCATTGTTCTCAGCGCAAATCCATTCTAGTAAATTATTGCTGTGGAGACTGGCAGGACGCTAATCTACACAGACCGCATATTAGTTTAGGCATCGGATGTAAAATGCAAAGCATGATGGTTTGTCGGGAGGCAGAACGTTAAAAAAAAGAAAATATGAAAGAGGAATTTTGGGGTGAAGAAGATTTTGTGTTTATAGTTTCACTTTGTTGAACGCACCCTTGGCAGCCGCGCGATCTCCGAAACATGTGGGTTTCTTGCGGCGCGCGTTGCCAGCAAGGGAGCGAGCTGCTGGCGCGGCGCCCGCCGGGGTCCAACACGCTCTTGTTAAGAAACCGATGCTGACAGCGCGGACCACAGGGGGGGCGGGG
>CAESWR010000109.1:4993-18558 GCA_903171835.1 Mullus surmuletus | reverse complement strand
CCTTCCCCCCCACCCGCCTCCTGCAATGCCTTCAGGGGGAATTTTATCCTCCACTCATGGTGTCGCGTCTGCTCAGGAGACGCGGTTCCATCTCAAAAAAACGCCTGCGCGTCCACTCACGCTCGTATTCACTTCACTATCGGGTCCATAAACACGTTTCCTTCTCCGCCCTGTGTGATTAAATGAGACGTGTAGGGATGGATTCCGGATATCCTCCCTAATTTGAGAATGAGCTCATGGTGCAGCGCAATGTCATCCTGCGTCCAAGCGTCAGCCTCTAGAGCAATAACTCCGTCGGTCAAAACATCTGCGGGGAAAAATACATGTAGACGTGGAGTGAGAGAGAGGAAAAGAATGACGGTGAGAGACGATGGGCTGAAAAAAAACCCAAAAAAACGACAGGCCAAATGAGCGAGAGAACTTCCAGGCGACTGCAGAGATTACAATAAAGATAGAAAGCTCCGTGTCTGATGAAATTTAGATAGAACGACAGCCAAGTGATTCATCACTCGCGCATACAGACATGTTGACACATAGTGTATGCCCGTATGAATTGTGCACACAAACATATAAATCATCGCTATTTAATAAGCGAGACATCTGCTTTGACATGAGCTGTGTTGTGTGCGAGCCACCCAGGACGAACCCGACACTGCGGAAGGAAAAAAACGGTGAAAGCTTCGTCTGCGCTGATAAATAATGAGGCTTTTCTGTCTGCCTATAGCATGAGAGGGGGAAGCAAAACAGACAAGTTGTCTAAGCTGAACGAGGAATCAGGGAGGCTGCTAATTCCCAAGGGGAGGCCGCGAACATAACAGTAGGTTGAATTCAACCACCTGCGAAAGCTCCGCAGAGACAGACAAATCACGCCGCTTCTCGCATCCTCGCGGCCTGTTATTGCGCATTACGCCTTCGGAAAAGTATCCGCACGCCTTCTGGTCGCTGATTCAAAGCGCTTTTTTTGGTTGCAATACGTGCACCGCAGCCGCCCCGAGACGGCGAGTCTGGAGAGTTCCTGGATGATGAGACAAGGATCAGCTAATTACGTCGCCTCGGTGAGAAAATGCGCCGTCCTTGCTGCGGACTGTCTGCAACCCCCGCCTCCCCACCACCACCCCCACCACCCCCCCACCCCCACTTCCTTTCTCGTTCTCACTCTGTCTCAAGTGTACTCCTTGTCCCGCCGCTCAAGGGCGCCTAAAGTTTGGAAAGCGATGCACTTTCATTGATGATAGGGAGCTATCTAGGCCGGCAGAACGCCTTTCTCTAAAAAGCACCTGTCAACTCCTGCGGGGACGACTCGAGCCCCCGAGGTGGTGACGGTGAATGGCGTGGGCAGTAAATAGTGCACATGCTCATGTCTTGGGCACATGTATATATACGCTAAGACGGACACACGCAGATCCTGTTGTGAACAACGCTTGAATGCCCTTATTACACCGATCTGCACACACACACACGCGTCCCCAGACCTCAGCTGTGGACCAGCTCGCGCTCGTATCCGTGACACGACAGATCAAAAGTGTCAGCGTTTTCTTGACATCTGCTCCCCACTAGTGCCGGTATATTTCCAGATAGTTGCGCTCCTGCTCATCATTACCACCTGTCGCTCACACACACACACACACACACACACACACACACATACACAGACTGGAATGCACTTGCGTCAAAATAAAAAAAAAATTAAAAAATCTGCCTACAAGTTCAGTTCGCTGCCTGCTCATTAGAATTAAGTAATTTATATCAGGTCTTTGTTGGAAGCCTCTAACCCACTGAATTTACAACTTAACGGCAACACGAACCAATCCGATCCATATGTTCAACTTTCCTTCAGCCAATCCGGAGGCCACAGAGAGGTGTCCAGCCAGGAAGATTACTCCAGAACTGATTGGCTAGAACAGGCTGACAGGCCAAAGCCCTTGATGGCAACTCTAAGCTGCCCCAGCTTAGACGAGGCTCTGTGGTTGACACCTACACACCATCAGGCCCCAACACTCATTACTTATCAACTGTGGCACGGATTAGGAAAGTCTGCTTGTTTTTGCGTCGGGGGAGAGACGATATCAGAGGAGCCGGTCCGGACGTATCGGTGTGGATGTTTCGGGAAAGCTGAAAAGTAGAAGGAAAGAGAGGACAGACACTGATATTGACAGGAGGAGGTGGGTGGGGGGGGGGGCAAGATTTAGGTCATGGTAGTCACAGGGATCAAATGTTCTATCGTGTTAGTATCTGATTTTTTTTTTTCAGACCGTGAAAGAAATCGTCTCAGCATTTAAAAATGTGGTCTGTGTTTGTGGGGTCATATGCATGACATGACAACTCCCACACATGACAAAGCACAGTAGGGCCTTTAGGGCTGTCCAAACAAAGGCAGGCCAACAAAAACACACACACACACAGACACACACACCGCTTCTCTCTTCTAATGGGCATGTCCTTTTGACTACAAGCTTCCCAATCAGCAAGAGATTTTGACTTGAAACACTGTATTAGAGCAGAGATTTTCATAAGCGCCGGCTGGCAGCCAAACAGAGACGGCTTCTCATTTCGGCACAGCCAGCGACCGTATCATATTTCATCTTGGATTTGATGAAAATACTTTTGATAAAGTGATCCACTGTGCACGTTGTGTACGTTCAATAACACCTCTCCGCCTCAGAGCAACGTGAGCATGGCGCTGGAGGAACCTGCACCTCCCCTCATATGCTCCATATTAACGTGAGTGTGTGTGGGGAGAGTCGACTTCGCCATGACAAATTTGGAAAATAATTCATTAAACACATTAAGATCAGACAGGGGACGTCCTCATGAGATCGACTACTTTGGAAAACACCAGTGGCAGAGACTTGGCGAACACGCATTAACAAAGTCGGCTGAATGTGCCGTGTTTTCCATAATACGCCATATTATGAGCTTAATTCATGGTCAAATCATGTGTGTATATAAATGATGAGTGTACGTAATGAAATAGTAGCACTCAAACGTGCCAGGGGCCATCAAATATGGGCCTTAATGGTCAGTTCACTGATGGATGTGGCTGTCACTGTAAATTATATAAACAATAATCATAGTTTTCTGAAAAGTGAAAATTAACTGTCACAAAATTGTCAACATTATTCACATCTTAGAATGAATTAAACATACAGCAAAAGTGCGTGCTGCTGTGCCATATAAAAGTCACAAGAAATACAGCTGTCTCTCACAGTGAGCAGAGTGAGTGAGTGTGGCACAAATTAAAAAGGTTTATCAAAATTAGATCGCCATAAGAACAGGAAAACTGTGCATGCTGTGTTTCTGGTGCCGTCTGTACTGCATCAAATGCAAAAAAATTAGAGGAGAAACTAGACCAGAGACATTGACAGACACTTATTTCTATTTAGAGAAGTTGAAAATTCTGTCCTGATTGGTGAAATGGGAGCAGAGTTCCGAGCTTGCAAACCAGTGACTCCACTGCTGTGCATGTGATGCAACTGAATAGGCACAAACAAGCGGTGCTAGGAGAAGAAGGTTACCCACAAACAATTTTCCACCATCCAGCGTGTGAATAACAGCACTGATGTATCGGCCAAAATCATATTCTCATTACTTCATGCGGTATATGAGCCACTTGCTACTTCACATTCCACTCGAGGCACTCAGACGGCACAGAGACTGTCCTTAGAAGGCTCTGCAAATGGAGGGCCCCTGACATCATTTTAGGCACCATTATACACGAGTATCTATTGTTATTCCATTGTTATTTTCCATCTTGACCTTTTCTGGATATGTGGAACACCCGATCTTCGTTCTCCAGACAGTCTTAACCATGAGGTAAGACGAGAAAGATCTTAATGATGATGAAAAGGGGCGAATACCAGGACTATTCAAACACTTTCTATCCATTGTAACACAGCTGTGAGAGAAGCCTTTTTCTTCTTCATCACTGTGCGAGCTCCAACATAGCTAGCATGTTTTACTGATTTCAAATTTTTGGGTGTTGGAGAACGTTGTGTTCTACTCTCCTGTCAAGAATACAAATTAAACCTGACAGTAATTTCCATGTAAACAATGTCTGAATATAATCAATTCTCCATTACTGTTTTCAAACACATTTAATAGGAGTTTTCCATATTAGAGACAAAGACCAGTCGTGTCCTCCCATCCATCATGAAATAAATGTTAGCCTGCGCCTAAGGAGTCTATTGTCTCGTGAAACTAATTGTATGTTACTGAAATTCCTGTAACACTAAAAACATCCAAAACATGCCTCCAACCCTGTGGGATCGCGCTGGAGGTTTTGGGGAGGAAAAAATTGGTCTGTTTCGGAAATGTTTAAATTTAAATGACACTGCAATTACTAGAGGGAGAGAGCTCAGGCAACTAGAATGCTGCTTGATTTCGGCTGGGCGTAGCACAAAGCCTTTGGCAGGCGAGACCTCACTGAAACAGGCTTTGTATCTACAGCAGAGTCTTGTTTGTCTGGAGCGGTGATCAGGCACCACGTCCAAAAATACACCCAGAAGTGAATACCGAGCAAAATGCAAACAAAAATAATAACAGTGCACAGACTGCTCCTGTCTCGGGAAGCACCATCATTTTTCACCGGTTCCAGTAAATGTTTTGCAGTCCTGAGAGCAGGATCAGATAATGACAAAGTAGACCATCTTCCACTAAACACTAAAGGCGATGAAAAAGGCCTCTATATTTCCCCATCTACCCTCGCTGATCTTTCTCCGCAGTCCTGCTGCTGCCAAACCCGCAGAAGAAGCAGAGAGGGAGAAAAAGTGAAGCCATGCCCATTTTCTGAGTTACACACTCGCATGCACGCCAGCTACCGTGACCCCGGGGAACCCAGCAGGATTTTTTTTTTTTAATCAAATAGTGGACAAACATTCTTTGCAAGCAAGAAAACAAATACAAAGTAATTTTCAACTTGTTTATGGATTCCTGTTAAAAATGCAAAAGTTCAGTTACAGTTCAGCAAAAAGCTGGGAGATCTTTTACTTTTTTTTCCCCAAATTAAATACTTTCCAGAGATACCAGCCTCATCCTAGAGGTAAGTACCGAATCAATCAGACTGATAATTAGCCCCAGCGTGCCCCCCTTTTTTCTTACCCTGGAAGGCATCCGAATGGCCAGAGATCAGGTGCTCGAGCTCGTAGCTGTAGGAGTGAATGTTGTGGAGGGTTTCCCGTTTCACAGCAAACTGGTAGCTCTCCTCCATCTTCCGGGTGCAGCAGGACGGACCCTGGTGCTTGCAAACCAGCAGGTCCGAGACTGGGGAAGTGACAACAGACACGTGAAGTCACTTTTTTAATCTTCATATTCAATTTTTGTTTTTTGACCAAGTCAATGTCGATAACATAAAGCATGGAAGGACATGGAAGAACATAACAAATAAATGGCCTTTTTTAGAATAACGAAAGGAAAGATCTTTTATCTTATAGATATATGCAGCATATTAATCAGCACTATACTGCAAGAGAATGTATGAGTATATGTATAGCGTCCTGGGCATGCACATAGATAGACAGGCCATAACTCTGCTGGGAGACAGAAGAGGCACCATGGGAGGGTGAGAAAGTAGACCAAGAATTCAACTACGTTTCCTGCTATAAATACTGTCTCTGCTAAATATACAAATACCTTTGGCTCATGCTATTGCACTCATGCTGCTAAGTGTCGTCGAGACCTACGCCGGCAAAATGCACGGATGCCGTATGTTGGATACAAAATATATGCATGACAAGGGTTCATTGGTACACATATACACAGTATTTCCTATGAACTCATCTGTGAAACGTTCGCCATGCAGTTCTGAGCCACCGCATGACGGCAATGACCTAACTGCAAATACTATGATCCAAAGAGCAGCTCAATCAGGCGCTATTACATCAGCTCAAACAGAGTCCGCCCTGTCCTGCCAGTGTCACCTGCTTCTTACCACTGCTCCACACACATGCGCGCGTGCTGTCATGACATCATCAAGCTCGGTCGTAATTAGCTATTAAAACGGCCCCTTTCCCACACGTTTCGGCCCACAAATTCAGATGGACGTTTCCATAATGCAGTAGTCTGATGTGATAACTCATTTTACAAGGGGGAAGGGCTGGAAGGGGGTGGTGGAAGGCAGGTGTTGTAACCAGAGCCTAAAGCATGGCCTTAGGACAGACCGCAAGACCAGTGCCTCAACGTCCAAATCCCTCCATGAAACACAATAGGGTTGCATTCTCAATCCCTCTTTCCCTTTCTGCTGCCTCCCTCCACCATTTGCCTGGCATATCCGAGTGAGGCCTGGGTGTCTCTTAATTACCCAGCGAGGCTCCATTTGTTCCCATCCCAGAGCCAGACGAGTGAAGTCATAACTGGCTGTCCTGCCCCTTCCAGCTCATTATCTCCATCTCTGTGCCAGTCCACTCTTTTTGTGTTGACACTGTTGCCGTGTCGACACAGTTTCTGCTGAATCCGGTGCCGTCTCGCAAACAAACAAACATATAAACGTGCATACCATTGCGATCGCCCCGTGACCAATTATGAGAAAAACTCATTGACCAGATCCTTATTTACCTGCTTTCCAGGCTTCACACATTTTAAGTGATCGCAGGGATTACATTTTACAGCACCGGAGTGAGACCACCGCTTTTCATCAACTCTAGCTATGATCAATAGCTA
Source organism: Mullus surmuletus (assembly GCA_903171835.1). Classification (NCBI taxonomy): domain Eukaryota; kingdom Metazoa; phylum Chordata; class Actinopteri; order Syngnathiformes; family Mullidae; genus Mullus; species Mullus surmuletus. Next base: position 11,904 of record CAESWR010000109.1, on the reverse strand, counting down.
TGATTGATTATATTTTAACAGGAAAGCCTTTGAAATGTGGTTCCTTAAGTGGTGCTTTTAATCAAAATTAGATAAAAACAATAAAAAAGTTTGCTCCTTGTAAAGCATTTCATTTTGTCATGCCATGTGGCTTGCCATGTGGTAGCTGTCCTTGCCCCCCGCCCCTCCCACCTCTCTATCTCTGATGCTCCTGCCGGGCTCTTTCTCTGCTTTGTGTTCGCGTGTTATCTCTGATATGAAATGAATGTCCGGAGACCCACGCTGTAATCCGCGCCGGCCTCTCCATCCCTTGCAAGTCGCTGCATGGAGTAAGTGATACTCAGAAAGATTTTAGGCTGTTAAAGCCTCCACAGCAGTGGGGATGGGCCGACTGTGTCACGAATGCCCCCTCTCAACTTTCTGCGAGCATTAGAATGTGTCACTAGTTGTATGCGTGCAACAGCAAACAAAGTGCTGAGTCTTATTAATCTTATAAACATTTTACAGCATCTATCTACAAACAGAATCTCTGTGGCTTCTGTCTGGCGGATGAAGCAAAATATTTATCACGGGTTGATGTTAGAGGTCCACCAAGGGCTTTCAGAGGCAAATGTGTCTATTAATATTGACTCCCCTCTGAATCAAATTTACATTGCATACTGATGGAAAAATACATTGCTCTAAAATGCAATGACTTTCAGAAGTCTGAGAAAATAAAGAACCATTTGAATACGGTTCAGCCTCTTTCAAAGGAAACATTCAGAGAAAATCGTCTTAAACATCTGGCCAGTCCGTTTTTCCCATTTTTCTTTACAAAACTGTCCAAGCTTAAATTGCTTGGAGACTCCGGCTCAACGGCAATTTCAATACTTTCTGCAACGCATTTTTGATATGTTTTGAAAAAGACGAGATACATGTAAGCTTTTAATGCATTTCTCTGAGGCTTTGACCTTTTCTTGAAACCCTGTAGCTCACGGAGAGTCACCGCAGGTGTCTCGGTGGCCTCATTCATGGTGTCATCTGATCATGATCTGGGAAATCTAAGTGGCAACCTTCCACATGAGACGCTCTACCTCCTCAGTCATGCTGCCAATGTCTTTTGTTGTTGTTTTTGTATTCACCGTCATATAATTTTCTGCAAAAATACTTTGACAAAAACTGTATTAAATAAAAACATGTTTAAGAGACTATGAACTTTTTCTGAAAGCTAATCGCAAAAGAAATCACTGCAATGCACTCATTCCACCAACCCAAACTTAAACACACTTTGCCTCAGACTAGATGTCAGCTCTAACTCCTAATTCACTTAATCGTCCTCAGGTGACAAATACCTCTGGAGTAATTTGCCGTATTAAAGCCACGGCTCAGGGGTCTTGACTTGTTAGTAACAATCTCCTCAGCAACACTTCAGTTCCCTTCATTGCACAAGTCAAAACTCCTGAGTGGAGAAACGCCGCCATTGTGAAATTGCCCTGCTAAGTGGCATGCCTCTCCCAATGTGTGGTGCTACAGTAGCTGACGTGAAAAACTGCTTGCTTTGCTATTACCACCCTTTTCTCAAACACACACACACGTCTGAAACCGGCATTTATAAACAATTTATATGCAGGGCACTCCTCCTCGTTATGGTATGAAAAATGTCGATGTAATTTGGAATGTGCTGATGACCGCGAGGGTTGCGGGTTTCCTGATGATGCTGTTTTGATTTTTTTTTTTTTTTTTCTGAGAACAAGAATAACTTTGTTCAAAAGTAGGCAATTAATGCAGTTACCCGTCTCCCGCCTCAGGAAGTGGTTCCCTTTGAAGTCGTCTGAACTGCACTGAACACACAGGATAGCTACTTTTGCTCGGGATGGACCGCGCTGAATGAAAACACCGTCTCAAAAGGGTACTTTGCCGCATACCTGGATTTTTGCGGGGGAAAATTTGAAATATTAGAAGTGATATTCAGCTCTCCCGCACTTGGGAGCGACCGTGGGTGACTGGCATGTGTTCCAAAGCTGGGGTCAGAGGAAAGGGGGTCAGACACACAGTGACGGTGGAGCAGGAAACCCATAGATACAGACTGATTAATGGTTAATATCTGAGGTGCTCAGACCGTGACAGACCATGATACATAACAATTTAAGATAATCTGTTCAACACTCGTCTTCAGAAACCATTTCCTCCCACGTGTCCTATTTCTATTCCCAGAGATCTGGAAGGTTCATATTTTCTAGATGCTTATATCATATGAGACAGACAATCACATCTGTTTCCACCACAGTAGTGAGCCGGGAGGGCGTATTAGCGCACAATCAACTAAACGCAAGATAGCCTTAGACAGAAATCCAATAAGAGATGACCGACTCAGACGTGGTAATCAGCTTCAGATCGGAGCATCGCTGGTTAGGCTGGATTGATTGAGATGCAATAGAGAAAGAGCATCTGAGGTAAATTCAACTGTCTGTGCTGTGGGCTGTGAGAGAGATGTTATTTGTGCCACCGGTGTTTGTTTTTTTACTTACTTATTTACTTAGATTTACTTATCAAAAAAGCTGTCTGGACTGGATTGCGTATTTAACATCAGAGGTAGGTGGCTGTGAAGAGGCAGGCAAAAGAAAACACAGATGCTCAGCGATGTATGAAGTAGGAGGTGTGCACCATGTGTTTGCTCTCTCAGTGAGAAAGGCCAAGTTAAAAAGGGAATCCAAATAACTATAGCCAATCAAAGACCACGTCGAGCTTTGAGAGCTTGCCAAGGCTTTTGACGTTGGAACTGGTTAAGGATGTGGTGACATGTGATAACACACAGTGTTCCTGTCCCCTTGCAATTAACACGTGACCCTTATCCCTTTGAATTTAAGATACAACGCACTGCTCTGTTATGTTTCACTATATAATAATGTTAATAAATCAGTAATTCAGAGACTGGCAATAAGATGAAAAACACATTTTCTAAGTGAAATGTCCTGAATCCGATGAGCCCTGTGCAAAGGGCTGTGTGTTCTGCAATAAAGGTTTCTCATGTCTGTGAGACATCATCCAAGAAGCCACCGGCAGCGCTGGTGGGCCTCCAAATGATCTATCTGCGAAGGGCTATATCAGCACCCTGCGGTAATCTCAATATGGAGTATTTGGCTGTGTACCACAGCACCAAAGTGGTCATAACTCTTCAAAATAATCACGCTATAAGCAACTTCACATCACCGACTATCCAAGTTACTCTGACACGGTGGAGACACGGATTCGCACATGAAACAAATATTTAATACATCTGAAAAGCAAATGTTTTGGGTGTGAAATATTTCAGTTTAGAGGAGACTGTTCCGCATTATTGCATCAGGAACGTCACCATTGTGTTACAGCATTTCGCAGTAGTGGAAGCGACTAGTGAACGCAGTAAAATAACATAATCAAGTTTGCATGTATTGCAACAGGTTATTTTTCAAAAGAGGAGAATACTTTCCAATCAAATACACCTGTATGATTAATCTTAGACCTCTGATAGTGTTGCACGTCCAATTACACACCTGCATATGTGTGAAAAAAAACCAAAAAAATAAAAAGCTTCCTAAAAGAATGTGGATATCATACATAAAGTGCGCACTGTAGAGGCGCAAATCTTTTTATAAAGGATCATTTCCAGTTGGCTGGCTTTGAAGTTCCCTGTTGCCACACTCCTGGCTGGCGGTGAAGAATCTGTTCACCACACATGAATGAAATGCAGCACTGTATCCTAAAACAAACATCAGACCGTGAAAAGAGCTGAAGGTTTGCCACTTCGAATTTCAAGAGTTGCTTTTGTTGGCATTTGATCTGAGAGCCGAAGCAGAGTAGCGAAATTGTGTACACATACACAGGCGCTTACACACATATACACCAAATCTCCCACTCTAACATCCCCTTCCATTGGTCATCCCTTTGAAGACGAGATTGCGCCTGACCCAAAACAACCTCTCAAAGACGAGCGCAAATAAAAAAGCAAAGTAAGATTTGAGCCCGAAATGTACTTGTGAAAAAGGCATGTTTGGTCAGCTGCTGTGGGCGGAGACAGCGGCAGGCCACCGCACCTTTTCAATAACACAGATATGCATCAATTAGCAGCCTGGACAAGCGAGCAGCAATTTGTACCGGATCATATTAAGACATATCATCAAAATCTCATAGGGAGCTGTTAGTGTAAGCACTTCACACTACACTGGCTGTCCGGCATTATCATTTATTAATGCTTTAGTAGGAGCCAGCTCTAAATCTCATTAAAGCAGCAATAGGAAATTTTTGCAAACCACAGTGATAAACACATGAAATGTCATTTTTTTTAAATAAGGTGAAAATATTTCCGGCCGCAGGTGAGGATCTCATCGTTTGCTTTTTGTCCTCTGGACTTCCTCCATCATCATCCTCTTCTCTCCAATAATGTCTATACTGTTCTAGCTGCAAGGCTGGAACGCCTTTGTGTGGAAGATCGGACTAGTTTACTTACACAAACAGGTGTTCGGCACAGAAAGCAAGAATGAAAGAGTCAGACATTCCTCTGATTCCAAATGTGTGTACCACTAAAATGAAACTATTATTCTAAGGTTAAATTGCTGCTTATTGGGGCTTTAACAGCTGCAATAGCAGACTGAGCTACCGATACGTAGCCTGGGCCAGTGCGCTGTCGGCTGTGAAAGCGGTCCCTCCACTGTTTATGAGAGCTAACCCGAAACTACTGTATGCAATGAAATTGACATCCTCTGTTGCTAGTAGCGACACCCTGCTAAACAAACATATCAAGTGGTTTGGATGCACCTCTAGGTATGTTTCCCACTCAGCTATCTATTGCTCCTCTCGCTGTCACAGAGAGCAGACTCAGACTGAGTGATACTTAAGCTGCGACCAACATGTGACTGTGTTTCGAACAGTGTTGAATAATTGCAAAGAAAAAACATGCGTGTCTTCCAACTTAAATATCACTGCTTGATATTCAAAACATTTGCAAAGGAGTCTGTGTATAACAAAATTGGCAACTTCAGATTATTGTGTTCGGATAACACAATTGATAGGCTTGGACTCCTTTCGATGAAACATCTGATGAAGATTTTGAATTTCAAGACGAAAAAAAAAAGCTGCATAGTTGATACGAAGCCTAAACCGTCTCAAATGTGTTTTGCCTCCAAAACACATTGGGAACCAATGTTTATCCTTAGAAAATAACTTTTGCTCAGTGTGCAGGGGTGAAGTACACACCACAAAAGTTTAAAGGCATTCAAGACCGCTTTCAAATTTCCTTCATTCATAATGTGACAAAGGGCAGGGAGCCATTTAAGAGGAGATGCTAAGAGTCTGCGGGATTATCTTCTCTCATTCTCCCTTTCTCAAGTCTCGCACTGAACTTAAAAGGCTGGAGGAGTTACCATCTGTCAGCCCGGAGATGTGTGCTTCAACCCCGATCCATCTGCAGGACAATCATCCCGTATGTGACTGAAATGAATGTGTGACCTCTGCATCGCACTTTGCTTGCTTTTACCTCCAAAGCCAGCAGAGATTGTGACTGAGCCGCCTCCACGACAAATGCAATCTGAAATGAAAGACCTCGGGGCATCACATCAGTTCTGTGGCAAAGAGCAACTGGTATGTGAATCTGCAAATCAAGAAGCCCTGATGCTTTAAACCCGATATATCAGATGGTGTCTACGTCTTGCACGGCACGCAATGTTACGTGTTCATTTACAAGTATCAGAATGCATGCGTGCAGTGTGATGATCCCAGCAGGGTGCTCGGGCTGCAGGGGCTGCAGGGGCTGACAGATGATGGCGAGGAAAGGCTGCATTTCATCCGCTTTGAAAGAATTCACTCCAACGATTCCAACCACATCAGGCTTTATTTGAATGCCTTGGACTTAACCCAACATCATCTTCACTTTCATATGCAGGGGAGAGGAAGGTGGAGGCAAAGTGTGGTTATGACAGGAGCAAAGAAACTTTTTCACACTTTCTAAGAAGAGAAACTGGTCAGAAAAGACACCTGGCGCGTTTGGTGAGGTTTCTGCAAGGTACATATCCCCAAACAAGTGTAGAGTGCAGACTCGGGACCAGGAGCCGGTGTCTCACCTGTGTCAGGTGTCTCCGGGACGCGGTGCAGCGGACCGACCTGCCGCAGCTGGAACGCAGTCCTCACCTCATGACAGCTGTACGCGCTCGCCGCGATGGCGCTCGCAGCCAAAACGACCGCCGGCAAAATCCAAAAGCAGGAGGTTACACGTGGGCGCGCTCCTCGGGACATGGCCGCATCTCACACCAGGTATCCCCGTGGACAGAGCTGACAGAGTGTGTGTGTGTGTGTGTGTGTGTGTTGGGGGTGAGCGGAGGGACACTACAGTGGGATGACGCGACGAGGAGTCTGAACATCTGACTAAGCGGTCCCGGCCGATGCTCACATCCTTGGTCTGGGATGGGATGAGCGTCTGCGGTGTCCTGCGCTGGGCAGAGGGGGAGTGCCGCTGCGTGGCGTGGCGTGGCGTGGCGTGGCCTGGCGTGGCGTGGCGTGGTCTGAAGCGGCTCTGTCCCGCGCTCGGCACTTTGCAGTGGTCGGCTGTCTGCGCGCCTGTGACCAAAGCCTGTGCGCACTCGCTCCCCTCCCTCTCTGTTGACTTCATCCAAGTGCCAAAAGTGAGACGCACCACTCCACGCCCGATATCCCAACACCACCGCCCCCCCCAGCCCCCCCCCCCGACCCCACCAAACAACCCTTAAACAAATACACACATTGATAATTGGTTAATTACAGAGATTCTGAATCCGCAGCCGTGGATCACACATGCGCCCTTCTCAGAGAATGCTTTAGAAAAACGCTGTGATCGACAAAGTAAAACTTGATCACACCTGTGAAGTGTGTTTTTTTTAACCATGTGTTAAAGGCACTGGAATCGCTGGTTGTGTTTTTGAATTAAGATTAAAATAAAAGCACAT
>CAESWR010000108.1:86447-100962 GCA_903171835.1 Mullus surmuletus | reverse complement strand
TGAGAGCCTCTTCCAGCTGGTTCTGCGGACGTATTGTTGCGCTGCAGAGTCATCAAGCTTGTTTGACTTCTCTCTTAATGGCCTCACATACAGTGCAGGCAAACACTAACAAAGGCAGTGTGGTCAACGCGACAATCCCTAACCCATCTGTGACCTCGGATCTGGACCGTATAACCTCTGTTTTATATACGGGAGTGATGTTTAGATTAATGGAAAGAATGACACTTGCAGTTTTTTTTTCCTTTCTGAGGAAAATGTGTCGCTCTGTCCTCGAGTTGAGTGGCCTCTCAACTTTTAGGAATACTGGACGGCTCATTTTTGTCCCTGCAATCTTGCTGACAAAGAGAGAGAAAACACACTCTGCCTGAGTAAGAAGTCGTAAAAGTAGCTGATCTCCTAATCGCCTGAGAGGTTCCCATTTACTCACTATTGCAACGTGATGCCATTGACGGATAATAGTGTAATAATATTAATTTGAATTGATTTACATTCAATGTCTCTTTAGTGTCTCCAGTCTGGCTTTTGTCAAATTTGTGCTTTCGGTGTCTGGCAGAGCCTTTTTATTCAGAATCGTATTGAAAATTGAATTGAAAATCTGCACAGCTGCCCATGGCTGATAAAGAACAGTGTTTGTATTGTTTCCATGGCTTTATGCCTCTCGCATTGCTTTTATGTCACAGCATTTATAGCTTTAAAGCTGTAAAAGATAAGACAAGAGATTCTGTGCTGTAGTGTGTGTAGGCAGGAAAGGCTGTCAGGCAGAATGTGGGAGAAAGGATACACATGCTCAGCCCTCTGACAGTAGATCTTTTGGATGATGGTAACTTTGTACTCTTAAATATTTCTGTTTTCTGGCTGTTGCGGTCTCACGGAGGAAGACTTCCAAAATATCAGTCACTGATTTTCAGAGACACTTGATCTCAAAGTTCAGTCTGAGCGGAGGTGGATAAGGAAGGGTTAAAGTCTGACAGCTGAGTGAGATACTGGTGGTCAGATCCAGCCCCTCCTCCCTCCAACTCTGCACAAATATGCTGCCTCAGCGTGAGCCTGCAGAATGTACACGCTCAGGGGCACACACCTTCGCAGCCCGCCGACCAGCCAAACGTCGCTCGCTGCCAGAGACATTAGCACAGATGAATAAACCAATGAATCCAGTTGTTAAGTTGGGTGTTTCACAGATGTTAAAGTTACGTATCGCCTCTTGTAATCTTTGCCCGCTGTCTGTCCGGTGTGTTTTCACACAGCGGCAAGAGTGAGACACACACAGAGAGGGCGACGGAGAGAGAGAGAGCGAGAGTGAGAGCGTCTGGAAAACATTACTCGGATTCCTGCAGCAGGGGCTCTGATTATACTGGCAATGAAATGAGAGAGAGAGAGGTGGTGGAGGGGCATCAAATGAGGTACACAGAGTCTAATCTCTGCGGCAGACACGCTCTTAGCCCAGTGCAAAGTGTGTTTTTGCTCTTGCCGCCTTTGTTACTTTCAGGCGTTTTGATGGCTGCCTCAGCCAAAAAAAAAAAAAAACCCAAAAACTTAATAGCTCTCATAGGGCTTTGTCTCGTCGGGGCCAACCAGAAGAGGGCAGTGTGCAAGAGCAAAGATGACTGTCTTTCTGTGTGTGTGTGTGCTCTTCTTGATAAGATGGAAGATGTTTGTATCTGTAGTGAAGTTTTTTTTACTGCCAATAGTTTTGACATGGTAGTTAGGTAGAATTACAGATACAAAGCAAAGTAATGCGACCAGTAATGATTCAGTTTGCAAATTGGCACAGGATGTGTGCGTATGGACAAAAAGATGCTATCAACGTACTTTGTTAGACTACAATGACTCCAAGTGATGCATAGGTGTCTCATAAGAAGTAGAAATATTGGAAAGTTATGTTGAGGTGTTGAAGACCGGTAACCAACTGTAAAAAGCAGTTGAATAGAAAGATAAATAAAGGTATGTATTGTGCTTATTGAAATACCCTTGAAGAAAGTTTTTTTTTTTTTTCTTGCGAGTGGAAGAATGAATAGAGGCATTAACAGAATGACCTTGGCCAAGACTTCACCTGAGCCCAGCGAGCCTCAGAGCTGACTGAGGGGAAACAGAGACGAAGAGAAAGGTAACAGCAAGAGAAAAACCTTCACCTGAATCCAGTTTTCCCTCCTTTTCCTTCAGCTCACCGAGACTTTTTTCATCTTTTATATTAAATAACCTTGGGCAATCTGTCTTACGGTCAATGAAATTGTGGGGGTAAAAACAGCAGCGATACACAGAATGTGTAGTATCAAGCAGCATTAGTTGTTTTTACATTTATGGGCCTATTCTCTTGGATCCACAGGAAGGAGAGAGCCATCCTAATGAGGCCTGTAAAATCTGGCTTTCCTGCTGCCGCTCTGCTCTTTGAAGCTGTGGCTCGGCTCTCCAAGGGTCTGCTTGCACTGTTGTGGTTTGACGTACTCATTTTTTTTTGTCAACGTCCAGGCTTGGTAAATTCCGCATTCCTTTGTGGTGCAGATGTTTACATTCTCCGTGCTTCAACAGGTGATTTCACAATAAGACAAGCAACAGGTCTCAAAACAGGTAGCCGTCCGTGTCCGGGCATCAGCGCAGCAACTATAGTGGAAACTTGTCTTCCTCTTTGTTCTCTGCAACACACGCCCGTTGCCTGCAAGATGTCAGTTGCTATTAGTGTTAACAAGCACATGCATTAGACTGCCGGGGCCTTTGATCTGCAAAAAAAGAGTGAATGTGTGTGTGCAGCTCTGGTCCAGAGTAATTACACTCCCTGTAATGATATTGGACTAATGACCTTAATACCTTATTTGTGTGTGATTTTGTGTGTGGGTGAGTGTGTATGGTGTGTGTGCGGTATGGTGAACGGGGTCTGCAGATCTATTCAAGAAGCCACATTTATGACAATAGGAGTGTTTTTGGCTGATGTCTGCTTGTTGCTTCAGCTTGTTAAATCTCTGCGTGGGGAAAGCAGGAAGTGAAGGAAGAAAAGAGGGAGGAGGAGAGGAGAAGAAAACATTTTTTGGCTCCGACTCAGGATTATTTATTGGCTCGTGCAGCATTTACCACTTTGCATCCAAGAGTTTCCCCTCTCACACACACACGCACATGCGCACACGCGCGCGCACACACAACGCAACACACACACACACACACACGCCTGAGGCATGAAGACAAATTTTCCCATATTATTTTGTCTCTAGAGTGTGTATATGTGTGTGTGTGTTTGTGCATGTGTTCATGTGTGTGTGATATTAGAGATGTGTCTTGACTGATGTGTCTGAGTAACAACCTTTCATGTTTTAAAGATCAGAAAAAAATCAAGAACTTTCTCTTCTCTTTTAGCATTAAAAAACCTGTTGGAGTGAAGAGAGAGTGACGTGGGGAACAGTCAAGTGAGGACTGAGGGGGGAGGGGAGGGGAGGGGGGGCTTTGTGTCACCAAACACGGGGACTGTTTCCTCTGGAGGGAGGGAGGGAGGCTGGGAAGCAGGGGGAAAGAAAGTGGGTGAAAGGAGTGGCAAGCAGAGAGTGAGGTGTGCGAGCAGCAGAAAGAGGAGAAGCAATGGCAGCTGGTTCTCAGGACGGCGAGGAAAGCTTCTAAAAACAAACTCTCCTGGGCCAAATAGTGGTCACGACTCGGAGCTGGGGGGGACCCACATTCTTATCGCTGGACGTTTGCTCCTCGCCAGGGAACCTGAACTTTGGGAGAGCACAAGCCATGAAGTACCGACCCTCTGTAAGACCTGCATCCACTCAGAAGAAAAACGTTAAATGTATTTTGGGGTTTTAATGAATTTGTTGGACATTTTGCCCGTGCAAGTCCATATGCTTTAGGGGAGTGTGATAGTGATATGATGAGATGTTATGGAAGTGGAAGCGAGAGTCTTTTAGGATCTAACTGATAACTAGTGCCTGTGCTTGCATGTAAATTGTTTAACGAACTTGGTGAGAGAGAGAGAGAGAGAGCAGCTGATAGAACGAGCCTCATCTGAAATATCCAGACTTATACTTTATAGCATCTTTTTGTGGATCTCTTTGATCCCAGCATCCTGCACCTGCACTCCGTATTTGCCACGTTGATGTCATAGCTAATTGTATTTGCGTTCATTTGATATGTAAGGAAGGTGTGTCTTTGCCGCCCTGTGTGTGTATGTGTGTGTGTGTCAATGTGTGTGCACCGCCCCGGGGCAAGGCGCTCACATGGTGGTGTTCGGGCAGCATTCTTTGGCATTCATTGAGGGTGAGAGCAAGCATGTTAATGAAGAAAGCGTGTGTTGACATATCGCCACTTTAACCTTTAAACTTCCTTTGTTTTATTTTCTCTTCATATGGAAACCCCACACACACCTTTGCAGCAAGTTAAAATAGATGATTTTTGTATGCATTCTGAAGGCATTTTTTTGCCTCTCCAGGAGTGTGTGTAGAATATGCCAGACTGACACATTTTGTCAGAAGAGAACAATGCACTGAGAAATTCCTGACACTGTTGTCATTACTGCCTACAGGGCATCTGACTTCATTTCAATAGGTAATTCATATCCAGCTTTCTCCTGACAAACCTCATCTTGCCTCACTTCCAGTGAAGCTGCAAGTCAGGCGTGTGAATGGCTTTGTAGGCTAGCTGCAGTACAAAATGTGATTACTCGAAAAATTCAAAAGTGAACTATATAGTATCGTTGTGGTCAGGTAAGTAAAGGGGATGTTAAATGCCTCACATGATGACCTGGAAACTCTAGGAAAATAATGGATGTTTGTTTCATTTTTAAGCATAGATTGTTTTAAATGACCACAGCTAAAATCCATAAAAATATTTTTAATAGGGGTATATAATAGGTTTAGCCTTTCATAAGGCCATTAACCAGCCTGTCCTTGAAAGTTTATATCTGACATTGCAGCAGCACTGCTTTTCAAAATATCATCTGCTCTTCAATATTTTTTGTTGGTCATGTAAAAGCAATTCAGTTCTTCAGGGCGAAAGCAGTGACTTGCAGTAGAAATACCTGCATGATTAAGCGGCCGGGCGCCTTGTTTTGGCCCACATATCCTCAGGTTAAGCCGGCAGTCAACTTGCCTCACTTGTCTGACCACTGTTCTGAACACATCCGCAGAGTCTCAGGATAGAGACGAACATGCCCACCGCTTTGCCATGCAGGGTTTTTCCGTGGCAACCCTCATGAAAAACATAAATAAGTGCATAATTTTATGTAGTAAATGACAGAAAATGTTTCACACGGCTGCGTCTGAATACATGGTCTTTCTTTGATCTACTAAAAGGATTCCCCCCACGCACACGGGCTCAAGTCTTCGCGCTCTTTCGGACCCAGTCTGGATGGAAGCTGTCCTTTGTAATCATGTGTTGTGATTTGTTAACCACTTCCTTGTTCAGCGATAAGTGCGGTTCATCTATGCGAATACAGAGGCGTTACAGCTGCTTATTTCTTGCCCGAGTCGAGCGGGTTTAAATGTCTGTTAAGCCTTCAAACTTGTCGTTCTCCTTGCACGCTTCGCCGTGCGCACGGCATTGTGCACTGAAAGCAGCAGGTTGGATGAGGTTTACATAAACAGAGTGACATCCGAGCACGGCCAGCGCACCTGGAGCGATGTAAAGGTCAAGTAGAGAGCTGCTATTGTTCGCAGGGTGGCTGGATGATCAAATCCCTCTGCTTTCCCTGTCCTTCCTACCTTGATGTCTCTTAGATGTGGCTGCTGTTCATTTATGAAAAATAACTAAAGGAGGCAGAGAAAACATAGGAAAATGAATTTGGGAAGACAACACCGTAAGATTGAAGGGATGGTGATTTGAAAGAGGCTCATTGAAGGAGATGCTACCTTTCAGGCGGTCAGTGATTGCATCAGTTAATCAACAGGCTGAAAACATGCAGTGTGAGTTTGTTTGTTGTATTGGATCTGCCTTAGAGGTTGACTTTTGCCAATATTTAGAAATCAGGATCAATGAGTGCAGTAAATCAAACTCTACTGTAGAAGGGGCCGGGTCTCCTCCTGCTAACCTGGCTCAAACTGCCTTGTTTGCTGCGCCGGATTTGGAAAACATGACGGCACGTAGGAGCTGGGGTAGGGCACGTACTTGGTGTGTTCCTGAGAACTGGTGTGTGTCCACTGTTGAGAGAACGGGCGGAGGTCTGGTGTGCCGGGCTAAACTCAGGAAAGCCAAACACCGAGAGTGGCATTGAGGAAACAATGAAATAATGGAGCAACAAAGAGGGCATGCAAGCGAGATTGAATGTATGGAGGAACATGACGAGGGGAGGGATGTGAAAACATTTCTTTTCCTCCCAGGTGGCATAATATTTGGAGGGTTGACAGTACACCGTGACATAGTAATATAAATCTACATGGGTTTTGGTCTCCTTAGCAAGGTTTCTGCTCAGATGGCCAATTCTCTCCTGTTTGGTCTAAACACCCACTGTCTTGGAAAAAAAAAGATGCCTGCAACACAGGAAGTCGTCTTTCATATGTTTCCAGCTGCAGCAACAGCAGCCTTGTGTTTGGATTAAGAGCAGGCGAGCCGGACAGAACTGTTAGCAGAAACGGCCCGACAGACGGGGGCACAAAATCTTAAATCGCCTGTAAATCAAATGTAAAGTTGAACTGCAATACACTTATTTGATGTAGGCCAGACAATTCACAGAATGTCGGTCTCTCAAACACCCACGCGCGTACCATTACACGCACGTGCACACACGCAGCTGCAGTTTCTTTGCTTTTCAAAGAGACGTGTGAAACAATGGGTCAGAAGAGTTCAGGGGATCCTGGGGTGAGAGAAACAGGGATGTATGTCACACATGAACTCGCACGCACTTGTCATGTTATTCCCCGCAGATTTGGGCTGATTTGAAAGCCCTATACAGTTTGCTGCAGCTTTTTTGCATTTTCATCGTAAAGTAGAAGCAGCAGCTGTTTAATAAGTGACACAGCATTGAGGTGAAGAAGTATTAACGTTTGTGCGTGGTCGCATTGTTTCCTGCAAATCCCTCAAGAGTTGGCAGTGAAGACTTCGACTTAGAGAGGTAATTGCAGAAGACTTTTCCTTGAGGGGAAAGAAGGGATCAAGAGCAGGGTTTCATTTCATGAGAGTAACTTTGAGCCTTTAATGCAAACCCTGAGCTTGGAGTGGGCGGTTATCGACAGCATCATCGCTCTCTCCTAGACACTTGTCTTTCTAGTCAAAGCTGCAATTATCATCTTACATTTTAATATGCTTTTTTCCCCCCTATTGTCATAGTCTTTTGTAACCAAATTGTCTGCAGGTATAAATAGCACGCATTTCGAACGAGGAGAAGGGGCGAGTTGCCGTGAAGACGTGGTGAAGCCAGGCTGCTCGTCCCTCTGAAAGGCTGTAAAGGGGCGTCTCGGGCAATTAAATTGCGTAAAGGTGCGCTCCGCTGTCCCTGTGGCGTATCCCTGTGTGTGGAGCTACTACAGGGCTCTCCTCCGAAAGCATGGATAAAACATATTCAGGCACCACCACCATATGTGGTGCATGTGTCTCTGATCTCCAGCGAAGCCGATGCAGTCATTTAATGGGATCCCTGTCGAGGGCGCTGCCGTGTGAGATTTCAGGGAGTGTTGTCAGTTTTCCAGTGCTGATTAAACGTAGCTATGAGCCACAGTCATAACCTGGCATTCATCATCCTTCCTCTTTTTTCCCACTCCTTTCTCGTCTCTCTCGTCTGTCACACTTCTCTGTTTTTCTCACTGCGTCTCAACCGGTGCTAATTAATATGTTCGTGTCCCTCAAGCTTTTTCTTCTCATCCCGCTTTGTCCCATCTCTTCGCCTGGATCTCCTGAGGGAGGGAGGCGATTGCGCAGTGGCACACAAACAACAACACCTGCTGTACTTTGTGTTTGTGTGTGTGTGTGTGTGTGAGACTGTCCCATCCTTCTCCCCAATCTCCAACACAGTTCTCATAATCGGCTGTGCGTTTAGTGTGAATGGGTGCGTGCTAAACATGGATATGGACAACTTTCGCAGTGCTCTGAGTAAAACTCAGGCTTCTATTTTACAACATGGCCTCCTGGGCAAACGCATTCATGAGCTCAATCATGTAAGTGTTGCACTTCTGACACTCGAACGTGCGTTGTGTACTTTTATTAATGTACAATCCGTGTGTCTTTTTGCACTTTAGCTGACATGATAATCCTCTGTCCTCACATCTGGACTCGCATCACTTTTTTCCCCAAGATATTAAGATTACTTAGAAGCTGCTCTAAAGAAAACACTGGACGGAGTACAAACAGAAAATCTCTGCTTTGCTTTGTTTGAGAATGTGAGGTCTGTGAATGACTTTGGAGCTTCAAACAGTGATTCTTGGCATTGGACTGAATGTGTTCTATTGTTGAGTGAAAGCTCTTAGTGGACGTTTAATTTTTAGAAAATGTTTTGTGACTTTATGAGGCAGGAAGGAAACTTTGGGTTTTACTTACCCGCATCATTTTAATTACAGGATGCAGCTGATGCAAGTTGGGGTTTTTTATGTCAAGCTGGCTGAAGCTGATGATTACTGATAATTTGTTCTCACATCCAATATTTTCAAACTTGAGATTTACTGCAAGATGACTCTCCATGAAGCACTCAAATGCAGCTGACCCCTCCCCACCGATATAAATATGAACACATACTTCTTACATACTTCTGTAGAATCTGGTCAAACCAGTTGAATTAGTGGTCGCATTGGCTACCAGAGCTTTGTTGTCGCTAACTTGTTGATATTTTATTGAAAAATGTATCAATTGACCACTGTTTTCGACATCACTGCAGCTCGACCAATGTTGGATTTTTTAGGCAAATTCTGACGTCCCCACCTGACTACATCTGACACATCTGATACTGGTAGATGAATAATGACCATTTTACAATATTTAAACGTAAAGTCTGACAGGTACTCATACTTTTGAAACAAATGTAGGTACTAATATCCACTAAAAGTCAGGGCTAACAAGGGAGATATGTGCTTGTATTGATAGCTGGATGATATCCATCTTTTGATCACACCAGTAAGGACGGCACTCACTGATTTATGATTATGATTACAACCTTTGTACTTCCCCGTCTCCTTTTTCGCTATCGACAATAGATTATGTGTGCAACGATGGGTCTTAAAAGTGTTTTTGACCTCTTCTTTCATTTCTCCATTTCTCTGTGATTGATGAAGTGTTACAGTACACCAGCTGCATGTTTCTGTTCAATCGCTCACCCCGCCTCCTCCCTCTCTGTCCTCCTCTAGGTGGTGGCTAGTGACAGGGTGCGGGCTATAATGGAGTCGGCCCTGACAGCTAGAGACCGGGTGGGTGTACAGGACTTTGTCCTGCTGGAGAACTTCACCAGCGAGGCGTCCTTCATCGAGAACCTGCGCAAACGCTTCAAAGAGAACCTCATCTATGTGAGTGATTGTAGAGACCACCTGCAGGAACGGGAAGAGAAATTATGTTTGGAAAAGCTTTAATTTACAGGTCCTTTTTGATTGATGGTAATGGAAACATTTACAGTTCTTAGAAATTGGCACACAATCGCACATACTCTGATCCATAGAAACTCATCATTCCTCCTACTTAAACAATTAACTGATGCAACCAAAGTCATACATGTTGAGACATTGAACCCGTGTAACTATATCTGAAAAAACATAATAAAATTAGTTGCGTTTTTTTTTTCTTGTTGTCTTTGGCTTGTTTTTATAACATCCTCTATAAACAGTAGTATTTAAAAAAGGAGAGACTTAGGATTTTGCTATTTAGCTGTAGATTAGATTTTTTTTTTAATCATTATCTGTCAGCTCTTTCCCTAAATGTTGTTTTTCAGTGCATTACTACCCCCGAGTTCTTGTCATGACATGCTTTTCTCTTCATTTCTGAACATCAGACATATATTGGTTCCGTACTGGTGTCTGTCAACCCATACAAAGACCTGGAGATCTATACCAAAAACCACATGGAGCGGTATCGTGGGGTCAACTTCTACGAGGTCTCCCCACACATGTAAGTACATGTGTGCTGCTTTCCCACTGGTGCTGCTTTTTAAAAAAAATAAAAACACTCATCTGTCATTGTCTCTGTGCCTGACTGTCGCTGATATTGAACACTGTTGTGTCAATACTTATTCCCTTAATGAGTATTTACATATTTATGTAGCATCTTTCCTCCTCCTCAATGACATCACACACTTCACCTCCTCACTGCTGTCAGCATGACTTCAGTGTATGTGGGTATGTTTGAAGAGCGTCCTCTCTCACGGTCGTTCTGTTTTTTTTTCTCCTGCCAGTCACACGGTATGCAAGCTGTTGTGGCACAAGGAAAGAAGTGTTTGTTTGAGAGATTGCCCCTGGAAAGACAAGGGAACTCCCTGTCAAATCCTCCCCAGGCCCCCCGGTGGGCAGCTCCGCAACAATTATGCTCATTATGGAAAAAGTGGCGTAATTGAAATGTTCTGGAATCTCCTGCTAGCTCGCCGTGATATTCCCCTTTTCAACCCCCTGACCATCGCTTTGCTTCCGCACTTGAGTGGAAGACCAAATGTTTGCACTCACTCCGAGTGGAAAGAAAGATGTGCTTTGGCGAGTAAGCGATGGGGGTCTAGAAAGGGAGGGAGAGGTGGAAAGAAAAGTAAGCAAATGGTGATACGGGCCGAGAGCTTTCCTCCCTCGAGAGGGAATTCCTCTGACCCGGGCCTGACCCCAGCTGTGGTCCTCCCCAATAACACACAATACATGTACGATGCAGCCATGGCAAAGCTGCATTTTTTTAAAAATGATCTCCCAGCAATAAGTCAGGTGTCAAAAATGTATCCTAACAGGCTGAAACAACAAAGTAAAGCTGATTGCAACAGGGGGCTGGTGAATGATACTGTAAGTGAACCCGGCTGTGGATCCTATGATTCATCAGCCCACCGTCTTTCCATGTTCATGCTCAAAGAGGTGTTATCGTGTATGGTGCGATTTTTCCAAGAAAACCTGAGTGAACATGCTGCAGTGTCTTGTTTCTGTTTTTCAGTTTTGAGAGATGACTCTGTGGGTGTGCTTGCGATTGCAAAACGAACCTGATGAATCGCTCACTGCAAATGAATGGGAAGAGTGTGTAAAGATGCTAACTTTGCCATACTTCCATATGGGAACGTGGTTCAGGCTTGAAATGCTTCACAAGATTTGTAGTCCCAACAAGATTCCGATCACCTACTCGCTAATAAACAGCAGCTGGTGAACATAGCGGAGCTGTCGGCGTTAAAAGGTTTTTCCGCTCACATTCCAGGCATTTTTTGATTCCACTGCTAATGGATGATGCTCCTGCCAACATTTAATATTTTACAGCTTCTACGGCAAACCATTACAAGCATTTTGTGTCTCATAAACAACCAGAAAGCATTGCGACACCCCTCACTTGAGATTTACTTGAAAGCATCTTTCTACCTCTCCCCTGATTCTCTTCCAGCTACGCCGTGGCAGACAATGCTTACCGCTCCATGCGGACAGAGAGGAAGGACCAGTGCATCCTGATCTCCGGCGAGAGCGGCGCCGGGAAGACTGAGGCGTCAAAGAAAATCCTGCAGTACTACGCTGTCACCTGTCCAGCCAGTGAGCAGGTGCAGACCGTCAAAGACCGCCTGCTGCAGTCCAACCCAGTGCTGGAGGTGAGACCAGTTTATTGAGGGATTTCACCATAACATACAGTTTGTTGTACGCCATGATTTATTAGGCTGCTGATTGATGGAGCCCAGAAGTGGGGCAACATTTCACTAATATGTTTGATTTAGTGCTGCTGAATGTAGGAATAAAAACTGTTAATATAATGTAAGACATAAACCTGTCAGCAGTGTTTGAAGTGAACTGATAACATAAAAGTGAAGAAAAATACATGTGCCAAGTATAATTTTTGAAGGTCAATGTTTTACAATTCTTTGCTTTTATTATCCTTTTTTTTATTATCTTTTTATTAGGGCATACATTTGCGGTTTACATTTTAATGCACGCTATCACTTTTGTTGAGCCTCATGACCAAGAGCCTCTCAGGTATTGACTATCTGCAGCTAGACAAGGTGGCAATGTAGACTCTGTGTCTCCTGGTCAAAATGCATTTTTCCATCCTGTCGTCTGTGAGTGCTCAGTAAAACAACACTGATAAACTTGAAATGTATGGGCTTAAGGACATTCTATTGTTTCAAACCTGTTTTCACTGAACACACAAAGAATCATTTACTGCGCTAACAAACAACCAAACTTATTTCCATCTTGGTTGAGCGATGAAAGAATCACCCCTTGTCGTTTGGGGGATTTTTTTTTGCGGGGGGGGGGTTTCCTCCAGTTTGAAGCGTGACACGAACCTTAGAGGCCTAAAAAACAATGTTGCTACAGTTTACAGCAACTCTTGTTTAGATGTTTGGAATGTGTCAATCCAGATGCTCTCCAGATGTGTAACCTTCTTGTCTGCCTTCCCCTCTTTATGGCACTTTTCCTCTCTGTCCCACCGTTATCTCTCTTACCTCTCAATTCATCAATCCTCCCTCTCCTCTCCCCCACCCCTCTCTTTATCCCTCTCTATCCTCCCCGCAGGCCTTTGGCAACGCCAAGACGTTGCGTAACGACAACTCAAGTCGCTTTGGCAAGTACATGGACATTCAGTTTGACTTCAAGGTGAGCAGGACTTTTAAGTGCGTGATGTTCCAACCTTTTCAATGTTGGGAAAAGCCTGAAAGCATAAAATTGTTGTGTGAGCACAATACTTACCACCAACTGCAAAATCCCTCTTGACCTGCATGTAATATTGACACCTCAGTACCCCAGCCTCAACCTTTCCTCCTCCTTCAACCCCTCCCCCGTTCTTCCCTGGCATTTGGTCCGTCGGCAGGGTGCCCCTGTGGGAGGCCAGATCATCAACTACCTGCTGGAGAAGTCCCGGGTGGTCCACCAGAACCACGGGGAGCGGAACTTCCACATCTTCTACCAGCTGATTGAAGGAGGGGAGGAAGACCTGCTGAGACGCCTGGGCCTGGAGAGGAACCCCCAGCAGTACCAGTACCTGGTCAAAGTGAGAATGTGCTCAGATTTTGTGTTGATAAACTGCACTGCATTTTATCTGAATTTGTTTCCTGTCATTCATAAGTCACTCGTCAATTAAATTCTTAGCTACCCGAGAGGGAAGTTGCAGTGGATTCTTTTTCTCACTCTCTCCTGACAGAAGCTACTGGTCTGTAGCGTGAGTGTCTGTCGCGCAGTGGGAGTTCTGGTTAATAAGCTCTCGGTCAGGTTCAGGAGCTTTCCCCGGGGGGCAAAATCTGCCCTAAGGCGCTCACTAAACCCTCCCCTCAGTGAACACACACGCCAACAGCCGCTGAGCAAAAACACCTTGTGTGTTTGTGCAAAAAGGTGTTTACTCTGCATGTAAACACCTTTTTTACACAACTGCTTTATGGGCTTCGCATACACTTGAAAAGTAAGCAAATACACATTGTGCTCTCTGTTCTGTTCTACAGGGCAACTGTCCCAAAGTGAGCTCCATCAACGACCGCAGCGAGTGGAAGGTGGTGAGGAAAGCCTTGACCGTGATTGGCTTCAACGAGGACGAGGTCGAGGTGGGGACCCTTTGCAAGCTGTGCAAATTATGCCTGACATGTTTGTTTTATCACCTGAAGTGGCGAAGGAGGTGTGAAGTCTATTAGCAAGTGAGGCAACACTGAGGGCATTAAAATTAGGTTTACATTTGTTTTTTGGGTCGGTTGTGGTAGAATGGGCGTCGGCTTCGTCATGTTAATGTAGCTGTGCGGTAAATGTGCCACAGCAATTCAGTGTGGCTATTTTATTAAATGGTGAGAACGTATTTGCGCTCAGCGTGGGAGTCTTCTGACAGGTTGACGAGTCTGGGCTTGCTTCCAAAGCTGGCATACGTACACTCTGACTGCTTATCATATCGTGTGTGTGTGTGTACGTGTGTGTTTCTCGTATGATACTTTCTGAGAAGACAAATGTGTAATATTTAACCTAATTTCAATCAAAGGCCGCCTTATCTGTATGGCTGTCATAAAGATAAATAAGTTTCCATTATCTTGCTGCAGCTTTTCATCATATTGTATCATATTTTCCGGCGTTGTTGTGTTCACTACCATATCTGGATTTTGTCCGTGTAGGAGCTCTTGAACATAATCGCCAGCGTGCTCCACTTGGGCAACGTGCAGTACGGGGGAGAAGATGGCATTGCCTGCATCACTACTGACACACAGATAAAGTACCTGGCCAGGGTAAGATGCCGCAACAAGCAAGCAAAAATTATAGGATCTTTCACCTGTGATTGATGATTAAGCATTAAAAAAAATCTCAGCCATTCATTTTAACCATAAATGTGAATAAAAATTGAAATAGTGGTTATTTTTGCAGCTGTGTTTTAACCCACTGGTCATTTTATAGCATATTGCAGCACCTTGCAAGTGAAACCATAATTTTTATAACCTCTGTGGACCATGAAGCTCCTTTTATCCTCTCCTCCCAGCCACATTAACTGTGTCGCCAGTGCC
>CAESWR010000108.1:70238-86383 GCA_903171835.1 Mullus surmuletus | reverse complement strand
AAAAAAAAAAAAAAAGATGCCAGAGGCTACAGTGATGGGTGTGTTTTTGGTGAAATGGTGAAATATAATCCAGGAAGTCCAGCTGGAGTGACGTCTAAACGACTCGGCACACAATAAAAAACTGGCCTGCAAATCTGGAAGGTCACGTTGATTCTTCTGTTGTGACTCAAACAGGCAAATATGGCATTGAGGTTCTTTTCTTGACTTTGCACTTCTACGATTGGCCCAAATACAGGCTGTGTTTTTCCACATGGAGCTTATGTCGATCTGAACACGCCCTTAAGTGGCAGACGTCCCTGGCTAATATGATTTAGTCAGCTCCCATTAAGGTCCCCTCAGTCATTCGTTACACCGGATGGTCTTAGAGAACAGTTAGAAGTCTGTAAGTTGTTTAGATTTGACTCATTAAGCTTTAACGAGATTTCATCCGGTTGACACAGAGAATCTCTGTGCCTCTGAAGCTCCAGACTATGAGAGCTACAAGTGGAACCAAATATGGTTCTCTTGAGAATGTACGGTGATTCATGTTTTTGTGCAGTGAATTGACCTCGTTCAAACACTCATTTCAGCGTGCACATGGCATGTCCACTGACGTAATAAGCACACTGCTTTAGAGAGGAAGGAGAAAAAAAAGCCGTCATTCATTGACAATAGTCTCCATTCTAATTTTGCACTGATGCCAGGCATGAGCAAAAGATGCCAAACATGACGTATTTGTCTGGCTGTATTATGGGGAGCGGGTGTGTTTGTCACCGTGCCATCCCGTGTTGTGCGCGCTAACGCTGTTGTTCTCCTCCAGTTGTTAGGAGTGAATGGGGCAGTGCTGACAGAGGCCCTTACAAACAAGAAGATAATTGCCAAGGGAGAGGAGGTAGGTTTGGGTGCATGCTTGCTGGTGTGAGTGTGTGTGTGATAAGCATTTGTATAACAAGGTTTCCTGTCTGTCTGATGTCTCAGCTGCTCCTGTGTAATGATGTTGTGACTGGTATCAGGGTCTCTTGTCCACCAAGTGCTCTGAGCTGAGAATCTAGACAGAACATGACCAATAGAAATGACCTTCAGAAATTGTATGACAGATATCATCACTCCTTTGCTTTTTGATAACCCAAACAGACAAAATATCAAATATTTCTACCGGTGACTTTTTGTGGTGCGAAATGAAGCGCTATTCTGCCAGAATGGCGGACAGGCCCTATGATGCTCTCTAAACTCCTTGTTTGTCTGTCCTGGCCAGCTGATGAGCCCTCTCAACCTCGAGCAGGCATCCTCAGCCCGGGATGCTTTGTCCAAAGCAGTTTATGGACGCACCTTCACCTGGCTGGTTAACAAGATCAACACCTCGCTGGCGTACACGGTATAACCACACACAAACACACACACACACACACACACACACACACACATACACGCCAATACATATGCTCAAAGATTCATGGCAACTACCTTCATACCATTATCCTAACTGGTATGAAGTCCAGTCCAGAGCTTTTGAAAGGACTCAGCTTTATTCCGCTACTGCACAGCTCCACCTTGTGGATGTTAGTCAGCAGCAGGCCCAGGCCTCCATTACTGGGTGTGTGCAGGGCCATCTCGCCTAAATCTAAATGTCCCCGAAATATATTTGATCATCAATATGTTTGCAGAGATTTCCCAGTCATTGATATCATTATTTGGAGAAAGGTCAGGTCAAGAGGCACTGGACCTATTTATAAGAACGTGTTTCCTCCTGGATTACTATTTCTTCTTTTATATATTGATACGGATATTCAGTTTAAGACAGCATTTCTTTTCATCTAGAATGTGATTATGTTCTTTGAAAATTGAATTTCTTGGATGTTTTTGTCAGTCGGAAGCTGCTCAACAAACTGTAAATGCACGCTGACATATAACTTAATAAAATGACAAATATGTAGCAGTACATCAGGATAAGTATTCTCCTGGCATTATGTTTGTAGATATCCACTTAAAGTAAGTTCTCCATTAACGCTTCTCTGCATCTGTTTTTGGATTTCCAGCCTCTGCAGGAAATATCCAACCCTTTAGTCACTAATTACCTCAGAATGTTCAGCAGCACCAGACGTTTGTCTGCTGTATGTCGCTTTAGGTTTGTTGAAATGTTTGAATGGAGGTAAGCAGCAAGACAAAAACATTTGAAAAAAACTGGACAGAAAATGCCAAAACAGTCAGTGTAAGAAGGACCTCATGTAGTTTTCATCCAGAATTTATTTGTTTGTTTGTTTTTGACAGGACGACACATCCAAAAACTACTCTGTCATTGGCCTGCTTGACATCTACGGCTTCGAGGTCTTCCAGCACAACAGGTGGAGTATTTATTCTGTAACAGGTTTCCTTTTGGTCCAGCTTTGGTTGACACTTTTTAGGCTGAATTTAAACTTGTTTCTATACTCACAATGTCCTTTAAATGCAGTGGCAGCATCTATTTTCAGACTTGCAGCAGAATTTTTAGAACCTCTGACATAAGTGTTATTTCTCTCTCACTGAAACATCAAAGTTGAGACTTGCAATAGTGTTAGAGCAATAGATGCTTTTATTGACATGATCTGTCCTGTGTCATCAAAATATTGTCATATTTATTGCCAGATAGACAATTGTCAATCACATTGAGGGAAAGCAGAAAATGTTTTCTGCAACCTAGCAACAGCAATGGCTTCAGAGAGATCCTGTAACGCTTGACCTGCTTAAATGCAACAATTTGGATAGGCGAAATAGTACCAACTTGCAGCTGCTCAAGTCACCCACCTAATGAACAAACAAGAGTATATACCATGTTCATCTTTGTTTTTTTCTTGTCTTTTAATCTTAATGCTTTGTTGTTGCAGCTTTGAGCAGTTCTGCATCAACTACTGTAACGAGAAACTGCAGCAGCTCTTCATCGAGCTCACCCTCAAGTCCGAGCAAGAGGAGTACGAGGCTGAAGGCATCACGGTAAATCACCACTTGAACACTTTTATCCCCCTGGCTCATTCACACACACGCACACACAGGCCTGTTCAGTGAAGAGAGTGACAAATATAGCCGTGTTTTCATATGGATTTTCTGATCCATGGACCAGCTACTTCAGCTTCCGGATGCTTAGTCTTCCTGCCCATCATCACACCAGCTCTCCTTCTTCAGCCAAGGTATCAAGGGGCTTTGCAGAGCTCCTAATGTGATTGAGGCTGCAGTTGTGTTTGCCAACGTCAAATTGATAATCCTATTAATTATGCGGCTGGCTTTTACTCCCAAGTGATTTACAACAAGTGTGCATATTTTTAGAGAATGCGCGTTAGCCGTCATTAGAGCCATGCAGCCTTATTTATTCACAGTCAACTTCTTGAATTAATCCTTTTAAGGAAATTATGAATTCTTTTGTTTGAATTTTCTGCCTATTTTGGCCTTTTGCTTTCATTTGTTTTCAGCGCAGTTATATTACTTTGTTTGGCTTTTGTCGGACAAAGGCTGTTCTGTGCCGGGACTCATGTAAATGCAGTGGTTAGAGAGCATGCAAACAGGTTGTGGGAGAAACTTGGATTCACCCCTCAAAGAGCCCTTTTATCTTCGGACACCAGAGCCGTGGGCCGCACTCTCCGTCGTCTCTCCGGGAATTGTGTGACTGCTAGCGCAACATTGCGCTGCTGCGGTCCACCAGCGGGGATCTGCGTTTGTGTGCTTGTCCACATAAAAGTAGGCGAGTAGCGTGTCTGTGTGCCAGGATTCCGAGAATTCCTCAGATGATTGAATTTATAGTCGTTAAATCATTAAAGAGTAATTGTATCAGTGTTGGGTGTTTTGAGATTTACAGAATGCTGCAGGAGTTGTTTACATGAAGTTCATTCTTGCGCGTACGTTGAGCTGTTTGGCGGTGCCTTTAATTAGAATAAAACTTAAAAAGACTTTTGATGCCAAATTTGAATTTAAGTGAGGACAATGTGTTTATTTTGGCCAGCTGGTAGCAACACACCTTCATCACATCCATTATGTCAAAGTCTCTGAATGCCAGACTGATCTGTAACCAGTGTCTGGTGTCTTTCCAGTGGGAACCAGTGCAGTACTTCAACAACAAGATCATCTGTGACCTGGTGGAGGAGAAGTTCAAAGGCATCATCTCCATTCTGGTGAGGAATTCGGTCATTTATTATTAAAATCTCACTTTGGATTCACTCACTTTCTGTCGATATTCTAAGAAATCCTTATGCTAAGCCATACAGGCAGACATAAGACTGCTGGTATGTTTCTTATTTCGAATTGTCAATGTCTTAACGGTTAAATTGTCATCATAACCTGATCTCGACACTATGCAAAGTTACTGTCATTATTCTTGTTGACCTGTGATCGTCTGCTGCAGGATGAGGAGTGTCTGAGACCCGGAGATGCCACTGATTTAACCTTCCTGGAGAAGCTGGAGGACACTCTGGGCGGTCACCCTCACTTTGTCACGTTAGTTGGCTTCTTTAACTCCCACAGTGCGACAAGCCTAATTGTTTATTAATTGCTTCGCAGCAACAGGTGTGTTGAATTTGTATCTGTCCCTCCATAGTCACAAGCTGGCTGATGGAAAGACTCGAAAGGTGATGGACCGTGAAGAATTCAGACTGCTGCATTATGCTGGAGAGGTCAACTACAATGTCAATGGTAGGTGTGTGTAACTGGACACGGGTCAAACGTGGCAGTAAAGGCCTCACGAGGTCAGTTAACACGATCTGATGGGAGAGTTTCAATAAAAAGCCAGCAATGGAAGCTTCTCCCTCGTTCACTTCTTCACAGCGGCCTCCTCTACTCTTGGTGTTTTGAGCTTTTTTATTCCGATTATTACTGATCATTATCTGCAAAATGACACACTTCCTGCAGCCTCAAAATTCAAAGCCGACCAGTGACGACAATGGAACGTTAAATTGCCTTTGAAGTAAATGTTCCCACACTCCGGCCCAAAGAGGATGTGCCGTTTTCAGTTTATAACACAACAACACATCACAATAAATGTGAGTCTGTGGGACTTTTGTTGACATTAAATGCCTAACGGTGGACCACTGAAACCAGAAATGTGGCCTTTGAAATACAGTGAAAGTGAATTGGCATTGTTTCAACGTGAAAAAAGACTATAGGGGGATGAATAAATGTATCCAACAACATCTTCTTTGTTGAATGTCATAATTGCTTCATGGTTTCTTCCTCTTCTCCTCTTCAGGATTTTTGGACAAGAACAACGATTTACTTTTCAGGAACCTAAAAGAGGTGAGTGATCATCAAAGTGGCTAACAGCATTTTACCTGAACAGTGACATGGAAGGTGGCTGATTCAGAATTGAATTTGTCGTCCCTCTGCTGTGATTTGCAGGTGATGTGCATGTCAGAGAACAAGATTCTGACGCAGTGTTTCGACCGGGAGGAGCTTGGCGACAAGAAACGCCCAGAAACGGTGAGACACCGGCCCTCTCCTCTGCAGAATCTCAATGACATCTCATACATCCCAGCATAGTTTCCCACAACAAAACAAACCGTGGTGTGTCCCCCTTCCTGAGCACTGAGTGGGCAGTGTGACGGGGATTCTCTTCTGCCTCCCACTCACCGAGGAATGCCCTGACACTTGTATGCCCTTCACACACACACTCCCTGACACACATTAGCTCCAACAGGGCGCCGTCACAGGCTGGTGGGTGAGACTCCCAGTCCTCCACACTGGTTCCAGTGTTCAGTCTGTGCTGGGCACCCAGTTGCGTTGCTCGCTTTCCTCGCTTCTTACCTCATCATCCTTCGCTCTTCTTGCACGGCTCCGACAGTCTCGGCTTCACTCTCGCGCCAGCTTGCTCGCTCTCTCGGTCATCTTCCCCCTTTCTAACTTGCTCTTCTCCGCTCTCTTGCTTCGTTGGTGTCTGCCCCTCCAGGCGGCCACCCAGTTCAAAGCCAGTCTGGCGAAACTCATGGAGATCCTCATGTCGAAGGAGCCGTCGTACGTCCGCTGCATCAAGCCTAATGACTCCAAGCAAGCAGGTATGGACCAAGTCTTGTTTTTCTACAATGTGGGACAGGGATGCTAAGAGACTTCCTGTCAGACACTTATTATAACAGAATAAAAGTAGCAGCGGCGTTCTCAAACAATTAAACAAAAAGTATATTTTTTTTAAATACAAAAATATATAGTGAGAAGGTGCTCTTTGAAAAAATGGGGTACTCACAATTATGGGAAAAAAGAAAAAATCCAGGGCACCCTTCAAAAGTAAAAGCTTTAATAAACAAGGCTTAGTTCATAAGGGAACACTAAAAACAGCTGACATGTTCCCACAAACACCTGGTCTACATCAGTGCTACTTAGTAGCTTTTTACTTTTCGCCCTTTTTAATTTTTTCTTTTCTCGACTTATTATGATACATTTGGTAATTGCTGGTTGTTAATACCCAAGACTTTGGATGCTAGGATTACTACATGGATGCCAGGATTGTGATATGTTGATAAAGTATTTTAGAATCAGAAATGACTTGTACTTGTAACATAATTACTACATTGTCATAAAATAAATCTGTAAACAATCAAATTAAATGAGCAATGATATTGTACAAGAGGATGTTACACACGGTTAAACACACTTCAATATTAATTTCCTGGGCTGACATTACTTGGAACGCTGTGGGTAGTAATGAGCATGGCGGGGAACAGAGGTGTTTTTTGTCCTCTGATAACCCCACTGTATCGTTTTTCACGGCATAAATCCAGTCAGTTGTGGATTCACTGCTCATGCGATTCAGTTTGGCACTTGAAAGACTAATAAGGTTTGATGTCAGCTTTATGTAACCATTCTCGTAAACACTGCTGAGCCCGTCGAGCTTACCAGCTTCAAATAGGCTAATATTTTCCCAGAGACGTCATGATAATCTGTGCTCCGGATAATTCCAACCCAAACAGTTTGTTTTCAGCAGAACTGGCGGCCGCGACGTAAACTCACCGCCCGGCTGTCAGTATATCGGGGCCGGTCTTTTGTTCCCCTCCACAGTCGGCCTTTTGTCAGTTTCTCTGCCCTTTGTCACTCCTACTCCCGCTGTTTAGCATATACCGGTTTTCTCTGGTTCGTTTTGTCCAGCAGGCTTTGTTTTTGTGTTGTTTTTTTTAATCTCTAGCTCTGGTCTGAGTCATCTCTCATCTGACTCTCTCTCCACTCTCACCTCCAGGGCGATTTGACGAGGTGTTGATCCGTCACCAGGTCAAGTACCTCGGGTTGATGGAGAACCTGAGGGTGAGGAGAGCCGGCTTTGCTTACAGACGACGCTACGAGGTCTTCCTGCAGAGGTGATCACCGGGAACGCTATCGCATCCCCCCTTGAACCACTCCCATGTGATTTGTTTATCACAGTTAGTCAAGTCAGCTCACGATTCACAGCATCTGTGTGTGAATAATGACATACAAAATTCTGAAAGAGGAAATGATGGGTAATTGTTTCCGCTGTCTCAGTCTACATGCATCCAAATGACACTTTGGATTTAAGCAAGCATCCATCGTTATGAAATATTGATTATAGGCCCTGTTAGAGTCCCCACCGAAAGGCTGAAGAAACGTTCCAGTATTTACATTTCCTCTCTTGTGTCTGTGTAGATACAAGTCCCTCTGTCCTGACACATGGCCGTCCTGGCAGGGCAAAACCTCTGAGGGAGTGTCCACACTCGTCAAACACCTGGGATACAAGCCGGAAGAGTACAAACTGGGCAGGTCAGCAACAACACACACATTGCAAGAGAGCAGGGTTTTTTCGCACGCACTCAATAAGACTGTACTTTTAAATTCGACCTTGCAGATCCAAAATCTTCATCCGGTTCCCAAAGACCTTGTTTGCAACCGAGGACGCCCTTGAGACCCGGAAACACAGTCTCGGTGAGAGTCGTAACCTGGCACGTTGTTTTGCACCTCATTTATTTTCCACCACAAAACGTTTTCTCATGCGTGTCTGCGTGTCTTTACAGCCACCTTGTTGCAGGCAGTGTGGAGGGGCTACAGCCAGAAGTCTAAGTACCGGAAACTCAGAACTTCTGGTGAGTTGAATAGACTCCTGCTAATTTCATGTTTTTGGAAGATAAACTGTCTCATGAGAATCGAAATAATTGGTTTTTTAGTGTTTGTGAGTCATCAAATGTCCTGTTTCATCATCAGCCATCGCTATTCAGGCTTGGTGGAGGGGGATCCTGGCCAGGAGGTTGGCACAACGCAGGCGGCAAGCTGTGGCTACTATCCGCAGGTTAAAAAAAGCCCCAAAAAACAAGCAGACACAAGATATGCGTTAGTTCTTGTGTTGATTTTTAAGATTCTTCTTTTTCTCTCCCACAGGTTCATCAAAGGCTTCATCTACCGCCACCAAGACCGCTGTCCGGAGAATGAGTATTTCCTGGATTATGTGCGCTACTCGTTCCTCATGAACCTGCGCAGGAACCTTCCCAAGACCGTCCTGGACAAGAGCTGGCCCAAGCCGCCACCGGCTCTCACAGAGGTGGGAGCATAACACACACGGAACCTATAGCTCAGGATGAGGAGATTGCACGTTATTGACGCTGTCTGTGTCTGCAGGCGTCTGATTATCTGCGCAAGATGTGCATGCAGAACATGGTGTGGAGCTACTGCAAGAAGATCAGTCCTGAGTGGAAGCACCAGGTGAGTGCAGTTGTGCCAGCAGATGTTACATCTTCTCCGCAGTTCCCTGTCTTGACTGTTCGCTCTCTTGTTTTTCTGTGTGGACAGATGGAGCAGAAGATGATCGCCAGTGAGATCTTCAAGGACAAGAAGGACAACTATCCTCAGAGCGTGCCCAAACTGTTCGTCAGCACCAGACTGGGTGAGCTTTTTTTTCACCCTTAGCCTCTCCAGTCTCCATTTTTCTCATAGCTTCTGCATATTTGCTGTATCTAATAGTGGATCCTAATAATAATGATTTAACGGCATGCCACCTTTCCTTTAGATGGAGAGAACATCAACCCCAAGGTGCTGCAGGCTCTGGGCACTGAGAAGATGAAGGTCAGTAGAGAACACAATTACCTTATACTTAAGACTGTAAGTCGCTCCAGAGTACAAGTCGCATTAGTCAAAAAATGCGCCATGAAGAGGAAAAAAACACAAGTCAAACTGGACCAAAAGTCGCATTTATTTAGAAATGTATTGCTATTCCGTAGTGTTGCCGCAGAGCCCTGTGCCCCACTATACTTCTGCTTTGGGGTTGAATGACGTGCCACGCGTTTGCTAACCAAAGTGAAACTCACCAAAGTGAAGGAAACCCCCCACGGGACACTTGATCTGGTTTGGTCTGGTCTGGAGTTTGTTAGTCGATTAAAGTAGAGCATCGGATGTTTTTAATTCAGCCCTCGCGTATGCATAGATTTTTTGACATAAGTCGCTCCAGACTACAAGTCGCAGGACCAGCCAAACTATGAAAAAAGTGTGACGTATAGTCCGGAAAATACGGTACCTAAAAAAAGACCAAAAATGTGCGTATTGATGTTTTGTATTTTTTTTTGGCTTCCAGTACGCAGTGCCGGTCACCAAATACGACAGGAGGGGTTACAAGGCTCGGCCCCGCCAGCTGCTGCTGACCTCCAGCTGCGCCATCATCGTGCAGGAGGCCAAACTCAAGCAACGCATCGAGTACTCCACTCTGAAAGGTGGGAGGTCCACAGCTTTATCGATTGCACACAGAGCCGCTGGTGTCGAGCTCATGACTCAATAGTTCGACTTCAAATTAAAACTGTCCGTCCTCTGCAGGCATCTCGGTCAGCGCTCACAGTGACAGCCTGTTTGTTCTCCACGTTCCCGGCGACGACAACAAACAGAAGGTGAAACAGAGGCCACATTGTTCATTTCATTTTATTTTAAGCATCAATATATTTATTTTTTTTAATTGATTTTATTCATTTCTGCTAAGTTGTAAACATGTGTTTTCCGTGGTTCCCTCTGCAGGGTGACGTGATTCTACAGAGCGACTACGTGATCGAGACTTTGACCAAGCTCGCCATCTGTGCTGACAAAATCAACACTATCAACATCAACCCGGGCAGGTGAGACGCAGAGTAGAAACTGGGGTGGGGGGGGGGTGGCTCTAAAGTTATTTTCCACCCTTAGCCAAGCTTTTCTGTGCGTTTTCTCAGCAAATAAAAAATCCACTTGTACACCAAATCCTGCAGCAGGAACTCCTGCTTTGATTCCCAGTTTATCTGACTGCCTCCTGTTTCCCCTCCAGCATAAAGTTTACAGGGGGTCAAGGCAAAGAGGGCATCATCGACTTCACGCCCGGATCGGAACTGATGGTGGCCAAGGCGAAGAACGGACACTTGTCGGTGGTGAGTGGGAGAAACAAAACACCAAGAAAAAAACGATTCTACTAGGTTTACCACAGTTGACTCCACCCACCAGCTCATAACACAGTGTAGAACAAAGTGAACGTTTAGCTTCACTCTCTACATCTGACGAGTGTTTCTCCATGTGTGCTGGATGTGTTTGTTACACGATAACATGGTGATAATTTGGTGTTGATTCCAGCCTGTTCTGCAGCTCAAAGATCTCAGATTTCGAATCTAAGGCAGCTTTTATTTTGAAAATTTGACCCATTTTCAGGCACTGTTAAAGCCTCACTCTCAAAACACTTTTTTACAGACTCCTAATGGGGAAAAATAACGAATATAATAATAATGATGTTTATTTATAGAGCACTTATCAAAATATGGTTACAAAGGCTTTTACATGGACGTACATACAAACATACATATATAGTGCCATAACACACACAACGGGGGCACTTATGAAACCGGGACCCGACCCAATGTATCCCACCAAGAGCAAGCACTGGGCATCACATCATAGTACAGTTTTGGCAGTGAGGAGAAATGATACAACTCCCCGTTTGTGACGTGTCGTCCTTTTTCTTCCCCGGATCTCTTCCAGACGGCTCCCAGACTCAACTCCAGATGATGACCAGACACACCAGGACCCGCGCACTCTTCCATCCTCCAATCACATGACCGCAGACCCCCTGCTCTGCTTAAGCCAATCAGATGCCAGCTGCCACCACACAGGTGGCGTGTGCTTCCAATTAAAAAAAGAAAAAACAAAAACAAGCAAACCAAAAAAAAAGGAAACGATCCAGCAAAACTAATTGATATATTTATGTTTATATATTATATTTTTGGGGATTAATACTGTAGCTGTTTGAATATTGTGATTTTATATATGAGGCCAAGGAATAACATATGGGTGCATTTTTCTTGCACTGCGCGTTTATTGTGCTTTATTTGGGAACATGACCAAGTAAAGAGTGAGGATAGAATTAGAGGCAATACAGCAGGGGGGGGGTTTGTTTGTTTTGCCTCTTTTTTGAGCTCCCCGCTCACTCTTTCTGCTTGATGTTTTTTTTTCCTCCACCTGGCGCCGCTTTTTAAACTGGGGTGGACGGATCGCTCTCGAAAGAATAGGGTTGTTGGCACGTAGGCGAGCAGTTGAGAGGATCAGGGACAGAGAGGAACTCTGCGTAGAATAGTTGAGGAATTTGATGGTGACCATGAGGTTGGAAAAAAAAAAAAAAAAAAAAAAACAGGACAGATGTGCAGCTGCCTACAGCTTCATCTCACTGGACCCTTACGCCATCTGAACACGCGGAGAGCAGATGATGAGGGAAAGACTTGCATATCGACTGTACAAGCAGCAGAAAGTGAGCAAAGAAGGTGAGAACGGGCCGAGGAAAGAGCTACAGAAAGCCGAAGTGGGAAGACAGAATGTTTGCCTTCACGCCTTTTGCCTTTTTGACTAATTTATTCTTGATGAGGGACTCGGAAAGGTCGAAACCATGACACTCGAATGAGTCGAGTTGGATAGAAACATGGCGTCCTCTGACTGAACGACAGCACGCACCCAGTAACGCCCCGGCGCCGCTTCGCTCCCCCTGCCTCGTCCACTGCCTGCCTGCTTCCGTCTTCTTTTTGTGTTTCCGTTCTTTTTTTAAACCCCATGTTTCTGTTTTCACACCCGTTTGCCTTTGAAACAGACTAAAAATGTAAAGCCATATAGTAGATGATTGTTTGATTGCAGGTGAATGATTAAGTTGAATTGATGTAAAGGCCAAAATATGTTTTTTTTTGTCTTTTAAAGGAGCTGTGTGTAACTTTGAAAACAAGCAAGCGCAGGTTTCTACCTTCTCGCAATACTGCTTTGTACCTCAAGAGGTGTGAGCGAGTCACTAATGTGAAGGATGTCAGCCATCACATTCTTTAAAAGAACCAGCACATAAAGACTGAATGCTAAAGATGTTAGCATGATCTATTAGTTTCTTTTGTGTTTTTTAATGTCAGCATTTGTTTTGTTTTTTTATGTGAGCGTTCTGGGTTCAACATCCACCTGCAATATTCACGAATTTCTGTAGGAAACCTTGTCTCTGCTAGTATCCTGCCCCCTGCCGGTGCTGGCTTGTCAAAGTTACACATTGTACCTTTAAACCACCTGTGTGTGTGTGTGTGTTGACCTTTCAGAAAATGTGCTTTCTTGCCGATCAAGACAGGAACAGCAGTAATTGGGATGAAAAAAAGGAGCAAGTGTCAAGATAGCTTTCACCTAATAACGTGTAAAAATGCTTTGACAACTGAGCTGCAGTAATGTAACGATAAACTAGCCAAAATATTTCTTTTATTCTGTCTTTGTTCGGGTGAAAAAACAGTCCAGCCAACCATTTTGTTGAGTTGATTACTTCAGTCGTAGCTGAGATTCCAGTCTCAAATCGGCAAGGTAGCACATACAGATAATTCCTGAAGGTTGTCAGCTATTTGTTGAATGTTTGCGCAAGTCCAAAACATAAAAACTCCCCCACAAATCCTCCAAAAATTCTTTTTCAAAATAAGCTCAGTTTAGAGTTTGGAGCCGACCTCGGACCTTCTTTAAACAGTCTTTTGAAGCCTGCAGGCGAGACCAAAGACCACTTGCGAGGAAGTTTAGACCCTGTAGGCTCACATTTTGAGAGGAGCTCCAAAATGTTTCCAAGTTTCTTTTTTTTTTCTTCTCCGAACCTCGCTAGCTCCACACCAAGACAGGACTGTGCTACTGCACTTATTAGCCAAAGACCATGTTGATCCCCCCCCCCCCCCATTGAGTCTGTGTTGTATGATTTTATATTAATGTCAATTTTGAATGTTTATTGTTTTTTTTCAAGAGGGAGATCATTATGTACAGTATGTGGTCTGTTTAGAAATATCCAAGCCAATTTTGATGATGCGAAACATTTGGGGAGAGAAAAAAAAGAGCTTGTACTATTGCTTTGTAACCTTGTTCATGTGCCTTGGTGGATAGCAATACAACATAGAGGGACAAAAACACCTCCGTCAGACCTTCATCACTTCTGAGAAGGTTCCCAGCAGCACCTGAAGGTTTCTTCTCTTCCCTTTATACTCATGCTTTGTTTAAACTGAATTCCTACATTTGTTAATTTACAGATGCACTCCTGTCATCAGCTCTGACTTCCTGTTTGCACCAATGTATAATAGTTATATGCCAACACACTAAAGAAATAAGATACTAAAGATTTGCAAAATAAATTTGAAGCGTTCAGTAAGTGCGAACTGAATGGTTTTGTGTTTTTGAATCTTGACTTTGTTTTTGTCCGTGTCAAAATCACAATAATTGTCCCGTCAGGCTGTGTAATGACCTTGTGGGGGGACTTAAGTTCTTGTGATCAGTGCCATGTAATCACATTACAAAACAAAATGGGCCAAGTTGAATAATAACAAATAATGACTAATGCAGTGGCTGTTTTCAAACTTTTCCCCAGAAGACATGATTTGCTCTTAAAATTAAGATTATTTGCTTTGGTTTGTTTCTCACAAACATCAAGATGAATGTGAGATGCTGGTCGACCCTCAAGAACCCGCACCACACCTCACTTGAGACGCACCTGTCCAATACCAAGCACTTTGGGTTACTAAACAAAACAGCAACTTTGTTCTGCAGACATAATTATTATGCATTTCATCATGACCCCAATAGTGCATCCAGCAGCAGAAGCAGCAACATTGTTATCTGACACTGGGTGGCAGCATCACAGTGCTGGGAAGCTCTGTTAACAGTGTGACCACCAAAGAGAGAACATGGTGTAGCTTTGAAGTAATTTGAAATGAATATTTGTCCTGAACATAGTCAACAAGCATCTAAAAGCTTTTATTATTTTATATATTATTTCAATTTTTATATGCTAGTGCATCAATAATGACTATTCATTCATGTGGAAATCTGGGCATCTGATCTATTTGGAGATGAACTTTTCTGACAGCACTGAGCCTTTAATTTCCACAGTTTGAACAGAAATCTGTTTTGTATTTTGGATGTTTTTTCCTGTCGCCTCTCTAAGGTGCAGTACTGGAAGTGGCCGCTGGGTGTCGCCCTGGCTGCGTCTCTGTCGCCATCCTCCTTCAGGGGCTTTTTGTTGTTGTTTATTTGTTCCCAGCTCTTGAGAATGAACCATTCACTCGTGCATTTCTTGGAATTGCACGGTTTTGGCCCTGAAGTTGGAAACAAACAAACCCGTGAAGCAATCTGAGGTGAAACACTTGCTGATGCGATTATGGATCCAAAAGAGAGCTTCCACCCACGGAAACAAAAACCCCGCTGGGATTTCTGCGTTTGATCTGATTCAATCACAAACCACCTCGGGTGCTTCTGTTTGCACATAAACTCCCCTCATGCTGCTTTAGAGCCCCTCAGTTATTCGTGTAATAAGGTTAATAAAAGTTAAGCAAAACAAATGTGACCTTAATTAGCCTCCTGCTTTTTATTGGCTTCATTAGACTTTTACAATCGACTCCTGTTGCAGAATTTACGAGCTTCTGTGTTTGTCTCGGTGATCATCAGCTGTTCGGAGCGTCCAGGCCTTTTTTCCACGCAGCATTTTTCCAGTGTGAGGGAAACAGCACATGTAAAAAATGCGGGCGCTCGCTGATTGGCCGCGGCGGGCTCGCGGTGGCTCAGCAGCCGGCCAATCAGGAGGCGCCGGTGTTTGTGCTCCGCCGCTGCGTTGCTATAAAGCGGCTGCGATGACGGAGGCGCCGCGAACACGAGTGACCTCAAAGAGAAGCCGAGTGGCGCAGGTGAGCTGAGGCGGATCTCTGCTCCTCCGCTGCTCCTCTGCCGCTGCCGCTGAGCAAACCGACCGTGCGGAGACTCCCGAGGGCCGAGCGCGGAGCGGCGTCACTGAACCCGCAGGTAAAGGATGCTCTGACTCACACACACACACACACACACACACACACACACACAGATCCAAGATGACACCTCGTTCCAGAGGCAGATTAGTGATTCTGTCGTGAAGTTTGTCTCCACGCGAGTGTTTTAACAAAACAAGCAGCATCGCATCTTTCCCTCCATCACCATCCCATAATCACTTCATTGCAGTGCAGAGGAACAAAAACACTTAATCGCCTCAGCTGATTAGATCAGATAACAGCCGAGCGCGTCGGTTCTCTCATTGTCATCATCGCTTCCGTTATTTTTCAAACGCGCAGCGGCGTTATTTGGATGAGAACATCTCGCTGGTGAAGACTCGGGGATTGTGGCCGAGGAGGTCCAGCGGTGTGACGAGCAGCAGCAGCGGAATAAACAGCGTGCGCGTCTTTGTCTGAGCAGCAGGATGGAGCTCGCCGCTCCGCTGTTTTGGAGAGCGAACAGCTGAGCGGCTTCGCGGCAAGCTGGCCGCAAACAGCGCGCGCACTTCCGATTCAGCTTTCAAAATAAAACCGCGGAAAACGGGTTGTCGAAGCTGGAACTGGAGAAGAAAAACAATGCAAACTAACAGAAAACGCACGCCTTTTACAGTAATATATCGTCGCTAATGATAATGATTCGTCTTGTAAAATAACAATCAGAGAAGAAAGGACATCTGTTGTTCCCGACGATCACAAAAACAAAAGAAGCGAAAACCTTTTACGTCAATTAGAATTTGTACTCGGATAGTATAAGAAAATAGTTGTGCTCTACTATTTCCACCGAATTAACACATTAACATTGTGTAATAAATTCGGTTTATCTACAGACTGCAGAGCTGTTTTCCCTGCGTAAACCTTAAAGCGGAAGTGGGTGTGTTTCCTCTATGTAACTTGACGATGTGCGGCGCTGGAGATGCAGATTGGAAGAGGAGGAGGAGGAGGAGGAGA
>CAESWR010000108.1:8294-32480 GCA_903171835.1 Mullus surmuletus | reverse complement strand
AAACAACAAAACTACAGTTACGGCCTAATGAGAACTCGTGATCATGAAGCCGTTGTGCCTTTGTGTGCGTGTCCTCATGCACTTAATTTAACCACAACAGCAGCAACATGATTGTTCTTGCTCGTGTCTGTCAGCTCCTCATGAATTTCATACGAGGACAAAGACACACGTTGGTTCCAAACCAGCATTTCTCCATTTTTCTCTTGTCAGTGATATATGTTTACTTACCTGCACAGGGCGAAATTCCCACCTGTGCTTTTTCTGCACAAACTCCACTGACCCATTAAAAAAAAGAAGTATTTAGAAATCTTATTGAAAAAAAACAAAGCAAAAGGCAACAGTGCTTTTGATAAAACAGTTTCTTCTTTCTAGTTTTTATGTCAAAAACCTCCATCTTGGAGGTTTACCAAACTATCAGGAAAACACGGTGAAAATGATACGCTTCTTTTTGCGTGAGGTTGTAGGTGTTGGTGATGATGATAGGATTTCTACGCAGAGCCCAAATTCTGAACAGGTTTTGAAATGATCAAATTCCGTCTTGACTTCTCAGAATTTTGGCCAGCAACTTTATCGGTCTTGTCCTCTTTGAATTAAATAACCATTTTAATGTAATGAGAGATTTGATTGTGTATGTATATATAAATATATATATATTAAAGATAATTTCTTTTTTTTTTCTTTTCGCATTTTTGCATTGTGCTTATTTTGGACAGAAGCATCACATGCACTTTTCTTACCTTTTTGCTGGAAAAGCAGATTATTTTTTTCATTATATGTATTGATTCTATTTTTTATTTTTTTAAAACAACAATTCAATTGGAAGCTGACTGTCATTTATATTCACTTTTACTATCTGTTTTTCTCCTCTTCCCTCTCTACTGAATGTTCATTTGACTGATCAGCAAATGGCAATTTAATCTTCAAAATAAAAGCATTACCTTTAAAGACCTAGGATGGATGGGCCGATTTCATGTCATAACATTGGTATTGGGGATAAAATAATTCCTTACTTCAACCTTTTGTGTCACACCATCAATATCAAGCCTCTAAATGGTGAAATTTGGAGAGAAGATGTTCAATGTTAAAGCAGTTGATTCTTTCAGATTTGTAGGTATTTACAGTTACAAACCAGTAAAGTGTGTGTGCACGTCTGGGTTAAAATGTGCCAAATGGTTTAAGTTTGAGCAACTAAGCATGAATGATCTATTATCTATTTATTCCACTGTTTTTAACTGTACTGTAAAGTGCCTTTGAGTTCGAGAAAAGCGCTATACAAAATAAATGAATTATTATTATTACTATTATGATAACACTAACGGAATTGAACTACGAAATAAAAGTCAAAACTCTGACTTTAATCCGAGAATTATAATTGTTCACGCCTTTATAATAAAAGTCAAAATTACGACTCAAGTGTCAGCCACGCTTAAGATGGAGCAAAAAAAACACCCGGCTCTTTAACCATCTCCGTGCTTTTATTCTGAAGATCCGACCCTACCTTCCTATGGGGGCGGGGCCAACAACATTAGCCACTGCGCGAGCTACTGTAAGTGTAGTCCTCGCGCCCGCCTCTGCTGCACGAGGAACGGAGAGCAGGAAAACAACAACAAACAACAACAGGTATTTGAAGGGAACACGTTCACCCTGAACACGCAATTGCAGCCTGCAGTGCTGAAAGAAGCTGGTTATTGTTCGCACAGAGCGAACATTTGATAGGTGATAAAACCACCACAGCGGTGACAGCGTTAGCCGCGATTAGCTCTGAGCTCCGAGCGGTGTTTGCGGTGTTTGCGATGGTGGAGATTCCGTGTTTGTTTAGTGTGTGAGGATGCTGCTGCAGCTGCAGCAAAGACCTCGCTTTTATCAGCTGTCAGCAAGTGCAGTTTGAGATAAGGCGCGCTGTCAGCTGTTGCAACTTGCAGGTTCAACTTGCGT
Source organism: Mullus surmuletus (assembly GCA_903171835.1). Taxonomy (NCBI): domain Eukaryota; kingdom Metazoa; phylum Chordata; class Actinopteri; order Syngnathiformes; family Mullidae; genus Mullus; species Mullus surmuletus. The sequence goes on along the minus strand of CAESWR010000108.1, from coordinate 30,545 downwards.
TTTGATGTTTTCCTTGTTTTCCTTGTTTTTTTGTTGCTATTGCTGATTTGGAGTCAGTTTGCGCAGGTGTGGTGACGATGGAGGAGGCGCAGCAGCCGTCGGGCCTCGGCTTGGAGAGGGATGAAGATGACGATGACGAGAGAGGAGACAGCCTCAGGTGGGAGCCGCAAAGCACCTGCATCCACCCGATCACCGATTCATCGATCGATCACTTCCTATTCCTGTATTATAGAGATGGCACGCGGTCTACCAATCATCAGATCGATTTGCTATCAGGACATTGAGCAAACACTGTTCTTATACTGGGTTTACTACCAGCGCTCTGCAACACACTGTGAGCTGGTAGATGGTGTAAAGCAACTACCAGTTTGACCCCCAAATCTGCATGATGTGCAACCACAACACATCACACTACTCCACACCACACTACAACACAACACAACACACCACTCCACATCACACTACACAGTTTGATCCTTTACAACTTGCTTCCTCTCAGTTCTCCATCCCTGCTTTCACTTCTCTAACAATTCACACATGCAACAGTGAAATTAAGGATGCAGTCACATGGACTCAGGTGTCCGTCACACTCCCTGCACGCATCAATGCTGATTCCGAAGCAGCAGTTTATACTCGTGGGAGCCTCGGAGGAGCCGTGAAGAGTGGGTTGGTCGCGTCACTAATCGATGAACGAGCAGATAATTGGAAATACTAAATGTCTTGTTGAAGATGATCTGAAGTTTGTGTCAGGGAGTCAGCCGTCCTGGCTGGTGGTTTTAACTCTCAGGAAGTTGATTCGTCTCTGTGGAAAAGACAATCATGTGTCTATTGGTGCACTTTGAGTTTTTTTACTTACTGTGGAATCAGTTTTGATTGTAAAAAGAAGCAAGAGCCACAGATGGAAGGCTTGTTTTTGTTGCCAGTTTGGTCTTGTTTCGCCATGATGTCCGTCAGAAGGATTTTGTCCTTCTTATTTCTCCTATTCACCCCTTCTGAACTCATATTTTGTAGGTATAGACATTTAAACAGATTAGTCTGTAATTATGTGCCCAAGAACTCACTGAAAGCATAGTTATCTTTGAAATATGGCGGCGTCAAATCTAAATTTGACACATAAATCTGTCTGCGTAGAGCCAAGTAGATTAGATTGCACAACAAATAGCAGCAAACGCTCGAGGAAAGAGCAGCACTTTGCCCACCGGCTTACGGAGGGGAAGGCCGTTGCAAGTTGGTTTCTCAATTTTCAAATAGGCCTAACATTGCAGAAGCAAACAATGAGATTATACCATATTTTTAGTGCAGAATGAACTGAGGACAAAAGAGCCAGTTCTCTGGTTGACCCTGGAGCGCCCAAATCCTCCCCCAGGTATTTCTTCATCACACCCCGCGGCTTCATTCCACTGCAGCTGCCGGCTCTGCAACAGCTACTTATCGCGCTCTTCAAAAACCTCACTTTCGGGACGAGCTTTGCATGTTTTTCGAGCGTTGCTGTCGGCCATGACAGCCACCATGGACGAGCCCGCACAGCTGCCGCTCTCCGAGGACAACCGAGTCCGGTCCGACAGCCTCGGCAGGCTGCACCTGCGCCAGCGACTTAACCTGCTGATGACCTGCGTGGACGACCTGGACGCCGAGGACGAGGAGGTGCACGAGAAGGTGGTGAGAACTCTGGATCACGCCTTCCACGCCTGCGGCAAGAGAGCCAACAAGCCCACGAGAGACCGCTTCAGGTGGAGGACCATGCCGTCAATTCTTTGTCTTCTGAAGAGTAGTGTGAAGACCGTATCACAGGAAGCGCCTCTCTCTCGTCTTTTCAACTCACGTCTTTTCACTGCTCTTGTGAATTGAAGCCTTCCACCATGGATTTCTATGTTAGGGAGGAAAGCTACGCAGTGATTTTTTTTGTCATGGCTGAAACTATGAGTGTTATTGTATGGAGGTCGAGCTGTGACCTGCGTTTTATATTCTCTCAATTAATTGATGTCTAAAGATGCAGATGCAGATTCTCCCCCTTTTCAGAAATTGTTTGTGTGGTTCTGGCTGACGGCTTTACAATAGTTTCATACTGCTGACATGTTGAAAGCTTGCTTCATCTCCTAATACACTGAGCAGCAGCATTGTGACACACACAATGCTGCTGCTGTGTGTGTGTGTGTGTTTGTCTGTGTGTGCTTGTCTGTGTGTGCTTGTGTGTAAACTAGCTTCATTGACACTAATTTACACATATCGCCCAAACCCTTTATGCCCTTTTTAATCAGACCAAGGTCACTGTAGTTGAGCTTCAGGTTGGTGTCGCACTGTGACCAGATGTTTCTTAGCTTTTTGATGGGTTTGTTTGCCCGCAGGCTGCACATGGTGACGTGGAACGTGGCCACGGCGGATCCCCCGGACGACGTGAGCTTGCTCCTCCACATGAACTTGCCAAAGAGTCCAGACCTCTATGTGATCGGGTAACTTGGTGCTGTTTGGCTCCGGCTCTGTGAAGGCACTGTTGCTAGGAGCAGAATGAGTGACGGGTGAAGTTGTGTGTATGTGTGTGTGCCAGTCTGCAGGAGGTGTACTCCGGGCCGCTGAGAGTCATGTCGGATGCTATTTTCGACGACCCATGGAGCCACCTGTTCATGTCCACCTTGGCACCGCGGAAATACGTGAAGGTACCAGTCAGATCCTACATTAAAGTGAATTGACTTTTAAATTAGTCCCATATGAGGCTCTCTTACTGCTAGCTCCTACATTATTTTATGCTAGTTATCTTCCTGTTATCGAGGTTCAAAGCAGTAATAATAATATTTCTGTAATAAATTCACACATTAATATCCAATTTCTTTTTCTCTTCTCAGTAATTACACAATAATTTGATTGGATTTCTTTTTTTGCAAGATGCATGCATTGTGAAGTCAATGGCACGAGACAGAAAGAGATGTTTAAAGCATCTTTAGTTGTGTTTTATGAAGGAATTACAAGCTTGAATTATGGTCGTGTGTGTGCATTTACACGTGTGTGGGTGTTTTGTTTTTTCCAGGTTTCCTCCATTAGAATGCAGGGCCTCTTGCTGCTCTTCTTCTGCAAACTGGAGCACCTCCCATTCATCAGAGACATTCAGGCAACGTACACACGAACAGGGATCTTTGGTTACTGGGTGAGAAAGAAGCACACGAACGCACACTCAGGTTAAATCTGTGCTGGAATAAAAATGCGTCCTATTTATGAGTCACTAAAGCAGAAGTTTACTGCGTGTTTCACAGGGAAACAAAGGCGGCGTGTCCATCCGCCTGTCCTTGTACGGCCACATGCTGTGCTTCCTCAACTGTCACCTGGCGGCTCACATGAACTACGCCAGCGAGCGAGTGGACGAGTTCGAGCGCATTGTGGACATGCAGACCTACAACTGCACAAAAGCTCCCAGCATTCTTGACCACAGGTGACATGATGTTCCAAGTACACAGAGCACAAAGCGAAAATATAAGTTTGGAAACATTATTTCAGTCAATAATTTCACCCCTTTAATGATACCAATTGGTGTTGTATTTTATACCGTTGGACAGCCTGATAGGTCACCTTTCCATTGAGGTACAACTTGTAAGGATCTTGCCTTCGTGGAATGAGCAACACAGCTAAATGTGTGGGTAACGCCGTAAAGAAATGTGCCAAAATCCCTCAAAGAAAGTTCAGAACTGTTATTTCAGTAGGTCATTACTCCCCTTCAATAATACCAGTTGATGTTGGGTTTTATACCATTTGGAAAACCTGATTAGTTCTAATAAAAGGGAGAAAAGATTGACTCAAATAACGTATTCAAACTTTCTTTGAGGGATTTTGGCATATTTTTGGGGGTGTTACCTACACGTTTTGCTGTGTTTCTCATTTCACAAATGCACGATCCATCCAAGTTGTATCTCGTTGTAAAGGTTACTCATCAGGCTTTCCAACGATGTAAAATAAAACATTAATTGGTATTATTGAAGGGGAGAAATGTTGACTGAAACAACACTTCCAAACTTTTTTTTCTTGTTTTGATGGTCTCTTAACCGGAGTATTGTCCTTTTTTGGATGTAGACTCGTCTTTTGGTTCGGAGATCTCAACTTCCGCATCCAGGATCACGGCATGCACTTTGTCCGGACTTGCATCAACAACCAAAGCTACAACCTGCTGTGGAGCAACGACCAGGTCTGACAGCTGTCGCTCCTCCTCCACTGCTCATACGAGGCAACATGCAGCACTAACCAGAAAAATATCATTACTGTGTTTTTGGTCGAGTCATGAAGGTGTGTATGTGTTGTCATTCTCAGTTGATCATGATGAAGAAGAAAGAGCTTATGCTTCAGGAGTTTGAGGAAGGGCCTCTGGACTTCCAGCCCACGTACAAATTTGACTTAAACTCTGATACTTATGACAGCAGGTAACCGTTTCCTCCCAAGAAATTGTCATCATGATCAATTGTCATAAGCCATTGTCGCACTTTCAAAATCACTTCCTCATTTCCTGGCTCATGCCTTTTGAATTTTAACGTGTATTTTTTATCCTGGACCTCCTTTTCAACTTTGCAGGCCCACCAGGACATGGTTTGTCTTTAAGTAAGAGTCCCAAATACATTTGCGTGCCCACATGTTTAACCTCACCTAACTGGATGTGGACATCTATACTACTTTTAACAAGAAGCTAAAAGTACTGTGCTCACTGTTTATGCGGTTTTAGCCATTTCTAATCTTAACCAGTCTTATTGGGGATTATCCTCATTAACATTCACAGTAAATAGATACGTTAAATGACGTTCAATGTTTCTCCATTGTAAAGAACATTGCCTGGATTATTTTGGGAACAAATACTGTTGCTGTCAAAGGTACTCTGTGGTGTCGTTTGCTAATGCAGAGCAACTTGATTTATTAGCACAAACTAAGACTTACACTTAATAGACGTGGTCCATAACATGTATTATATCTGCATCAAGAGGTGCATAGTATTGCATGCAGTGTGCATACAATCAGGGCACACTTCTTGTTCTAAACATAGTGTGAAATTGAAAGTGATAGATTATTTTGCATGACATTATTGGTCAAAATAACCTGAAAAAAATCTGAATGGATATCGTTAGAATTTAATATTTCTGGTGCAGCGATGTACTGGGACATACTAAGAACTTCTCTGGCAAATATAGTAGTCGGGAGACTTGAAGACATTTCAAGGAGTAAAACTGAGCCTGTTTTTAGCATTTTGTCCACATTCCACATTCATTAGAAAAACATCCCAATTTGACCGACTTTGGGAAAGTGTTTGTGAGCTGTGTTATTATTTCAGTGTGCAGCTCCTCACACTATCTGAAAAGGAGATTAAAATGGAAATTCATTCAGACCTCAACCAAAAACTTGCAATGATTTGGTGAGATTGTGTAAATGTATAAATAGGGGACAAAAAGCTCCACAGGGCGTCTTTTTAAGTAGCAAAGTATTATTGGGGCATATGTTCCCCCACACAGTGTGAAGTCCTTTAATAGCTTGTTTATTAATTCCGTATCCGCTAACCTGCATGGCCTCCTACATGTTGTCGGTACAAACACTGACTGCATTCAATTCAACATTTGTGTGTGTTGGATTATAATTGGAAATCACCCACACATGGTCTGTCTGCTCAAACACTGCACAAACTTTTTTTTCTCAGTTCATAAGATTGTGGTACTTAAGACTGTTTTTAGAACCGTCAGTTTCGCATCAACACATTCTGTACTCACTTCAATGCTTTGAAAAATATTTTATGCACGGCCTGATGTGAAGAACCTCTGCAGAGGGGGTGTGTGTCGTGTTCAAGTCATCATCCCAGACGTTTCTCATATGTTCCCTGATTGCCTTAGATTGGAAACGGCATCCTTGCTAATTAGTCTCAAATCAAAGATCATATGTTATTATTCAATTCCTCATTTTGCAGGAAATGATTGGTAGAATTACTGCACTTTCAGTATTACATTGTTGGATACTTTCTCTGTATTCTGATCTTCTCAGTTGATTTGATTGTTAATATGGATGCTTTTTATTACTTTAAACCTGCTCAATTTTCCCAACTGCAAGAATATATAGAATAGTCCATTAGTTGCAAATGAATGACCACTCAAAAGAAGGATCTTAGGTCAACACTCTACAAAAAAAGTATTGAGAAATAAACAATGAAAAAATCACTTACAAAATATTACAATTAAAAATATTTATTTTTAAAGATAGTATTAAACATATTTTTAAGGACATTCATAGCTGATGGCGCCGCGGATCGTAGTTCAGAGTGATTTAATTAAACTGGTATCCTGCATAGAAGTCTTATCAGGTGGTGAGATGCATAAAATGTAGCATCTCCGTCCTTGCATTTCCGTCTCTTTGAAAAGCAGCTATTATCTCCTATATTAAACCTTCTCTCTGCGTGTCTCTCTCGGTCCAGTGGTAAGAAGCGCAAGCCTGCCTGGACCGACAGGATTCTGTGGCGGCTCAGGCCCAAAGCTCCACCCCCAGACCAGCAAGAAGCAGAACCCCTCTCTCCGGACACCATGAAGCAGCTGGAGGAGGAAGAGGAGTACCCGCTGCAGGTCAGGCAGGACCTGTACACCAGCGAGATGCAGTACAGCATCAGTGACCACAAACCCGTCATCGGTGTCTTCACACTGGAGGTGAGTAACCAAAACACAAACAAACACAGATTTTTCTTTTTCTGACAACGAATCCTGGTGGATTCTCCTCCCACCATCTGTGTTCCCTCCAGCTGAGGAAGATACACAGCACCCCACTGGTGCATCTGCAGGCGGAAGGCGATTGGAGCGCCGACATCGACGCCATGGTGCTTTACACCCCTCTTCAGCCGTTCCCCTCCAGCTCGTGGGACTGGATCGGACTCTACAAGGTCAGCCAGAGGCAACCACTTACTGCCATCGTTTTAAAGCAGACATTTCAATGCACAATCTTAAAATATCTGTGGGAAATTCAGGTGGGATTCACCAGCTTGTCCGACTACATCACCTACACGTGGGTCAAAGATGCTGAAGTGGCCTTTAATGAGGAGGACATACAGGTAGGAGAGTGTGAGGTGCTTCAATTATCTACATGGAAAAAGCCTCTGAGCTGATTGAAGTTGGTGATTTGTAGGTGTACATTAATAAAGAGGAAATCCCTGTGCGAGGAGGAGAGTGTGTGCTGGGCTACTACTGCAGCATTCTCCAGTGCATCATCGGAATCAGTGAGCCGTTCAAGGTGAGCACTGCATCACTCTGACACCACTCAACTCCTGTTTTGAATCCTCCGTATAATAGAATAGATTAGATTGAGATAGAATAATTTATTCATTAGCACCTTTAACAACAGGGCTTACAACATACTTTGATGGATGGTGGTTAAGGCTAAAGCCACAATGCACAAGGGTCAATTTAAATAAATGTGTGAATGTAAACAAATAGGAAGTAATACATCATGATGTGAAATCAGTAAATGCAGTTAAAAGAATATGAAAAGTAAAGGAATAAAGACAATGAAAATATGAATTAATAAATGAAATGCTTGTCTCTCCTTCAGGTCCACGAGTCTAAGGTGGCCATCGAGGAAGGTCTGGAGCCCGAGAGGATCAACGGACTCAACCAAACTGTGGCAGCCGACATCTTTTGGGAATGATGTGTTCAGGTGCTGTGAATTTGGCTCAGCGTGAAAAACTGAGCCACGCTGGCCTGGGTTTTCTACACCAAACAAAGCTTTTAATTTTTTTATTTAGAATCTTAACCTGTTACTGAAAGAGCAGCTTAGGACACTTTTTTACAGTTTTGGCAGCCATCAGCATAAACTCACTAGAGAGAAAATAAAACACAAGATTGGAATAAACCTACAACTGTAATAGTTACAAAAAGTTGCTTCAGGCCCAACGCCCATTGTACAATTAGATGTAATGATATGTGAACCGAGGAATGGAAAAGGAAAGAAGTGAGTGGTCACGTATGGTGTGTTGTTGTTTCTGTGCAAGCCTGCTGATTTTACTCTGCTTTGTGTGTCTGAAAAGCATCTGTAGCTAAAAATGAGGGAAAAGGGAATAGCAAAAAGCCTTTTTTTGAACGCTCTGCCCATAAAAGCAAGCAAGCAAACATAGTGAGATAGTGTTGTTGTGTGATTGAAGCTTGGTTTCCTTCCACTGACGCAAATATTCACTGCTCGCTCTGCAAACAGAAATCCTTGAAGCCAGACTGAGTTTATTCTATTTCAGCCTGGAGGCGGAGCTTAAATAGGAAATTAGAGGACCAGCAGCTGAAAGACTTGAGAAGACTAAAAGCTTTAAAATGAAAGGAATCAAGAAAAAATAAAATCTGGAGACTTAAAAAAACTCAAAGTGATAATTAGTGTTTGAGATGTTAAGTAGGTTTGCAGAGTAAACGTAATGTTAATTGGTGAATTATGACTGAATTACTATAAACAGACTGAAGACTAAAGCGTTCTCTCGTTCTACTCCTGTCTTTGAAAAGAAAATGAAGTATTAACTAAAGGAGTAGCATCACTGTCAAATGTAAGCTGGATCTGGTCTCTGGACCGTGTGTTGGTGGATGTACTGCTGTAGGAAGAGAAGATTCTTTGATCATATTTTTCTCCTCAGCATTTTCTATTTAGCTTGTTGTTGTTGTTCCTGGAGAACTTGAAAATATTAATATGAATATATATATAACATATGGGAAACTGATAACACCCATTGTTTTTTTCAACTTGCTGTCTCTATTAGCTTTTTAGCACCTTTTACATTCTAAGATATTTTAAATGCTGATATGCGGACCACATCGTAAAAATTCACTGCACTGGCTACATGCTCAAGTATTTCTGTGTTTGTATATGTGTGTACTGAGAAAAAGAAAATCGATATTTTATTTTGAAGTCCAACAAACTTATTATGGATTCAGCAAGTGCCTTAAAAATGATTGATGCTTTACATTTGCTCTACTGAACTATGCTGCTCAATTTTGATACGGTGTGTATCACACACCCATCAGATGATTGTGACTGGCATGATTTTCATAGCCTGGGATATTTTAAAGCCTCAGCCTAAAGTCTGTTCTACTGCTTTCTTTTTGCTTTGCTTGTATCATTTCGTCACTTTATGTTCATGTTGACATTTTGTTCAATTATTTTTTTTCAAAATCTTATGAGTCACCTCTTTTATTAAAGAGCTATGGAATGTTAAATGTACTGTAATAGTGACCAATTTATAGCTCTGCAAATTATAATTAAACAAGTTTAACGTCATTCTACGTGTGGTGGGTTATTGTTATAACAATTACACAAAGCAAATAGTTATATTCATCAACATGCAAAATAATGTTAAAATTCTGACTCTCGTATAGTTTACATGGCAACAAGAAGACATAAGTGTTTGCACCTGGTCAGTAAAGGGGCAGCTCAACACCACCTCCAGTGGCCATGAAAAAGAATGCCTTAGTTGTCTTGAAGTCTCTATGGAAACCAACACCAACAGAGTGTTGACACTGTTGTCTTCAGCTGACTCTGGAAACTGTAAGTACTCTGTCTTTAATGCACATTTTAGATATTTTGAACTCGGTTTTCATTTTGTGTCAGAACGTTTTTTCCATAATGGCCTTTATTAAGACACATTTTTAAGAATGATTTTACATGGTTGTTTATCCACACCAGTACAAAGATTTCTAATGTAACCAAAGCAAAAAAATTAAAAAGTAAACCGTTTCATCAGTGACTTAAATCACATTTTCTATTTGTTATGACTTCATTTGGTGTCATTTAATAAATCTGCCACATCTGGACAACAGTACAGTGGTTAACCTCTGAAATTGACATTTATTGAGCTAATTAGAAATATATCCACAGATAGCTTTCTAAAGGATCAATCTTCCACCTTTGCAGCTCCCTTCCTGCCCTCACGGACTGTGAGCGATCAGTTGAGACTGATGTCAATGCCGGGTCCCAATACCCAGCTGACCGCTGGATCCATGCAACTCAATATTGAGCTCAGGAGGAACCAATCAGAGCTCTTAAGAGCAGAATGCGAGAAACTCCTCCAGGAAACAAATAAATCTTGCAAACGCATGAAAGATGATGACAATAAGCGACTGGGTAAGAGGAGGAATTAGCTTGCGCTGTGTGATGGTTGAGGTTGGAAAGATGGTAGAGGTGAACCGTGCTGGTATTTCTTATGCAGACCAGCGTGTCAGAGACATCCAGTTTCTGAAGAGTGAATTGGAATTGAAGTTGGAGGAGATTATTGTGGAGATTGATGTCCTCCTGGCGCTGCAGAGCAGAGTGGTCAAGACCCAGGAGGCCTGCAAAGAGCCTCTGAGAGTCACCCTTACTTGTGTGGAGGAGAGGTGAGGTTTGAACATGTCAGCGTAGAAGCTCTTAACCAGAATATGTTTTCCAGTGATGTACAACCTAACTTCTGAAACTTCCTGATTCAGGAGGACCCGCCTTCCTGCTGAGAGGCTGCCAGATGAGGTGGACAAACAGCTGCTGAAGGAGAAGGAGGTTCTGGGAGGTGTGATTGCTCTTCTGCAGCGCACTGTGGAGCAGATGATAGAGCAAATTCGGTGAGGCAGCTGTGACTATATCGTAATTTACGTCTCAGAAGCCTTAAAATGAAACCGGACTTTCTCTTTGTTGATGGCTGTTGCAGGTTACTCCGATCTGCCAAGTACGGGCTTGAGAAAGATCTGAAGGATAAATTTGAGGCTGGGTGCATTGACAGCTCCTGTGTTTTAATGACCACCCACTCCGTCAACAACTCACAAAGATCAACCAACACAAAGACCGGTCTGCCGAGGTGTGAACCAAAATGTCCCTTTGCTTTTCTATAAAGGCAGGAAACAGAACATACTGCAGCTTGGTTGCAACTTTTTTTTTTACATTTGTTAGAACAGTCTCCTCCCATGCGTAGTTGAGGACCTAATGTCCGGTTTCTGCTCCTACCTCGTCCTATTGCCGATTATCTAGTTCCCTACTTGGGAACAGCCTTTTTCAAAAACAAAGTTATCAATACAGGTCTGGCAACTCACAACGATTTTATAACTGTCCCGTCTCAGCTTCTCAGTGACTCCACAGCAGTGGGAGAACATCTCTGACATCATCATCGCCAAAGCAGAGCAGCAGAAGACCAACTCCATGCACCTGCGGGCGCTGGTGGAATCTCTGCTGGAACAAACCACCACCGACATGCAGAAGCAGATCGAGGCGACATCAGCGGCCTTCTGGACAAACGCTGAGGAGATCAAAAGAGCAAAGAGCCAGATGGAGGATCAGCTGACAGAGGTAGGACGGATAATGACGTTTATCAGTAGGGGAAGAAAAAAAAGCAGCTGACCTGGTGTGTCATATCGCTCTCTCTAGATTTTATCTGAGTTTGCCAGCCAGAAGAAGATCCAAGAGGACCTTCAAGTGGCCATCACAGAGAATGAACACTTTCTGAATTTGGCTCAGGCCAAACTGGATTTGCGTCGCCAGAGGCCCTTCAAAGAGCAGTGCCACGACCCGGCCCAGGCGTCACTGCTCACAGAGGTGCAGCAGCTCACAGCTCAGATCAGCAAGTAAGGCACATGACAACAAACTGTGAATTCCTGTCTTTCTCTTTGATGTTCCTGTTCAAGACATATTGTGGGGGTTTTTTTGTCTCTCTCGGCACCGCCAGATTGCATGAGGCCGTGGCCTATTCGGAGGCGGAGCAAAGGGCCTTGCTTCACTGCCAGCAGGAGCTCCAGGAGAACATCGAGTTGAAGGCAATTAGTCTGTACACCGACGAGGTGGTCTGCAGCCAGCACAGAGAGCCCATAGTCATATACAACTTCTCAGTGGACAGCACTTAAAACTACTACTTCTGGTATTTTAACTCATGTAGTAGTCATCGAGTGGGATATTTGGCTGATTTCTTTTGTTTGTTTCTTTGTCAATCTGTGAATGTCTTACTCAATAAAGACAAAAAATGATATGAAAGCGAGCCCAATTGGGAACTTGTAATCCACACAAAGCACCCACAGGACTATTTCTCAGCCCTGTTTCTATATATCTGAAGGATTCCTACACACTACACAGTTGCCAGCATCCAAAATACTTCAATGTATAGTATTTTATATGAGGATGGTCAATAATAAGTCCATTTGGAGCTTTTGATTTATGTGTCCTTCCCAATGGAACCACTCAGCTTTTCCATAATGTTGTCAGTCACCAAAATAACAATTTAACGCTGTCCTGTGTACAAACCAAGCTAATTGATCTCATGATACTTGACTTACACATTTGAGCCACTGCGAGACATGTGGTCCACTGGGCCACTTTTAACAAATTTGTCTGGTGGTAAACATCCAGATTTCAAATACTGGTTTGCTACCCTGACTAGATTGTGTTACAACTAGTTAGAACTTGGCTATCATTTCACTGTACAACAGCCTCAGTGATAGGAATATACGATAGCTATACGGCAAACTCTGCTCCTCAATCAAGGTTTGCATTCAGATTAGCGGTTTGAGTAGCCCTGGTGACAAATCGCAATACAAATATTTGAAAAGTCTTCACATCAAATGTCTTTGATGTGTCTGCTATCAAGCAATCATCTCTAGGCTTGGAGTAAATGAAGCGACTTTGTCCGTTATGGAACATAGGCAAACTCTTGCCTCAAGTCACAAGCCCTTTTTTTGGAGCTCTTCTAAAAACTGCAATGAAGAGAATCAGTTTGATTTGGGGGACAAACCATATCTAGTCCTATTTAGAAGCACAACAAGTAGTAGGCACATTGGAATCCTATATCTATATCTATATCTATATCTATACATATATCTCATTTCCTAATTGATTTCTCTCTTGATTGATAATTACAGTGCAATTAAACTGCTCTGTATCTAGCAACAGTTGCCTAGTAGTGGCTGCATACCAATGGCAGACTTTGATGTCACATGGTTCTCTCGTGCCACATTGTCTTTAAGGGTTCTGGTAGATCATAATACAACCTTTAGTGCTTTAAACGTCCTATTTATGAAGGTGTGGAAAGGCAATTAGTTTGGTGACAAGATGGATCGCGGAGACAACTCACAAATGAGCAAGCAATCGTTGATAGATCAGCTTCAAGCTGAAAAAATCAAACCCAACCTCATTGATCACCCATTACTTCGAAATCCAGTGGACTTCGAAAAGATGGTGGTATGGCTTTCCTAATGTAACACCTCTCATTCTTAGATGCTTATTAGATGGTGCTGGTCAAGTTGTTTTTATGTCCCTGCTGTCAAAGTTAGAAGCTTTGGCTAAAGCTAAAGACGGAACTGCTACCATCTGTGTAGTGCAAATGACTACTGAGTGTGTTATGAAAGTGTTACTTTTGAAATCACATTGGAACACAACAAAGGCAACCTGTGTCTCCCAGACTGGAGAATGGCACCAAACACATTAAAGTCGCTTAGTGTGAGGAACCATGCATTTCCTAGCGGCTGTTTCTGTTTGGCAGTCTTTTGCTTTTTTTTGCCCGACATAGCCCAGGAATTATGGATTTTGCATGGAATTCCCCAAATGATGGAACCACATTTTGCACCAACCGCATGAAAGATTCCTTAAAGAAGTTACAGACTACAATCCTAGAACATCACAGGGGAACAGAGAAAATATGCGCCTGTGTACATTTATCAATGTCATTAAATGCAGGATCTTGGAGACAAGTTCCTTTAGTATAGTGCCATAGACTTGACCAGTTAACCTCTCAACCATTTATTTGATAAATAATACATTTTCATCAAGACCTTTCAATGCAGCCATCTTTCACCTTTGCATCTCCCTTCATGCCCACACAGTCAGTGAGTGACCAATGGAGGCTGATGTCGATACCAGGGTCCGATCCCCCGCTGAATGCTGGACCCAATCTGGTGACTTATGAGTTCAGGCGGAACCAATCCGAACTGTTCAGAGCAGAATGCCTGAGACTCATCCAGGAAACTGACAAAGCTTGCAAGCGCATGAAAGATGATGACAACAAGCGACTGGGTAAGAGTAGGAGGAACAGTTAACTGGAGCCGTGAAGGCTGATGTTGGAAAGATGGTAGAGTCAAGCTGCGGTATTTCTTCTGCAGACCAGCGTGTCAGAGACATCCAGTTTCTGAAAAGGGAATTGGAGATGAAGTTGGAGGAGATTATTGTGGGGATTGACGTCCTCCTGGCGCTGCAGAGCAGAGTGATTAAAGCCCACGAGGCCTGCAAAGAGCCTCTGAGAGTCGTCCTTATTTGTTTGGAAGAGAGGTGAGATTTGAAAAGAGACTGTAAGTGTTAATATTGTGAACCTTGGAGTGATGCAAAACACACCAGTCTGCACAAACGGTACGTTATGAGTTTAAGCGTCTTCTTTGTGCGTTGATGTGAAGAAGGAGACACCGCTGAGACGTTCAAGTCTGAATAGTTGAATGATTTTATTAAAGAATAGACCAATGTCGAATAGCCAATCTGAGAGAACCTACATGTGCCAATTTTGAGAGCTTTCTGTCAACAAGTGAAATGGGAATCTTTGAATACAATTTTCTTATCTGAACTTCGTCTCATCCTACATAAAAGGGTCTTGTTGGACATGTGGAGTTGTCATGTACAGCAATTAAATACCAGTTCCAACTTATATATAGCGCCTTGACAACTCATGCAATTCGACGTGTTTGTAATAGGACTTACTCTTATACAGTCTGTGTACTTAACCTGATGTGTTGATTTCTGTGCGTCTGAATGGAGTATATCACTTGTTTCTACCCTCAAATTTCGGGGTGAGAATTTGCCATTTTGCGAAAATTGAGGCTACCAAAGAGAATGACTCTTTTGTATTTCCTCTTGTGTCCTGTAGAATGAAGCGTTTGCCCTGTGACAGGCTGCAGGACGAGGTGGACAAACAGCTGCTGAAGGAGAAGGAGGTCCTGGAAGGTGTGGCTGCTCACCTGCAGCACGCAGTGGAGCAGATCACAGAGCAGATCCGGTGAATTTAAACATTCAAGGAGTTAATCCCCTGGAAACGTTTTGGGATTTCTACTTCTCGGGGGCCAAATACAATGCGCAGTCACCGTTAAAACAGTGGGTTCTGCTTGTAGACGGATGTTTGTTTCTTGCAGATTGAACCGATCTGCCAAGTACCAGCTCGAGCAGGATCTCAGGGAGAAATTTAAGGCTCGCTCCATCGACAGCTCCTGCGCTTTGATGACCACCCACACCTTCCGCGAGTCGGATAGGACCACCAATTCTAAGGCCTCTCTCCCTAGGTGAAATTGTTCACATGCTGCAAGCAGTTTAGAATAATTTCTGGAAGACATCTGTTATATTTTCTTCTACACAGGCCTGGAAGGTCTTGGCATGTAAGGAAGACGCATGTTGAATAACTTGTCGTCCCGTCTCAGCTTCTCAGTGACGCCGCAGCAGTGGGAGAATATCTCAGACGTCAACATTGCCAAAGCGGAGCAGCAAAAGACCAACTCTCTGCACCTGCGGTCGCTGGTGGAATCCCTGCTGAAGCAGACGGCCGCCGACATGCAGAAGCAGATCGAGGCCACGACGACGGTCTTCCAGACCAACGTGCAGGAGATCAAGGCTGCCAAGTGTCAGATGGAGGATCAGCTGACCAAGGTGGGACAGACGGAACGCTTCTGTCAGGCAGATATGAACAAAGTCCTCCCTCGACCCAGCTGGTTGAGGCCACGCCAACCCCAAGCTGTTCTGCTTCTGAGGCTTCCTCAATCAAAGGGAGTTTTGGTCACATCTATCACCTGAATGTTTGCGCAAAGCGGATTTATGTGGACATGTAATTGAGGAAGAAGTAGAGGTAGAATGGATTGGCGAAGTCCCGCCTTTCCGTTTCCAGTACATGGGTCCCCTAAAACAAATTTTATGAAAGAGAGTCAATGAGGAAATGACAATTATTTTCTGGTCCCGTTTGAATTGTGCCATGAATTCCATCAGTTGTTTGTGGTTTTAAAGAGAATTCTTCTTGCAAAGAAGATCACAATTTGGCGCGAAGAAGTTTGATAATATTAGGTTTTACATGAAGCCCCCTTGTGAGCTCCAGCTATATGCTGCTCTCGGCATGAATGATAGACGTCACCGCCCACACTGGGAACTGTGGAACAGACATGGCCATCTCTCTGCTCCACTTCATCTCCTTTTCCCGATCGAAAGAGGTGGAAATCATTATAAGTCGGGGCATGTGGAGAGTTTCAGTTATGCTGATGGGGAGAAGCGGAAGGAAAGGGCAATGACGTGACGTCACATACAACATTTAGTCTTTCTCATTGCGGTCTGGCTTCTCATTGTGTGTCCTTCCCTCTTTAGATTTTGTCTGAGTTTGCCAACCAGCAGAGGATCAGGGAGGACCTCAACGCCGCTATCACGAAGAACCAGCACTTCCTCAGTTTGGCTCAGGCCCGACTCGATCTGCGCTGCCAGAGGCCGCCCAAGGAGCAGTGCCACGACCCAGCACAGTCCTCGCTGCTCACGGAGGTCCAGCAGCTCTCCGCTCAGATCATCAAGTAAGGCGGAAAACAGTGGAAACGCATCACTGCTGAGAAATTCCTGTTTGTTTGGGTTTGTTTTTTTAAATCACCGTGTGTGTTTGCATCAGGCTGCACGAGGCCCTGGGCCAGTCGGAGGTGGAGCAGTGCACTCTGGCTCGCTGCCAGCAGGAGCTGCTAGAGAACATCAATGTGAAAGCCACGTGTCTGTACACCGACGAGGTGGTCTGCACCCAGCACAGGGAGCCCATCATCAAACACCACATCTTCTGATTGGACTACACAGGAAATGAAAACCGCTCATGCCTTGTATTTCCACTCGCACTGTGTAGAACTCACGCAGACTGTGCCACACTCTAACATGGCGCGGCCGGTGTCGGATCCCTTCAATGAAAGCCGCACACGCCGCAAACCAGCACCGACATTTTCATCTACTCTTCCTTTTCAGCCAGTCTGACAAACTGTTTTAACGTCTGTTCCTAATTAGCAATTATATTTAATTTCATCATTGCGAACTAAATACCTCGTGCTTCCTCCAGATGGATCAGTGTGCAGAAAAAGGGGTAATTGCAATCAAATAAGTGATTGAATTATATTAATCATTTGTCTTTATAATCTTGAGTAATACATTCACGTTAATTGGCTTGAATGTTTTACTTGTATTGCACTCATTTTTAGCATGTAAAAGATTGATTTGAAATAAATAAAAAATAGAGAAAATTCAATTTTTTTCTCGATTCGAAATCTTTTTATTAACAGGTAGGTACAACAACAGCAGCTCAGGCTTCCATGGTGGGTTTTCAGAAGACTGGAGTGTATTTATGTCAAACTTCTGATGTAAACAAAAATTAGGCCATCCCACCCGACAGCACATTTTTCATTTATTTTCTTTTTAAGAAATATGTAAACCAAGGCCCTTAGGGATAACTTTAAGGTAAATGAATAGTTAATTTGAATGTAAAGAGATTGAAAAAAAAAGTGTCATTGCTGTCAGTATCAAAGTACGAATGCTAGAGGTTTGCTGGTTATAAAAAGAGAATCCTGGAAAGACTGTTTACATCAAGGTACGATTTGTCAAGGTGTGGCCAAACTTACATACACCTGTGCTAACCTAGTCAAACTGCTAAAGAACGCCAACAATGTGCACTCCCGCGGGAAAATCCTCCTCTTCCATCCGATGTCGGTGATCAGTGTCTCAAGTGAAGGTGGAGTCGACACTTTGCCTGAAAAAGGGCGGAGCGCAAAAAAGCTTTTACTTTGCCAACTTTTTATCCCCAAAACCACCGTTGAGAGATGCTGGGATGTTACCTCGTGCCAGCGCAGCGTGCTGAGCGGCAAGGCCAGGTGACAGTGGGGGCAGCTGCCGAGTTGGTGAGGGTCCTCGTCCCCTCTGTCGCCGCCCCCCCAGCCCGCTCTGCTGGGTCGGTGCGACATAAAGTGGGACTTTAAGGCCTGGCTGAGCTGAGGGTTGGCTTCCTCCCCAGAGAGCTCGTCCTCATCCTCCCTCCTCCTCCTCCTCTCTGGCTCGCTGTCTTTAGTGTCCCACCTCGATGATGCGTGAACACAATTCATCTGGTTTGGAGTAGAAAACGGAAACGTTTGTACTGCGATTCCGGCACGCTTTTCTGCGCACACGTTCTCATCTCTAAATGTTTTAAGTGGGTTCAATATATCATTTTTAGTTCAGTCACAAAAATGGGTTTGCCAGCATGGTTCTCTGGGCCGCCGCATCGATTCCACAAGAAAACCTTGAACGCACTGCATTGAAACACTGACTGTTGCGACTGTCAGAAATTGACCCGTTGGAAAGTTATTTTTGCTTGGAAATCTTGCAGACAGCTCAGTTACTGAGGTTACAGAAACCAAAGTTCCTCCAAAAGGTAGCAAGTAGTTATCATGACAATATCTCAAACAAGATATGGAATGAGATACAGTTTATATCGATTATAGCCCTATATAGTATATTTGTTATAAAGGAGAAGACAATCTGTAATTTGATTTTAATAAGTCATTTAGTTTTCAAACTAAACTTAAAAAATTGGCTGATATTCAACTTTTCTTATATTTATTTAAAAAAAAGACTGGCCTATTTTATCTTAGTTCTTTTTAAAAAAAAGATTTTTTCAAATGTGCACCAAAAAATGACTCCTGTTATAAAGTATTTGTGATGTTAAATTATTATTTGAACAGCTGTGGTTGAACCCAGTGAAGAAACCTATTTGTTTTTGTAACTGTTCATTGGAATAGCTGGTTTCAATAAAACTACTTGTGACTTGGCATATTTGACTTTGACGACTAAATATCGGGATAATATATATCCGTATTCTACCTAAAAATATCAGGATATG
This sequence comes from Mullus surmuletus, assembly GCA_903171835.1. Classification (NCBI taxonomy): domain Eukaryota; kingdom Metazoa; phylum Chordata; class Actinopteri; order Syngnathiformes; family Mullidae; genus Mullus; species Mullus surmuletus. Next base: position 11,725 of record CAESWR010000108.1, on the reverse strand, counting down.
AGTTTCGGTCTATATCGCCCCAGTTAATTTCAAATACCTCCAAACACTAACCCAAGATTGAATCAAACCAAAAAAGATCATGTACTTGATTTAGAAAAGCCACAATAAAAGACAAAAATATGGCCACCCATAAATAATTTGGTCACAAAGGATACAAATATGCTCATTAGTATTTTTTACAGTGTTAAAGAGAAGCTTTGCCAAATATTCACCTCATGCTCCTCGATGACGTCAGATGGAAACGTGCTCCCACAGTAGCTACATCCCACTGTTATTTTTGCAGAGGAAGTCAAATACTGGGATTTAAGGCCGAAAGATGGATTGTCGCGTTCCATCTCCGCCTCTCTACCGTTCCTCTCTGTCGCCTCGGCAGCACGGGACCGACCCGAGGCTGGGTCGTCATCGCGGCCGGCGGTGCAGGTGAGCTGGTGCTCGGCCTGGTCCTTCAGCGTGACGTAGCGGCCGCAGTCCAGGCAGCGCTCGGTACGGCTGCCGCAGGCCAGCCTGTGCTCGGCCTGCTCCCTCCAGGGCAGCTCCAGCTCGCAGAAGGTGCAGCTCTCCAGACGCTCCACGCACTCGTCCAGCTGAGACGCACAAGTCGTTGCAACTTTAATGTCTTTAAGTCAACATGTTAGGGGCTTCAGTAAAGTTACGGTGTTTTGTTACACGTTAGTTAAGTGTTGGGTGAGCAGACGTCTTTTATGTTGGGTTTGGCTGCGATACTTTTAAACTTTTACGTGGTTTGTGGACTCAATATGGTCACCCAACTGCAGAGCGGTGAGGAGATATGGGGGGAATTTACATTTTTTGAGTGAACTGTCCCTTAAAGAGCCATATTATGAAACTACACAGAGAATCACAGTACCTAAGTAGTTTAAAACAGGTAGATAGATGGATGAATAGATTCATTTTATTTTCATTCGCCAATATCACATATGCTGTCTCATAACGAAATATCGCTGCACTGCTCAATAATAAAATAATAATAATAAAACAGAACAAAAACCAGTGTGTGTCATGTAATAAAATATGGCTTACAAAAGTAAGATCTGTATATGCCAGTACAGTACACAATAAATAATTAAAGTAGTTTAAACTAGTCACCTTCAGTAAGGGCAGGAAAATGCTTGTTACACATCAATACTCTTAATAAATGACTCATGACAGAGGCGAATTGTCTCAGATCTGTTATACTTAGATTACTTTAAAAAATATATGATATTAATGTATTTTCTGAAAACTGTACAGACCTCATGATCCTTCAGCTGGCAGCGCTCCATCCTCTGGCGACACTTGGTGCATCTTACCTGTGAATGAAATTGTGAGTCTGCAAAGAACAAAACGGTGGGTTGTGTGTGTGTGTGTGTGTGTGTGTGGGTAGGCGGATGTATACACCTGTGTGTGCTGCTCCTCTCTGTGCTCTTCCAACTGGTCTCGGGGCACCGTCTCCTCACAGTCGGGACACACACACAGGAAGCGGCTGCAGTGGGTTTCATGCAGGGCAAAGTTGGCCTCTGCGACCTCTTTATGGCTGTGAGACAAAGTAGGGCTTCCTTTAGCTTTGCCGAAAACCTCTCATACGATGGTGACCCATCACGTCGGACGTGAACCTGACAGTATTTTTTGGGACAAACTTTGACTTGTGACTAACCTTTGACCTCAGCCACAGCTCTTCATGCAACTACTTTTCATTGGTTCTGCACAGTAAGCTGCTTTGACCTTTGTGAAAAGTTTCAAACGTGACTAAAATGTTTGACCAGAGGTTGCTCATCTTCTTAAGAATGTGTAAGAAATTTAGATATAAGATGTATAGATATCCTATAGATAAATATAGATATTAGAACCACCACACCACCGCCACATGAACGGTTGAATCAATAATAATAATAATAATAATAATAATAATAATAATAATAATGGATTGGATTTATATAGCGCTTTTCAAGGATCCCAAGGTGCTTTCCAGAATCCGTTATTCATTCATACACACACACCGGTGGTGGTGAGCAACGTGTGCAGGCACAGCTGCTCTGAAGCAGACAAGCTTGGTGGGTAAGGTGCCTTGCCCAAAGACACTCCGACAGCGACCGGAACAGAGCGGGATCAACTCGAAAGTGAAACTGTATACTTGACTCGACTCTCACTCGTTCGTAAAGCTCTTGTCAGTCCTTGAACGACAACAATAACAATAATAACAATAGTAATAATAATAATAACAACAACAACAACAACAATAATAATGCTAATAATAATAATACTAATAAATCTAATCCCTCCCACCAAGGTGTCAGTTGACTACTCAGCAGAGTTTACAGGTTTAGTGAGTTGACAAAATCGTCAACCCTCGCGTTAATGTTCACACCGTCTTTCTCTGACTGCGCTCCGGTTCTGGTTCCGGTTCTGGTTCTGGTTCTCACCACTGGCCGCAGGTGCGCGTCGCCTCTTCTTCATCCATCGATTAAAATCCTCAGAAAGCGAGCCAGCTCTCTCCGCCGATTCAGAACTTTCTGTCACTCACCTCTCTTCACCCGAAAAGAAAGTGAAACTATTTTAGCTGGCAGTGTGTTATTCTGAGGAGCAAACACAAGGGGTCGCCAAAGGGCCACACACAATGTAACTTTGCGGACAGCAGTAAGGTGAAGTAATGTACAAAAACATGTCAGCCGCCTTTAATTTAGATTTGTTTTTGTTTTTTTTCTTTTTGTCTCTTATCGGGTATACTTGTATAAAGACCTTTCCGGTTCACGCAACTTGCGGCGGATGAAAATATCCAAATTGGATGAATCGCCGGTTGTGCGTTTTTTCCATTTTCCATTTGTGCACAAAATCGTAAATCGTAAAAACGAGTCGTTATCCGTGTTTTCATTTTGGTTTTGGGAACGAACATTGAGAAAACAAGTCGTTTTTTCGTTTTTTAGTTTCGGTTTTATTTTGAAAAACGAATGAGCGAATGATTTTTCTTTTTTTTTTTCGTTTTTTCGAACCTGCAAATACTCTTCTTTTTGTGTATACGCTTTTGTGCTCGAAACTGCTGTGATGACGTTCTTTCACTGCATATTCTTAAAGTGTTGATTGTGTGCTGTACAGTTTCTGCCACTTCTCCCTCCTTTCGTTTTCACAACAAACAATAAATCACGGATTGTTCAATTGTTTTCTGTTTTTAATTTTGTTATAATCACAAGTTGTAGCACACACCGCTTTACAACCATTATCACCAGCCTCACGTCCCCCCTTTATCCTGGCGCGACGCAAATGTGGTTATTGGTTAAAAAATAGAAGTGTGTGCGCTCGTCTAGAGTTGTTGAGCGCATCACAACGGCTACCAGGCAACGCCGAGTCGCGTCGCCATGGAGACAGCTTCCGGAAGCAGCGACCGTTATGGTGAGCAGCTGCCTGTCTTATCTGGACGTTCTTTAATGATTAATGAAACA
>CAESWR010000107.1:656985-669428 GCA_903171835.1 Mullus surmuletus | reverse complement strand
ACACACACACACACACACAACACACAGCAACCAGCATGCACTGCTCCAAACTAGCCAGGGGGTGGTGGTGGTGGTGGTGGTGGTAGTGATGGTGGAGGTGGTGGGGGGGGGTTCAGTGGAGTGCAGACTAAATATGAACATCAAGTAGGATGAATAACAAAGCCAAAACAACGATATTTTTAGTTGCGGATGTTTTCCCAGCTACACACTTCCTCCCATCCTCCCGCTTTCCAGTTTATGTAATTTTATTCTTGACATTCCTGATAAATGTATTATCTGCATTTCTATGTTTAACTTACTTTTTGTCATTTCCATTGACTCTTATGTATTTATTCATCTTCTTGTACGGTGGTTTTCTGCACTTTTTATCTGTACATGCTGCGGGAGATCAATAAATAACTTCTATTCTATTCTATTCTATTCTCTTGTATTGCAGGTCTGAAGAGGTTATCCACTCCAGTCATAGAAGCAAGCCTGCTGTGTTTGCACCTCATATCTGGGTCACGTGTCATTGAGTGTGTGTGCAGTCACATGGGAAATCAGTATAGAGAACACTTGCTCTAAATCACAGCCCAACATTCATCATTTCTAAGTGAGTCTTGGTTGATCTTTTATGCAGATTTAACCACTTTGAGATTTTATAATTAAACTTTGTTCGGGAAGAATCTGGAAAAACCCACTGACTTCCCTGCCACCATTTTTCATTCCTTTTTTTCCTCTTTTGTTTTGTTACAGCAGCTCGGAGGAATAATCTCCTCGTGGGAAGAAAATCTGACACACCGCATCCCGGCTCACCCTGATAGACGTGGATTGAAAGTAATTCTCTTTAATTATGGATCCGCAGTTGGAGCCTTCGGGGCGAACTCCGCGTCTAACCATTCAAACCTTGGCAGGCTAAAGTGTCGCAGCGAGAGCCGCCTCTTTAATCTAAAAGGTAATTCCCTTTCTTTCTCCTGCTCCATCAATCACGCCGCCGGCTCGGCGCGGCAAAGTGGCCTCAATCTAATCCTCGTTTATAAATGTCCATATTTGAAGACAGAAGGCCTCGAATGATCCTTGGAATTAATAGGAAGGTTTGTCAGGGCGCTTTGTTTTTCCCCAGTCGGCCGCCGCTGGGTGCTGAGAGGCCGACCCCGCCCTGACCCCCGACCCCTGTGATCGCACTCACCGCATGGCCGAGAGCTTCTCCCCCTTCCTCCAGTCCCACAGCACGATGGTGTGATTGTCGTCCAGGCCCACAGAGGCCAGACGCTTGCCGTCCGCTGCAGAGGGGAGCAAAACAAAACGCATCACTGGCTTGCAGAGCCATTGGGAGTGTATATGATGAAGACGCATGGCAGGGATGTATTCGGACCACTCAGTCTCTGTTTTTCAGCAATAAATTCAAAGAAATATAATATAGAATACTTCATAGACAGATCAGGACCCCCCATGTTATGAACAAAATTGGCCCTAATAGATCGCCATTGTGCCTTAAATGGAAGCCAATGAGTGGACATGTATACATTGCTTCTGGAGATGTTCAAGAATATAAAAGTTCTGGTCATGTGTATCCAAGGAAGTGACAGCAATATTTAAACATATATGTATAGATCAGAAGAAAGATGTATAAACTCTCAATAAACTCTTATTTTTAGCCAGAAAATCTATATTATTGACCGGTGATAGAAATATTTCTTACAGGGACACATATTTCTTAATTTGTTGATGGGTTGGCTTCCCCCCAATTTCCTCTTTTTTTTCTTCTTCTACTTTATTTGAATTTTGCTAATATATTTTCTTCCTTGGCTCAGATCACCACTTAATGCTGCATGCTTATATACATTGTTGATGTATAAATTCTGAAAATAAAATAACATTTTATAATCAAGAAAATAAATAAATAAATGAATAAAAAATTCACATCACTGACAGCGGCTGTGTCTCGGCAGAATCGGCGTCTCATCATCAACATGAAAGTTGATTGGCTGGTTTTGATCTACGGCAGGTGATTCTAGCGACGCTGACACGCCGCTGCAACACGCCTGCCGCCGCCGCCGCCTGGGGCCCAATTAAAAGAAAACCTGGATGCTGTCAGACCGCTGCTGCTAAAAAGACGTTTTTTCCTTGTTTCCTGTAAACGGGCTGTCTCGTGAATACGGCGCTTTCTTTTCAGACATGAAAGGTGTTTTTTTTCTTGTTTTTTTTGTTCTCAGATGAAAGGAGGCTGCCCAGGAGCACTTGTGAAATCTAAAATAGACCGTCTGGACGTGTGAGGTGAGGGAGAACGCTGCTGCTGCTGCTGGTTTACCTGAGAAGTCCAGCGCGCACACCCCGAGCTGATGGAAACCTTTCAACACCGACATCGGCTTTAAGGTCTCCGTGTCCCAGATGTGGACGGAGGAATCTCGGCCGACCTGGAAACACAGACAAAACAAAAATAACCTCCCTGCAATCGTAAATCACAGCATGCTCTATGACAACAGGTGGCGTCTGGGCTACCTGTCCCGTCGCGACGAAGTCCTTGAGCGGGTGGATGGCCAGGCAGAGGATGTCGTCATCGTGGCCCATGTAGAAACGCTGCGTGTTCTGCTGTCGGTTGTACACGACCCCGATGGCGGCGACGTGGTACACGATCTCCCCGGTCTGCGTGTAGAACAAGTTACTCCTGCAGTCGTAGCCTCTGTAGCTGCGGATAGGAAACGCAAATGTTCTTTTCGGTGTGTGAGGCCCTCTTATGATTAAGGCTGGGCATCGTTTAAAACATTTTGATACCAGTACCGATACCAGTACCCTTAAAGGGAGAGTTCAGATTTTTTGACATGAAGTTCTATGAGATCCTCACATTCAGTGTTGTTCATCAGCAGCGACCTCAGGCAGGATCTCATACAACTTCATGTCAAAAGATTTGAACTATCCCTTTAAAATGATACCGATACCAATTGAGTACTTCATTTGATACTTTTTGTTACTTCATTCAATATTAATCATGCGAGGAGAGAGTTGTGCAAATGTCACCAATCCTTCCCATTCAAAAGATTTTTACACAAATACATTTTGAAAGTGCTCAAATAACGCTCGCTGTGATTGGCTGCGAGTGAAACCATAGAAACAGTCTTTTTTTCTAGATCTGGGTACAAAAACAACCATTTGTAGGTATCATTTGACAGGTGCAGCGTCGATACTACTTGGTACTGGGTTGTTTCTGTCGATACCTGAAAGGTATCAGGTACCGACACCCAGCCTGACTTATGATGCAGTATTTTTTTTACCCGTGGATGAAGTGAAGCTTCACCCCGCTGGCCGGCGCCCGCTCTTTCTTCTTCATGGCCGTCGCCCGGTGTTTCTCTTTGCACTGCTCTTTGAGCTGAGGTAGATCTTCTTTATAAACCTGAAAATAACGCAGAACCGTGTGTGCTCTCTGCCGTCTTTGATCGAGTCATGGAGATGTTCAAGGGCACAGGGGGCTTTTGGTTTCCGGCACAAACCTGTCGTCGGTACGTGAGCTGCGTCTCCTGCTCGATTTCCGAGTCCATCTCGGGCACGTCTGACTGATCGGAGTCGGACTCCTCGCTGTTGGAGTCCGCCAAGGTCTCTGCAAATAGAATCAAGGTTATATCACTGCCAGACAGCGAAAAATCCTTTCTTTCCCCTCGAACCAGACAAACTGCACACATAGGACAAAAACAAAACCCCAAACCCCCTCTGAATCCTGGAGTGATGCTCGTGTAATAATACTGCAACATCACCCATTTATCAGGCAGCCGCGCTGTACGGTGACATCGCTCAAGACAAATGTAAAAAAATGCTGATGCAGCACAGTGAAGCCGTGCCAAGACAAGGCAATAAGCAGAACTGGCAGCTAAGGGCGGCTACGCACAAGATCCATTAGGAAAATTAAAAGGAGAGGCAGTTAGTATACTTTAATTTCAGAAAAGCGCAGCTGTGCTCTGTCTCAGGAAAACGTACGACTCGGGAATGACGGTGCAATTATATTTTCCAGGCTCCGTTCACATTCATTGGGTTTTTCTTAATTAACGCGATGGCTGCTCCTTTAAAGGAAAACCCAGATAGTTAATAAAAGAATGGAAATGCTTTTTGCTCTGTTGCAGTTCGACACGTCGGGTTCATGAGGCTGGTGGGAGCAGCTCGCTGTCTCTGTCGCAGATTATGTAACAGAGGGTTTCATTTAGCAGCGTGTTATTTCTGCTAATGGGCTCCGATCGCCGCGGCTGCTGCTGAAGCACCAGACTTAGATCAACTCGGCTGAAAACGAGAGCATCAATAATGCGCAGCTACTTAATGATTGCGCGGCAGCCGGCAGATACTTCAATAAAAACCTGGCTCCCCACAAAGAGGTAATTTCCCATGAGCTTCTTCCAGCGCCCAAAATCTAACAAGGAAAACTACAAATTAAAGTTTCAAATTAAAGGTTCGAATTAAAGGTATATTATCTCTAAATAGTCAGCGAGAACAACAACGTTTGAGAAGATCGGAACACTTCTTCTTAAGATGTCAACTTTCCATAGCGTTTATTCACTTAATGTGATGATGTCCTACTGGCAGGAGCTTCTTGTTTTTCCAATACCAGTAATGCGTTCTGCTGAGCCTCCCCGCCGAAGCAACAGGAATATTCCTCGCTGATTACAGGGTGAAACTGCAGCAAAAAAAGCTAATTCCAACCCAACAGATATTTTAATCAGGCACTACAGTATTTCATGGGCCTAAAATGCCTGATATTGCAGGAGCTTTTCCAAAAAATTGCGCTGAAAGTTGTTAGGTTTTTGTTGTGATTACATTGCGGGAGGAGCTGAAAGTTGCGATAAATTGTTGCAATTTTCCCCTTTTGTAATTAAAACTGAGTAATAACCTATGTTAGATATTAAGGTATTACTGGAAAAAAAAAATAGTGAAAGAACAAAGGCATTGAGAAATGGTCCTATGAATAACCTTACCAACATGGCAAAATAAAAGATTACCAGGATTACAAAAATGCAGCAATAGTAACCGGATGGTTAAAAAATTAAAGTACACAGAACTTCACAGCACTACGTGAAGTTGCCTATAAAATGTACTGCATCTTTTGCAGTTATTTTGGTCGGCAAGTGTGAAACATTGGACTTGCACATGCTGCTTATCTTAAACGTAAACACGGAAGTACGGCGGAAGGCGTCTTATCGACATCAGCTCAAGAGGACGCCAATGATTGGTCGCAGTTGTGGGAAAGTTGTGGCGATTGCTTCAAATTGCAACACCGCCCTGAATTCCCAGGGATAGGTTGAATTTCACAACATAGCGAAATCCTGGAGGGTCTGTCAAATGACATGCTCTTACCTTGCGGTGCAATGTGCAGAGCTTCTTTAGTCTTTCTCTCCGGCACAAACTTCCACTGGAACACCGAGTGATCGGCCCCGCCGATGGTTATGACCCACTGGTAGTCATGTGACCACCTAGCGTTGGTTATGTGGGCAGAGTGACCTAAATACTTCTTAAACTTTGCACCTGAAGGCAAAAGGAACACAAATAAATCAACGCAGCGGACACCAGCACGAAAACTCTAAACAACGGAGTGAGGCTTCCTTCACCTTTCTTCACGCACGGATACCGTAGAAGTTTGACTAATCCGTAGTCGTCAGCCGTTACTAAGACTTGGTTGTTGAAGTTGGCATCCACAGAGTTGATGTCGTTGATGTCGGAGTATTTGGGCCATATTCCGTTGACCTCGGGCCCCAACACGCACGTCCAGGAAGCCCACTGGACCAGCTTCAGCTCCTCCCTGTTGGTCACCTCCTTCCCACCTCAACAAAAGATCGACACATCTCAAAAAAAGCGGCTCCTTTTTCACCAGACCCCGCGCACTCCCTGTGCGACCCGACTTACTCGGCATCCGGTAGAAAAGACGCCGCCCGCCGCCATCGTTGGTCTGCAGGTGCTTGCTGTCGGTGGACCAGTCCATGTGCGTGATGAAGCTGTTGGAGCCGATGCACTCGCCCACCTTCTTGTACCTCTGCACCACGCTGTAGACGTCCACCGAGTTCTCGTTGGAGCCCACGGCCAGGTGGGCGCCGTCGGGGGAGTACTTCAGCTCGTGGATGGCCTCCTTCCTGTCCTTGATGTGGACCACCTCCGTCATGTCTCTGCGAGGGGAGAGAAGAAGTGCAGTTTAGACCATCTTAAGTGGCAAAATCACTAACAAGGGGATCTTCAACTGACCTGACTCGGAGGACGGTGAAGGAGCCGTCCTTCATCCCCAGCGCCAAGTGGATACCGTCAGTGCTCACGGCCGCACAGCGGATCGGCTCCTCCATGTTACAGCGAGCGATCAGCGCATGATCTATAAGGCTCCATATCCTGTGAGGAAGAGGCAGGTCAATACACAGGTTAAAAAGATCACTTAATGCAACCATTATACCGTAAATAATCAAAATAAACATACGTAATTTCCCAGGTTGGACATAATTTCCCAGGTTGGGATCAATAAACTAATTCCATTAGATTCTATTCTATATAGGTGTCAAGTAACGAAGTATAAATACTTTGTTACCTTACTTAAACAGAAATGTAGGGTATCTATACTTTACTGGAGTCATTTTTCAGCCGTCTTTTTACTTCCACTCTTTGCATTTTCACGCAGTCATCTGTACTTTTTACTCCTTACATTTCAAAAATAGCCTGGTTGCTCCTATTCCATTTCACTACATTTACATTCCAATAAAGGCTATTGATAACATGCCTCTGAAGTTTGACTTTTTGCACCATTACAATACTTATAGGCAACTAGTCATCTTATCTTCCGCTCCGAAATTTTCAACATTAACATTATAATATATTATTATACCCATTATGGCTTTTAGACACGTTTTTTGGGGGGAGGTGAGGTGTGGCACTATAGACCACTGCGGCCTAAGGTTTTGTCCTGAATGATATTTTTTCCTTTACTTTTATACTTAAAGTAGTTTTGAAACCAGTGCTTTTGCACTTGAGTCAAAAGTTTGAGCTGATACTTCAACTTCTACAGAAGTCAGGAAATTCATCAGTATCTGAAGCATCTTGCCGCTTTTATACAGATTGTTTTGGCAACTTTGCTATGCACCAGCATCTCGCTATTGCCTTCCTTGGTTCCAAGGAACCACTTCCAAGTGTTGCTTTAAATTACTTTTTTTTACATTTGACAGCTTTCTCTACTAGGTGATGAAAGTTTTAGCACACAAAACATGGACAGTTCAAAATAATTCAATATAAAGAAAAATGTATATAATCTCATTTAAAATGTATTACCCATTTCTATATCTTGGCTTTCAACCAAGCATGATACGTTGATCTGAGTGACTATTTTATTGTATTAGCTCTTATTTGTACTGTTCCTACTCTTTGTTTTTAGGTTTTATGTTTTCATGGTCAAATTAGTTTTTTGCTGTAAGCGCTTTATATACAAAGTTGGGTTGAGTAACCTGACGGAGCGGTCGTCGCTGCCCGTCATGGCCAGGGGCTTGGTGGGATGAACGGCCAGCGCCCACAGCTCGCCCTCACAGTGACCCTGCATGATGAGGAAAGGCTTGTTGCGGTCGTGAACCACCACCTCGAAGATCTCGCTGTCCTGCGTGCCCACCAGGATGTGGTCCCCCCGCCAGCAGACACTGCGCACAGACAGCCCTGAAAACACAGATGGAATTTTAAAAGAAAAAAAATGAAGCAGAAAAAAAAAACAGACAGGCATGCACATTCTGTTTTAAGAGACAAAACAGGGATCGTAAAAGACAGGAGGTGTAATTATCCATCCCCCAGCTACCTGGGACAGAGATTATAACAAGAATACGATGACGGCACACGTTGTCAAACTGATCTGCGACCAACTGGGTACTACAGCGAGAAAGAGGATGGAGGAAGATGTGCATGTGAACAGGACTTGCTTGGACTTACTAACAACGAGAGGAAGTGCAGAACGTATATGAGGACGGCTACAAACAGACTGACATGGCTCTTAACTCCGCCCTATGTCGCGTTACCCACCTCTGCTATTTTCCCCTCTAGCTACTGTTCGTTCCAAGATAACAAATCAACGAGAGATGAGGGGAAAATAGAGAAGAAAGAAAGAAATGATTAGTGAGGAGGAAGGAAAAAATGGCCTTGCGGTGCTCGGAATGAGGGGAAAAAAAACTCAAAACAAAAAGACGTGGCGGTTTGACATCACCTTTATATCCTTGGTCTGTTTCCCTGAGATCAATGACAGTAATTGGTTTGAAGTTGAGATCCCACAGCCGGACGCAACCGTCTCGGCCCCCGGTGGCGAAACCCTCCTCGCAGGCATTCATGCTGAAAATCCCTGACTGGAGGAAACGACAGGCTGTCAGTGAGGATCTGCACGACAAATGAGCAACGACAGAACCGTGCAGAGCTGCCGCCGGCGGGCCGGGGACGATTGTTTAACGAGGACTTTGCCGAGCACCGGCTACCGTGAGCTCGGTAATTGGGCGTTTTCATCGTTGCTATCGAAAAGCCCCCCCCCTGATGAAGGCCCCCTGAGACATTTGGTTGTACAAAAAAAAAAAAGCAGGAATGAACATGCACTGTAGTTATTATCCCCTCCCCCAGCCTCCCATCCCCTAACCCAGCTGTTGATCCCATAGATATCATTTAATCCCGTGTAGCAAAAGACTGATCCTTTTCTATTGAGTCCTGCGTGCATGGCCTCCACTCCCAGCATCCACGCTTTCAATTCCCAGTGCAGCAGGTCGAGGTTGTGCACTGTGCGTGTGCGGCGCCTTCCTGATCTCATCATCTTACCCCATGAGCTCCTTGCACCGTCCTCATCAGGTTGATTCCCTTCCACACGTAGATGTCGCCGTTCAAGGCACCCGAGTACGTGATCTCGTCCTTGGCGCACGCCAGGCAGAGGATGGTCTGGAGGTCCCCCGTTTTGCCAAAAACGCCACGTTTGGGCGTGAGAGCATTACCGCATAAGCTCCAAAACTGGAAACACAAACAAAAAAGAGTGAAAGGGTACGGTGGCTAATAATCCCCCCCGCGCCCCCCTTCCCCCCCACGTGTAATCCCGTCCTGCAAGAGCAAATGGACAATTATGGGGCATTTGCATACAAAAGAGGGAGAGGTGAGAGAATCACAAACATTTGCCACCTTGAAAGAAAGTCATACTTATTTCATTTCACTTCCAAGTGAATTTATACTGTAACATTTTTCAAAAATAAATATGCCATCACATCACACAACGCAAGCAAATGAAAATGATTAAAGGGATAGTTCATATTTTTTGACATGTTGTACAGTTGTATGAGATGCTCACCATCAGTGTCGTTCATCAGCAGTTCCAGCCCTGTTTTGGTGTTGCAGGAAGTAGTTCCATCTAGTTGCTGGAGTCACACGCAAAAAGCGTTTTGCTCCAAAAAAAACAACATGTGTTCAAAAGAGTAATCCATTTGCATCACAAATTCTTTGCCATGAAAAAGTCGCAATCACCCGTTATTATTTTCCCTCCGTTCGTATCACTGCACTTTTCCATCAGCTGGAAGAGGAAGGAGACCGCTGCGATGTGAGAGAAGAAGCGTTGCAGCGGTCTCCTTCTGAGCATGTAAATGCTCTGAAACAGCTGATGATGGTGCGCGCAGTGATAAGAACAGAGGGAAAATAGTACCAGGTGATTGCGAGGTCGCACTTTTTCACAGCAAAGAATTTGTGACTCTTTTGAACGCATGTTGTGGAGCAAAACATTTTATCTCTGTGACCCCAGCAACTAGACGGAACTACTTTCTGCAACACCAAAACTGGGCTGGAACTCCGCTCACGGGACGCAGTGGGGGAAAAGTCACTGCTGATGAACGACACTGATGGTGAGGATCTCATACAACCTTATGTCAAAAAATCTGAACTATCCCTTTAAGGCCTGTGTAGAAAAGAAAACGGAGTGAAATTAAAAATGACAGCAAAATATTGCGATTTCGATGTAAATTTGATTAACTGTGCAAACCTAATTGCACCCCCTCTACACCACATCCATTTGAGATATCACCGGGTATTCTTGCTGGTGGTGGGTGGGTGTCAGCGGGACCATAACCACCTGATCAGCATGCGCAGACACACACGCAAACACATACACACGAGCTCATTATTTTACGGACAAGGTCATTGGGATGTGCGGGCACGGCCTCGTCTGAGGGCTGAATCCATCAAACGGAGGACGGGGGATGCTCTGTCTGCATGGAGATGAGATTGTGTGGGTGGGGGGCGGGGAGGTGGGTGGGTGGGGGGCGGGGGGGGTGTCTCGGGTGCTGAGGCGCGTGAGACCCAGACAAACTCATCACCGGTGGAGGGAAAAATGACAACGCCACTGCCGCCGCCATTTCCGTCTCTACCTCGAGGTGCGCCTCCAAATGAGCCGTCTCCCTGAGGACGCCCGTCACTAACACCTCTCCGCCCCACTGATAGGGCCGCCGCGTGTTAACAGGCGCGATCGATTATCAGAGACGGGCATCAGATAGGCTCAACAGGCGGGACTCTTGCTACGTTCCATTTACCTCGGAAATCTGGAGGTTGGAGCTGAGAATGACGTCACACCCGAGTTATCGGCGTTCCAGTCACATGGCTTGTATTTCCCACATAACACGTGGAAAACTAAATCTACACTACAACAGCATTTCACAGGTATAGATGTCGCAAAAATACTCTCCTTACAACCTAATCAGAAGTGCTACATGAACTGAATATCAGAGGAGTGAGGGAACTCGGGGCTAGTGAGGATTCTCCGACTTTCCGTGTAGGAATTCGGACTTCGGGGGGCCTTCGAAAATTTCGACGTCTGAGTACAAATGGAACGCGCCATCTTCCCTGCATCCTGAGCCCCCTCGCCGCTTTGCATGTCCACGAGCTCATGTGATGGCGAAGGTCGTCAAGTCGTCGAGATCACAGTAATCTGCAAAAGGTACGCGCGCACAATCGTGTCGAGCGTGTTGTTGATTCGAGGGAGGGGGGGCGGTGGCGGTGGCGGTGGCGGTGGGGGGCTTTGATAGCCTCCCAGCCTGTTGCAGAGGCAGCGGGGATGGATGCGGCGTGACTGCGCAGCCCTCCCTGCTCGCCACTGATAAGGCAGCGAGACACGGGCACCGACTAATCCCCTCGCTGCTGAATTACTGAGAGGAGACGGGATGCTGGAGGGGTTTACGATGAGGCCGGGGGGCAAGGGCGAACCACGGTGAGAAGGAGGGAGGGGAGTGAGAGGGAGGAAGGTGGAAATGGCCTTTCAAGTGGAACCGCTTTGAGGTGGAACTACAAGCTTGTAAACATAGCTTTCTATAAATAACTGAAAATGAAAAAAAAAACAAAATTTCATACAGCCCTGCTCTGACTCGGGATTAATGGTGCGTCATTGGCCTGTTACCTCCACAAAGGAAGACCCTCCGAATAGAACCCACCCTTCAATCATCAGTCATGATGGCCAGAGTGACCCTGAGTTAAACTAACAGCTCAACCACAATGTAAATACTTTCAATGCAAAATCAGTCACAAGAATCATGGAGCGTATTTCATTTTTGGTCGATGGTGATGCTGTTTTTTCTTAACGCCAACATCGGGGGAAAAACATGACACCAAATCCTCTTACAGATTATTCCCCCATACAGTAGAGCTGCGGATAGATTTGCGTCACATGTTATTCGCCACAAATCAATCAATGGGTGGAGAAAGGACCATGGCAAATGAGTGTGTTCGAATCTGCTATAGTCCTTTGTTTGCCGGGTTGGTGTGTGTGTGCGTGTGTGTGTGCGCTGGCACCGCCGGGCCGCGCCAAACGCATCGAAACGCCATATATGATTAGCCGGCAGGAGCCGCGTGCCGAGGAGTGTATCGGCGTCGGTCCTCGGCCCTCGTCACAAAGGTTGTGTTTTTCCTCAGCCCTCCAGTGAGTGGATTACTGGGGCTAAATCTCCTGCATGCTCTGAGTGCTATAATCGCTGTACGAGCGCAGGGGCCGGGGAGCAGATGTCACATGGTCCGCAGGGTGAAGGCTGGGGAATTATGTGGGACAATTGCTGGATTGCCTTGGCATCGGGAAAACCGGAGGAGAAGAGGGGTGAGGAGGACTAAGCGGGGGTGGGGGGGCAGTGGCTGGAGGAGGCGGTTTGTGTGCCACACTCAGAGGTGGGTAGAGTCGCCAAAATTACTGTTACTGTAGAAAAATTAAAGTAAGTTAAAGTAGTCATCTGAAAAATTACTTGAGAAAGAGTAAAAAAGTACTTGGTGAAAAAACTAGTTGTGAGTAACTGTAATATCTGATTTATTTGTCTTAAGTGCATGAATTCAATCAGACAAACAAAAATATATTTTAAAAAAAAGGTGCAAATTCAGGTGAACCCCTTTTAAAAATGATAATAAATTAAATCTTTATATATAAAAAAAACAATTTGCCTTTCTTTTGCAGCACGTAGGTTAACATGCTTCATATATGAGGCCACGGC
>CAESWR010000107.1:630358-645487 GCA_903171835.1 Mullus surmuletus | reverse complement strand
GGTGAAACTACGCGCTGGTTCTCATGGCGAGACGCCGCTCCGAGTTGTTCTCTCTCCGACACAGGTCAAAGCTCCTGTCAAATCCTACAAAGATGGAGCTGCGCTGTTATTCCTCAGGCCCCGCCCACAAAAGATGACGGGACCCGTGCTCGTGGTCCACTGGGGAGCCGGCCAATCACACGCGGGAGGGGGGCGTGGCCACCCTCGTCACAGCTAGAACAGTTGGCAGAGGGCGGAACAGATGAATGTAGTGCTAACTTTATTTTTTTTATCTCATACTCCCACATAATGTCGAAAACTCACACATTGGAGAGAATTTTGGATGTTTTTACGCAATTTCATGATATATATATTTTTTTCTAATCAGAGTTAACTGTCGGCTCCTTTAAATCAGGGCTAAAAACACTATTGTTTACTGCAGCGTATTCTTCTGTTTGACTTTTAATTATTTTTACCTCTCTTCTTGTCCTGCATCATCTTATTTGATCTTATTTGTGATTTTATTTCTATTTCCATTTTTTATTGACTGTTTATTAATGTTTTCATTTGTGTCGTGCTAATTTTAATGTTTATGTAAAGCACTTTGAGTGACCTTGTGTTGAATTGTGCTGTACAAATAAACTTGCCTCGCCTTGTAGATATCTTCTTAAATAAAGACAAAATTAATACTTTTTGTTCCGATGATTTTGTTTTTTTATTAATAATAATTAATAAATAATTATTATAATAATAATTACAGCCATAATTGATGGAAATTACAGTCTACACACGATAAGAATGAAAAGAAATAAAAAAATAACAAATTATGCTCTTTAAGTTTTTTAAGTGCATTTATGTATTTTCATACTAACTCAGAAAGCTAAAAGCTGTAAAATTATTCTTTTTTAAATAATCAATGAATAATTAACTGCTCTCTAACTTTATTTTCTTCTCCACATCATCACCGGAAGCTGCGGACGCGGGGCACCGCCCACCCTCTCCCGTTGCCCAGCAACAGAGGAAGCTTCCGCCATAATCCTGTCTCCTGCTAAACCTCCTGCTAACCGACTCCTCGGGCTCTTTTCCCCCCCCGATCGTATCCATGGAGGTGACGATGGACCCGCTGTTCTTGGCCTGGAGCTACTTCCGGAGAAGGAAGCTACAGAAGTGCTCAGACATCTGCACGAAGATCTTGCAGGACAGCCCGTACGACCAGGTACTTCCTGTGTACTTAGCACGGCTAACAGCTAGCACTGCTAGCTTAGCACTGATGCAGGAATCCAGATTAGTCCCAAGATGTGTGAACCTGCAGCTACTTCAGTACACGTGTGCATTTTTCTGTTCTTTTTGTGTGTTTTTTTTTTTCAAATCTGCATTGTCATCCTTTTCCTCTCTTGTGTCCTCTTGTTTTCTCAATACCTTTCACTGCATGCTCCCCTCAGGGCTCGTCCTTGCTTATCTCAGAGGTAACCATGACAACAGACTGTTCCTCTCTGTCATCGTTTGCCCCCCGTCCTCACAGTAACACGTCTAGCCAGTGGTTGACAGAGGCGCCATCTGATGCTATTTATGTGAATCATCACTGTGTGTGTGTGTGTGTGTGTGTGTGTGTGTGTAGGCCGCATGGAGTTTAAAGACCCGTGCTCTGACTGAGATGGTGTACATTGATGAGATCGAGGTCGACGAAGAGGGGATTGCCGAGATGATGCTGGATGAGAGCTCCATTGCTCAGGTTGCACGTACGTCTCAGCTGTTTCTCCTTAAAGATCATCCAATTTCCTTCAATTGACAAAATGATTTAAACAAATGTCTGTCTTACAGGTCCTGGAACGTCACTGAGACTACCTGGAACAAGTCAGGGTGGAGGACCCACACCTGCCGTCAGGTACTGCGTAACCCAGAGACTGTTGTGAAAGGCCCATCAGAGACACTGGCGTGAGCATTTTTGTGTGATGAATTTCAGGCCTATGACACAGTCAGGGCGTCCTATCACTGGATTTGTGAGACCCAGCACACAGTCGGGTCGCCCCGGCACGATGGAGCAGGCGATCAAGACCCCACGCACTGCAAGCACAGCCCGACCTGTTACCAGCGCTTCTGGAAGATTCATCCGGCTGGGAACTGTGAGTATTACACTGAATTACACCCAAAATACCAAGCTGCAGATATTTTCCCAGGTAATAAGTATAGGAAGTATTATCAGAGAGTCATTCATCTATGATTGACACAGTGACCAATATTATAACTCTGTAGAGCAATGGTATTATTCATTTTTTGTGTTATTCGCAACAAGCAGCGTGACACTTTTCTTTGACTCTTTCCCCAGGCCTCAATGTTAACTAATCCAGATGGTCCATTTATAAACCTGTCCAGACTAAATCTGGCGAAGTATTCCCAAAAACCCAATCTGTCCAGGGTGAGCCTGAGCTGATTTGCACAATTACATTACTCATGAACTGATTTCTTGTTCTCTTCTAAAAGTTCTCATGCAACCTTCATTCTTTTACAGACACTGTTTGAGTACATCTTCCATCATGAAAATGATGTGAAAAATGTAAGTGGTAAATGTTTTTATATATATTAAGATAAAAAGAAGAAATACAGTTGCTTTTGCATTACATTGTAATTCCGTTCGTTCCTCCAGGCTTTAGATTTGGCTGCTCAAGCCACTGAGCACGCTCAGTTCAAAGACTGGTGGTGGAAGGTTCAATTGGGGAAATGCTACTACAGGCGAGTAACTCACAAAAATGTCGACATTTCTTATATCAAAATTACGAGGAATATAAACATTTCAGTTTATGCTGAGATCCAATATTTTTTATATTTTGTGACACTGTGCATTTAGAGTTAATGATGTCACATTATCAGTCAGCTACGTTGGCATATTCAGATTTTTCTCACCAATACAAATAATTCACTTTTCATGCCAATTAAGCCGACAACTGATGTGCAAAATCTGAAGAGATCATCTGAAGAAAAAAAAATTCAAAGACTATTATTGACTTTTACAGGCTGGGTTTATATCGAGAAGCAGAAAAACAGTTCAGATCTGCTCTCAACCACCAAGAAGTGGTGGATACGTACCTCTATCTTGCAAAGGTAACGACTGACACCGTAAATCACACTGTGTGTTTGCCATGGGGTGAAAAATCACGCGTGTGTGTGTGTGTGTGTGTGTGTCCAGGTTTATCAGCGCCTGGATCAACCAATAACAGCGCTCAACCTCTTCAAACAAGGCCTGGACCACTTCCCTGGCGAGGTCACCCTCCTAACGGGAATCGCTCGCATACACGAGGTACAGTGCCGCGCCTCATCAGCATACGGCCCACTTAGGTTATACGAGAGACCACCATTGTAAAAGTTTACGATGCTGTCACAGGAGATGAACAACATTTCGTCGGCCACGGAGTACTACAAGGACGTCCTGAAGCAAGACAACACCCACGTGGAGGCCATCGCGTGCATCGGCAGCAATCACTTCTACACCGACCAGCCCGAGATCGCCCTGCGGTTCTACAGGTCCGCTTGTGCGTGATTAATGCCATGCGTTGTTACGGTACACGTAATGAGAATTGTTCAATACCCCCCCCTCCCCCGTTAGACGGCTCCTCCAGATGGGGGTGTACAACTGCCAGCTGTACAACAACCTGGGCCTGTGCTGCTTCTACGCGCAGCAGTACGACATGACCCTGTCGTCGTTTGAGAGGGCGCTGGTGCTCGTGGCCAATGACGAAGAGCAGGCCGACGTCTGGTACAACATCGGACACGTAGCGGTGGTGCGTTCGCCGTCCTGCAGATTGTCAATATCGATTGAGCGGTCGCAAATAGAAGCCCAGTACGGACGAATATAGGTTGGTACAAAGTGTGTGCGTGCTGTTGTTTACAGGGGATTGGAGAGCTGGTGTTGGCCTACCAGTGTTTCAAGCTGGCTCTGGCTTTCAACAACGACCACGCCGAGGCCTACAACAACCTTGCGGTGCTGGAGCTGCGCAAAGGCCGCATCGAACAGGTAATCGTGATCTAAACCTTCCGTTGCTGAGATCATGTTGCCATGCAGCCTTTTAATATGACGCATCGTGGCCCATTAAAACCAGACAGTTAACATCAAACTCCACCGGCGTCTCAGGGCATATTTGTCTGTATTGATTGTTTGTTGTTAAGGCTGGTTTAAACATTTCCGATACGATACTGATACCAATTGAGTACTTCATGTGATACTTTTTGTTACTTCATTCAATTTTAATCATGCGAATAGAAAGCAATCAGTTGTGCAAGTGTCACCACTCCTTCTCATTCAAATGATTTTTGCACAAATACATTTTGAAAGTGCTCAAATTACGGGGCCGGTGATTGGCTGCGAGTAAAACCATAGAAACAATCTTTTTTTTTTTAGATCTGGGAATAAAAACAACTGATTGCAGGTATCGTTTGACAGGCGCAGTTTCAATTCTACTTGGTACTGGCTTGTTTCGGTTAGAACCTGAAAGGTATCGATACCCAGCCCTATTTGTTGTCCACTATTTGATGAGACAGTCTTCCCCCGTCCACTTTAAATGCAACCAGCAGCGAGCTCCTGATCACACCAACCTAGAACTGGGCGAGAAAAGAAAAAAATCAATTGACTTTATGAGATATTTTGGAATTCATACAGCAGCTCAGACTCTGCCTGCCTGCTCCCGGAGCTTGTTACCAACTATCATCTGAAAATCAGTGCTGCTGCCAAGGTTGAAGGTTGAAGCGGGGGGGGGGAATCCAAAGCAGATATAGAATTGGAGACAAAGCGAGCTCAACAGATGTCGGAAAGACGCCCCGGCCCACTCCTCAGGTTGAAACCAACTGTGCTGAGACACTGCAGGCTGTTACAAACCGTTATCTACTCTCTGAATAATGTAAATTGGTCATCTGTCGCGGAGTCAGACAAGGTGTGATCTGTGGGCACAGTGGAACATCTTGAGCGAAATAGGTCGTTTTAATTGAATTTAAATAGACTTTTAATGGTTTGCCGATCTTTTCACTCCATGCAGTCGAAAGCCTTCCTGCAGACGGCCGCGTCAGTGGCGCCGCACATGTACGAGCCACACTACAATCTGTCCATTCTCTCCGATAAGGTAAACAGAAGCGACTTGTTTTCATTTCAACATCTGATGGTCTCGGCGAACTCTCCGCGATTCAACTCTTTCTTTCTTTCTCCGGTCAGATTGGAGATCTTCAGAGCAGCTACACGTCAGCCCAGAAGTCTGAAGACGCCTTCCCCGAACACGTCGACACGCAGCAGCTCCTGAAGCAGCTCCGTCACCACTTTGCGGAGCTGTAACCCCCCCCCCCTCAATGCTAGACCCCACCGGGAGACGCCATTTCAGCTCTTCGTGAACACACTGATACAATTATACGAATATTCAGATACCGTAAAAACCATTTTTCAGTATCACGGTACAATATTAGATACACACTAAAAGAGAGACTCTGAGTTACAGCTTTAATTTGTTTTTGTCTGTATTTTATTTATTTAGAGGGGATCGGGTACAAATGTGGCAACCAGAGTCCAGTAAAAATGTCTACGCATCTTTGTAGAATTCAGATGTGATTAGCCTCCTGTTCATTCGCAAGTTTTACACAAAAATACTTGCATGTTTTGTTGGTGCCGGTACTTTGCCATTCACTTGAATTATGTTATTTATATGTTTATTTATGAGCAGCTCTAATACTTGTGTGCCGAGTTTCCCGTTGAGCTGGTAACTATAGATCTATATATTATATATATTGTAATACAGACTGTTTGTACATAGTTGAAGAATTTTATGGATTACAGTATAATTAAGAAAAAAATTCAGTCTACATTTTATAGCTCATTTCACAGATCAGATGTATCTTTTGTATTTTAAGTCCCCTCGACGTTTTGTAGTTTCAGCAAATATCGACAATAAAAAAAAAAGCAATCAAAGCGGAGAGAGATATCATCCTTTCTTTTAACAAAATAGAGATTTTCTTTTTTTTTTTGTAAATGATCACGACAATGTCGACATTGCTGCCCTCTCACAAATCCATTTTAAATTGTAATTGCACGGAGCATCGTTCCATGAGTTGAAGGGGTTTAATACGGGGTAAGTGGCGGCGCAGTCCTCGTTGTTCTGGTTGTTGGGCTCTCCGTAATTCCAGTACCTGCAACAAACACGTGTGAGATCAGTGATTTAAAAACTCATTTGCACACTGGATTTCTGCAGCGGTGCATTAAAGTCGTTACCCTTCCAACAGTGTCGTCCCGTCAGGCCATTTCCAAACGCCTTCCTCTTCCTCGTCTGTCAGTCCGATCCAGTGGCCGTTCAGGGTGTGGCCTCTCGAGGGTTCCACATTGCCTCTTATCAGTTCACTGATCGCTAACTGGGAAGAGACATCAACGCACAAACACAGACAAGGATCAGATTTCAAAGCATTGCAAACAGAACAAGTATATATAGACGGTTCACCTGCTTCTCTTTGTTGTCGATGATCGCCAAGTCAGAACCTCGGCTCTTGCAGAACTGCCTGGCTTCATACCACGTGCTGCGAGTGTTGGTGTCAGGGAACGCAAAGCATGACGACTGGAGGAAGGTCCACCCGGGTAAACAGTGTCTGCAGCCCTCCACTGTTTTCCAAAGCAAAACAAGGTCATAGCATTATCGCCTGGGACGATGGCAACGACGCGCCCCAACGGAGACGGAAGGCCTCACCGATCAACGGTATGTGGGACTGCAAAGAGGAGATGTCGTTTTTGAGCTTGTCGATTTGCTTCTGGTAGTCCGTGGTTCTCTTTCTCTGGTGTTCCTCCTCCCACTTGGTGGTCGTCTGCTGAGCTGTCTCATCCTTCAGCTGCTTCAGGGCTTCCTCCTTCCTTTGGACGGCGGCGTCGTAAGAGGCCTGCAGCCTGGCGATCTCGCGGCTGATGTCCTCCACCGTGGTGTGGTCGCTGCTGAGGCTGCGGTCTGGGCGGGACGAGAATATGAGCATGAATACTCGAGGGGCTCTACTGAGCGATCGCTGCACACATTTTTTGGGGGAATATCAAGTAACGTTGCTCTTTCTCGGTTTATTTTTGATATATGCTTTTGCTGATTTTCGTCCACTTGAGGGCAACACTGCATGCTGGATGATGTGTTAAGGAAGATAAAAAGCCAATCTGACTTCCAGTGAACTCTGTGGCTGCGTTCACACTGCACTGCACCCAGTGTTAAGTTCGGATTTTTTCCCATGTTTGATTCTTTTTACGCAGCGGTTCACGCCGTCTTTTAGCTCAGTCATAGAGAATAGAGTTCACCGAAACTTATCTTAACTTCATGTCTAATAAACATATCTTTAATACTTCTCATTAAGATATTGTCATTTTCAAGTCTATATAATTAAAAAGATGAAATCTCATACTTTTTTAAAAACAGTATATACTCCGTCTGCTCTCAGAAAGTACCTACTACTGCATGCAGCATATATACTATTGGGACATAATACTCTCATCATATCAGTGCATCTTGAACACTGCATTATTTGGATTGTGGGTAAGAATGTCCAGGGTAGCATGCTAGCTTGCATACTGCAAAATCCAGCCAGATGTAGTCGGTCATCCGAGTATGTTTAGTAGCCTATACTGCATTCAGCATAGTACGTACTGAGACAGTCTAAATCTTTTTCTGGCACACTTAATAACAGGGTAGTATGCAATCGGGAACCAGCCATTTAATTGGTATTTATGCACAGCTCAGTTTGTACTAATCGTGAAGGTACATACCAATTGAAGTACTCTACAAATTTCTATTGTTGGAGACACTCAAAAAAAGTAAAGGTAAAGCATGTACAAAACTCAGCAAAACATAAAGCAAAGATCATGTCATTATTCTAACATTGAAATGTTACACAATCTTTCACACAACCAATCAGACCTTCAATAACTGGCCTTTTTAAAATCTCTTTCCAGGATTGTGTGCAGGTACTTACAGTAAGCACCCAGGCCGATATCGACTGCAAGCAGAATGGCGGCGACTACCGCCAGGCTGACCGTGAGCCGCCTATAATGGTTTATACTGGATTCAGGCCACGCCATCGACATAGACACTACACACGCGCACACACACACACACACACACACACACAGAGGGAGAACAGGTCAGGAAGTGTCCAACACTGTCAACATCATGTATCCATCATTCTACAATCCTTAACCCTCTGGTCACCTTCCTAAAACACATACACTTGTTACAAAATGGCCACAAACTTCTCATGAAGGGTTTTTTTATGTGTAAATTGATTTTTTGCTACTTTCACTGCATAACGTGTTTAACCAAAGTCAGCTCTTGTCATTAGCATAAAAGAAGTATTTACTGTTATGATTTTAACCCTCCAAATGCCGGTGTGTTTGCAGGATTTGCCAGTGACTTTTCCTATAGTTCAGTAAAAGTAGAGTCTGGAAAATGTAATTTCTTGACAAGAGCATTAATTATTATGCCTTTTTTGTGCTGTCATCATCTGACATCCTAAACGTTACATTTATATAAAAAATGTCTTGTCTTGTCTTTTATTTCATATGAGCAGAGCAAGCTACCAAACACTCCCTTGTGGAGGCTAAGAATATGAGATGAAATGATCCCTTGGCCAAAAATGGATTCATGACATCATATGGTGGAAAACATGAAACATTTCAAATTCCAAGTGTTAAGATTAGAATGTAACCATTGTATCCTAAATTGCATTATTTCATACTGTAAATGATCAGGATAAAATAAAATCTGGTTTGAATGGGTTTCAACTGGCCAAAAATGGCCACAACAAAACGAATGTAACTATTTGATGCAAACAACTTATTATAGAAATACTTGAATATCTTAAATGAACTTTTAAAAGATCAGATGAAAGTCCAGACCCTCTGCAAATTTCATTTCATGCACTACAACCCAGCCAAAGCATGGTGGGCAAAAAAAGCCACCATAGTGACCAGAGGGTTGATAGTGTCTGTCACTGTACCGCGCTGCCTCCCTTGGTCTGCGTAGAGGGGGTAGTCGTCGTCGGCGCCGAAATCCTCCGGAGACGTGAGTTTGTTGTAGGTGCCGTCGAAGGCGCCACCCAAAGCTCCCCGCTCCTCCATGTTGGCGGCCGAGAATGAGACTTGTGAGAGGAGAGGCTGTTTGCGAGGACGTTGCCCTGCGCGTTGATGTTCACGACAGTACAAATAAAGAATGTGTTAAATATTTACAGGGGGAGCGGGGAGGGGAGTTTGAGGTACAGCTTGGAAAAAAGGGACTTTTTTGCCTATTGAGGCTTTATCGCTTTTATTGCATTGAGTCATACAAACAACAGCAGCAACAAGTCTGCTTTTATCTACGTAGTTTTTTTGTTTTTTTACATAAAACACGGCCGTTAGTTCAGATCCTTCAGCCGTTCTTTTGTGATTTCACATTACTCGGTCCTCAGAGGTTCCGGCTCCTTCTCGCATATCCAGTGAAGCTCGTGGTCTTGGCAGTTCCCGTTGTACCAGGTCCTCAAGCTGTCCATGTAGTAGAAGAAAGCAGCACAGTGTCCACTCTGAGCTCCATCCTGGGTCGGCTGATGTTCTCTCCAGTACCTTGGACCAATCAGAACAGCTCATTCGTTAGGTTTCAGCTCACGGCATGATCTCTTATGGCAAGCCAACATTCCAAATTTGAGCCACTTACATTGTTTCCACCTGCGTCACGTTGTTGATCCACACCCACGTTCCTTCCAAGGCGGCGTCGGTGAGGCCCATCCAGAATCCCTTTTCCCACCAATTAAAGCCGGTGTTTACTCTTGGGTAGTTGTTACTGATGCGTTGCTGGAAGAAGGTCAGACAGAAGTCATATGGCCTGTGTCTACTCATTTGGTTTTTGCAGATAAACATGGTTTCAGTTTGTCAACCAGTGATTTAAATGGTGGTAGGTAAAGGAATGCGCCCGCCATAATAATTTCTCCCAACACAATCCAGTTTGCTTCGAGTAATTCTGCTCAAAGGTGTAAAATTGCTTAATTCCCCTCCTAATTTTGGGGGGGCTTTGTTGCCTCCAGAGATGGAGACTTGAATCATTGTGACTTGTGACTGGACCTGACAAAAAGTGACTTGAGACTCGACTTGGACTTTGAAGGTAAAGACATATTAAGAAATGAATATCAATATCACTCTGTTTGAGAATGGAGTTGTCGTGATTGGATCAATACCCTGTCAATCAGTCATGCCCTCTCTGCCTTCCTTAATATTTATCAGAGAAACACGCCCTCTGACAGTTACTAATATCTCCACATGTAAGGTAAAATAAGGTGGCTTGAATTGGACTTTACTCGACCTATTACAGGACTTTCCTTGACTTGACTTGAAATAACCTATGACTTGACTTGCCCAAGAAAAAATGACTTTGGACTTACTCCGGACTTCGAGGTTACGACTAGAAACTTACTTGAGACTTTCACATGTGTGACTTGGTCCCATGTCTGGTTTCCTCACCTGCTCCTCCGCGCTGTTGATGACGAGGAGGTCTCCGCCGCGAGCGATGCAGTCCGCTCTGCTGTCGTGCCAGTTCTTTTTGATGGCCGCACGGTTGGAGAAATAATAGCAGGCCGTCTTGAGGAAAATCCATCCCGGCTGGCATCTACTGCAGGTTTCCTCTGTTTGCCATGAGAAAAAAAACAATCAAGCCCCTCCCACCATTTTGCAAACAGTCATTCTCACCTTCACGGCTGTCATCGGCAGCGCGGCCGGCCGAAGCTCCGAGTCTTACCTAAGCTGGTTTTATTAGACTGCAGAATCGCCCTCTGCTTGCTGAGTCCTTCGATCTGGATCTGGAGTTTGTCATTGAGGAGCTTCTGCTGCTTCAACTGAATCTTCAGCTGCTGATGGCTCACCCGCCCGCTCGCCAACGCCGCCTCGGCCTCCTCCTTGGCGCGGATGATGTGACTGTGGTTGCGGAGGAAATTGCGCTCGATGAAGAGGGGTCCTAAGGCTGACATGGGAATCTGGAGGTTCTCATCAGCGGCTTTGGCGCCTAAAGAGGCGAGAAATGATCGTGTTTGTGCTCCTCAGAGGGTAAAGCTCGATGGTTTTGTTCTCACGTCACATTGAGGTCACAAGGTCAACATCAGCATATGAGCAAGCGCCACCAGGATCCTCTGCATGCTGGTTTGGAGCAACATGTGGACAGCGCTCGTAATAATAACATTTTTCGTCCTTCATCATGTCTTTTGTCACAGAAAGCTTAAATTGCAGTCACAACGTCCATTCACAGAGAAAATGGAGGCCTGTTTTTTCTATGATACCGCTAATGAAGGAACTGGGTACAGCTTCTGAAAACTTGTGGCAGCACTTTTCAGTCAGACAGACCATAAATGCCAATCATAGTTAGGCAATGTGACCCGATACACAATTCCTTAGATTTGATTGATATAATTTCATATAAAATCATAACAGGATGGCATCATGAATTGAATCATGGGTGTTTAAATCTGTTGTTTTATAATTCCAGTTCAGCTTTCTGTAATTCACCCGTGCGAATTCTGGAGAATAAGAAGTTCCCAGTCAACTCTCAGTACTCACAGTAAACCCCGATGGCAACAGTGGTTATTAGCAGAGCGACGTTGAGCAGCGTCAGTCCCAGTGTGACATTACGGTAACGCAAAGCCTCAGGTACGCCTGCAAACACATGCTGATTAATATTCTAAACATCCACCTTGAAAAACAAGTCTTAATAGTTAATAATGATGTAACTAATGTAACAAGGTTAACCAGCGTCACCTCCAGAGCGACACTGGCAGGAAACACTGAGCAAAAACTTCAAAGTTCAGCATTAGTTGCACCTTGTTGAAATCTCTGGGAGCCCGAACGTTGATCCGAGTTAAAATCCTGAGAAATCTTTGGGCGAAATGACATTCCGCCCTCAGTTTCTGGCTGCGAATCCTCCATTATTCCCGTGGAAGTGGCGTCTATTGATCTGGTCGTCTCCAGCTCATACTGGTGATAAGGATTGTGTGTGTGTTTGCTAAAGTATTTGTGTGTGTGTGTGTGTGTGTTTGGACTATATCCCGCCATGCAGGTGCACCTTTAAACAGTACTTTACTTTGAATCAGTGCATTATCACCCTCAGTAAACCTCAGGAATAGCCACGTTGCAGCGATTCACAGGGTCTATTAGTCCGTATATTAGAGACTGTCGGACGTTTCATGTGTTAACAGTTGTGAAACAAATCTTTCACAACGGCAGCAGCTCGACCTTCCTTTGCCTGTGCGATTGCAACATCAACATTTTTTCACAATCATTTCATCATCAAAATCTATTTTTTTAGGGAGATAATCACGAGTGGAACTTCTCTTCTGCACAAAAACTGACAAAAGCAGACTTTTATAAGCAAAATGCGGGTTTTCCTTGTGTGCGGTGGGAAAACATACCCTCAATAGCATTCTTACCTGAATAACTAGCAACCATGATGCTTTAAGGTGTTCTTAGGGCAGCGTGAAAGGATTCATCTTCATTCAGATCCATTAACTATATAAAATAGGTTTATTTGTTTTCCCATGTATATAAGACCCTCAGCAATCAAATATATTGGCATATGATCAGAAATTAAGATATTACAGCGATGATTTGTGTTAAAGGTTGATACACATTTGTCATTTGGAGTCGTTGGAAACAGCTTTGAGGCAGATGGGGTTAACTCTGTGCTTTTTCACAAATCCATCCCAGCGTGTCCACGCATCTGATGTCGTTCCAGGCCTTGAAGAAGTTTTGTTGGCGACCCACGGCGGCACAGTCCTCCACATTGACGTTGTTCGGTTCTCCGTCCCTCCAGTACCTGACCAAAAAAAGTGATGAAATAAAACACAGCTTTACTTTGATATTTTAATGAAAAAAATCATTAAAAATTCGATCATTTAATAGCTAAGGTTTGTAAAAGTGGTTACAGCTTGCTCTCTACAGCCCCCTTTGGTCGACAAACGGTACTTCCATTGAGGTCTACCATCAGGGAAGTACGGCGCAGGGGGAATTCAGCCTGAGAACTTCTTGGAAATCCAGAACACGATTCATCTCGAAACATTTTCCATCAAACGTTCTCACCCTTCGCTCAACACCGTTCCATCCAGCCATTTCCAGGTCCCTTCCTCCTCCACGTCCCTCAGTCCCATCCAAAACCAGTTGCTCAAGGGGTCATTTTCCCTCAAGTACGACACAGTCATGTTCTAAAAAGACGACAAAAGGCCTTAAAATCTGAAACCATCAAAAGTTAGTGCTGCTTACACCCACGCTGACTGACTGAACCTGTTTGTCTTTGCTGTCAAGGACGATAAGGTCGCCTCCCTGCATCTGGCAGAAGTTCCTCGCATCCTGCCACGATCTGTACGCGTCGTGCTCGGCGATAGAAAAGAAGTAGCATTGCGAATTCATAAGGAGCCACCCTGCCGGACAGTGGCTGCATCCGCCCTCTGTCGATGAAAAAGCATCATAAATACAACATAATAAAAAATAGAATAATAGCTGTTACAGTGAAGCATATCTCACTGATCATCGGAAGCCGAAATTCCAGTGCTGCAATATCCTTCCTCAATTTATTAGTTTGCCCTTCGTAGTCTTTGCTTCTTTTCTCTTGGTGGTCCAGTTCCCACTCCACCTCCATGTGATGGATTTTCTCTTTGTCCACTTGCGTCTTGGCCCTCTGTATGGATTCCATTGCATTCTTGTAAGAGGTCTGGAGTTCGGTCAGCTCATTGTAGATCAGCTCCGAGTCTTCCACGGTGAGGTGGTCGCCGCGAATATCATTGTCTGTGATTTTTTTTTTAAAGAAAAGTTACAGCAATGAGGCTTTAGTTTTACTCAGGGTACCCCAGAACATTTGTTCGGGCCAAATACCGCAACACTGAGGCAGTTAGTCTATCAGCAACTGTATTAACACTTAAGAGTTCCTTACAAAACGTTCTCAGCCTCCCCTCCCTAAAAACGGCTGAAGAAAATACATATATTAATATCTGTTCCACTTTAAATTAGTCAATCCTTTTAATCAACTTCAGCCCGAAAACATATATATATCAAATATTAATTATTTGGGGGGGTTTAACCCTCTAAATGCCAGTTTGTTTACGTAACTCCACAGTATTTCAATTGAAAGACATAAAATGCACTTCAAGGAGGATTTAATTATGATTATTAGAGCCTCAGATGGGTCAATGATTAGCAGCAACACTGGATTTGAGGCATTCTTATCATTTCTGCAGTCAAAATGGCTTAAAAATAAAACGTGGTCTGGTCAAAAAACATTCCCAGGAACTCATAAGGGTTCATCATGAGCTGTTTAGGTGATTTATGAAAAAGATGTTTCCTTTTCTTGTTTGGAAATGATCAAAAATGGATGAATCCTTTTGGGAGATTTGTCCCATCGCAGCGCAAAATGATTATTGTTTTTCAGCCATTTTAAACCGACATGAATAAAATATCAATAAAAAATGTATTGACGGGGAAGATAATTTCCTTCCGAGTCACGACAGCTGACTTACAGTGGATCCCCAGGCCGATATCAATCACCAGTAGGATTGCAGCCAGTACTGCGAGGCTCACGACGGCGTGTCTGAAGTATTTAGAGGTAGTCATTCTGGACAGGAGCGCTGGGCAGAGAGGTAAGAACCATGATCAGATTCAGTCTATGATATTTTACATTTCCTTCTTAATCTTGCCTGATATGTCAACAAAAGATATACAATTCAAACAAACCTTGTTGCCAGTCCGGGCCAGGAGACGGCAAACTGTCGTTCAAATCTTCATCGCAAACCAGCATGTCATGTCCACTGGTGAGATCGCAAGTCAAGGTGCCTCCTCCCTTCATTCTGAGTAATGGGCTGAGATTCAACGACAGCAACGCAGAATCTTTGGAAGCTTTAAATGCTGAGATCATCAACAAACATTCCCAAACAATCAAGTGGTCATACAACAGAAAGAAGAAGTGAAATTCTGGCCGGAACATCTGGGCTGTAACTTTTACTTTCCAGAAATGTTTGAGGAACAATAACATATGAAATAACCGTCTCTTTGGAAGGGACTTTCGTCTCTATTCTTGAATTATTTCCAGGGAACGATATTCGTTCAACATTCCGTCATTTGTGAATATATATATATATATATATATATATATATATATATATATA
>CAESWR010000107.1:605919-616973 GCA_903171835.1 Mullus surmuletus | reverse complement strand
ACAACAAACACCTCAACGTCCTCGCCATGTCATCCCGTCTGACCCCCCACCCCCCCAACAGGAGCTGGAGGACGCCGAGTTCATACCGATGCCAGAAGGCTCCCAGCCCTCCACGCCAGACCAGCTCTCCTCTTGCTCTGAGAGCTTCACTCTGCCTTATGAGGAGCTGCAGGAGCTCAAGGCGGCGGCGGCGGCGGTCAGCACCAAGAAAGACCTCTCGGTAACGTTTCCCGCGGGATGTTTTTGTCTCCTCTCGTTTATGTTTTCACAGTCTTACTTTAAAAAGTCTGTCCGTTGCGCCGCCTTTGCAGACTAAAAGGATGGGCTGTGATAAAATGAACGGGCTGGAGGGGGGGGCGTGCTCGGCCGCCTGCTGCCCGGCGAGCAGCGAGGTCACGCAGCTACGAGAGACGCTCGTGCAGCAGGAGATGAGGATCCAGACGCTTGAGAAGCAGGTGAGACGAGCTCCTGCCCGGAGTGAAAGGCACTGAGGGGTGACCTGTTCCGATTTTGATATCAGATATCAGTCCAATATCAATATCAGATCACGACACTCCTTTGAAAGGAGTGAAAGACGCTGATTTTTCACTAGGGGTGTCCCGATCCGATATTCGGGACAACCCTTTCCCTCTTTTCAAAGGCGCTGATTAGACCAATATCTGATATCAATGTGGGATCGGGACACTCCGAGTGAAAAATCAGCGCCTTTCACACCAGGCAGCCTTTCACTTGGATATCGGTCCAATATCTATCAGCCTGCATCTAAATTATCCAATATAAGAACTCTGATACAAGCAGTCCATTCCAGACTCCGCTCCAGCACTTCCATGCAGAATATTCTTATGTTTAAGGTTCAAATGTATGTAAGCCATTGGTTAATAATAAATGGGTCAGTTTTTCTCATAGCTACTGTTGCTGACTATTGTTCTCTCTTTGACTAATATCACTTGATCAAGCCTTTTCTAACATTCAATACTTCAAAATAAGTAATAAAAGTGTATGAATCATGCTGATATCGTATTGGATCAATATCTGTATCGGCCAGTACTCAGGGCTGCAATATCGATATCGTGTGTAAGTGAGAATGTTGTATCAGGACACCCCTATTTTTCACCCACAGGTCTGGTCAAACAGTTTTTATTTAAATTTTTTTTTTTACTTTAGGTGAAAGAGCAGCAAAGGGAGAACGAGAGGCTGTGGGCGGCGATCAACCGCTCCATGCTTCGGGACGCCGGCTGCGACAGCAACGGGAACCATCGCGCCGACCGCATGTCCGGAGACGGAGGAGGAAGAAGCGGCGGCTACTCCACCCACGGGGGCAGGTCGGCGGGCGCCGGCGTGTGAGGAACCAGCCCCCCCCGACAGGACGGTGGTAGGAGAAGTATGAAAAGTCTCAGCACACTCAGAATTCATCGGGCCGGTAAGACGGCGACCGAATGGCGGCAGAGTGCAGCCTCTCACCCACTCGCAGTGTGACATTACACGTATTTGACAAGAGCGTTAGGTTGCATGATTACATTTCAGAGCATACTGTAACACCCTGCACACACACTCTTACTCACACTCACCCCGGGTGCTGTGATCTAGCTTGTTTCTCCACAGACTGAAAAGGAAAAAAAAAAGAAAGGATGTTGGCTGGATTCAACATGAGGCATCGGACCTTGAAACCTGCAAGACAATCAGATCACAGTGTTATTCCACAATGTGAATAATAACGTTTTCAGTGGTATTATTGTCGACTCTTAGTTCTCAGATAGCGGTGTAAAAGAGCTTATCCAAACAGTTGCATCCAAAGTTTAGGGTCTCTGCGGAGATGTGAGGAAATGCGGGCTCGGGTCGCATCGCTCCGGACCGATCCGTTCGTCTTTCAATGTGAAAAACACAACTTTCCTGTGTATCGCCTCGTCTGTACCCAAATTCGCCAACTGCAGTACAGCTCCGAAATATTTATCAGAAGCGATAGCTATAAGAAACATATTGTAATTATATCATGCGAATATATACTTTAAAGAATTTGCATGTGTTATATACAGAGTCATAAACAGCAAATGTGTGAAACCGGAAACTACTGATTTTATTTTTTAACAGGTTACTTTCTATTATTTTGGACTCTTGAAATTTACTTTTTTTGTGTGTAGCACATGTATGAACACTTGAACAGTTCTCTTGAGAGGTGGTTTTTAAAGCCTTTTTCAATACAGCTGAAATTACAGCTATATTATTGTTTTCATATTGCCTTTTTTTTTTCTCCATGTTATCTGTCTTTCTTTGGTACTTCTCTGAACTGTTTGTTTTGCCATCTTTTTGCGTCAATTGTGAGAGCAAATATCTAACATGTTATTCTGTTTGGTGTCTGTTGGTTTGACCTATTGTGTGTCGCGGCAAGTTATGTGTGAGGNNNNGCCCTCCCCCCCCCCCCTCCCCCCTCCCCTCCCCCTTGTTTTTGTCAGTTTACAAGCTGTCAGCTTGTGGTCAATGAATTGTCAAATATGCAATGTCACACTGGCAGTATTTTCACGCTTAACGATGCAAAGTTAAATGTAGTGCCTTAAAAAAGCTATTGAAACCAAAATAAGTGCAAATATGGCAATGTTGTGCCTTATGGGATGTTTTTTTTTTATATACATTGTGTTTGACGGCACTTATATGTATTTCTGAACCCGGAGATGTAACTGTTATATAAACAGACCTGCAGTCACATGGTTGTGTCATGCTTTATTTAAAAGCCATCAATAAAACTACAAGCTGTCTTTTGTTATCTGTGTATGGAGAATGCAAATCCGTCTTCAGTTTAATGGTACAGTTGAATTTTGTTAAAATTGTCAAAAATCTTCAAGTCGTGGCCACTTCAGTTAACGACGTCAACATCGGAAGGTTGCCAGTCGGTACTGGAGGATTTTGTTCGCACCTCAAAAAACTCACATCCGTCCAATTGGTACTCCAGTTACTTCTTCGCCATTTTTTTCCTCTTTAACCCCTGAATAAAGAGAAAATATTTGTTATTTACAATTAAAGTGCATTCTTTACTGTTCAATCCCAGAATCTTGGGTGTTTATATGAAGTAAAAATGTTTAAAACCTTCTCATCAAAGCCCTGTGAAAGATTTGTCCCCAATATTCCTTTACCTCTGTTTGTGTTTAACGCGTTGTAGCTTAATGGCGTACCTCGGGGGTCTTGCTCCTGACGTTGTTGTTGTTGAACTGTTCTATGGCCGACCCCTTGGTCCTGTTTCTGTAGGAGTTGAAGACTTTGCGTTTGCGTTTGACTCTTTCACACACTTGCATGTGTTTCTCCACCCTCTCCTTCATAAACGTCCTGCTGCAGATTCCGCACGGGACGAACTGGATGCTGGCGCTCATGGCTGTTGCCTTCTGGAACGAGAATTAACCATTTTCTGTGTCATGCTGTACCTTTTTTCTCTTTTTTTACCCAAGCATCACTCACCGCAGAAGCCTTTTGTTCTCTTTCGTCTGCTTTGCCCGCCCTTGCTTTGCCTTTGTCCACCTGTTCTGTGGCTCTTCCTCCATCACCTCTGCTCTTTTGAACACCTTTCATTTTTGATGGAGGGTTCTGGATGGTTTCCACGTCCCCACATCCCCACCTGGCTCCTTGGTCCACACATGTGCTTCTCGTCCTCTCCTTGGCCGCCTGACTGAGCTTCTCTCTCTGATCGCCCCCACGTTCTGCTCTTCTTTCTCTTTTTTGATCATCTCTCGCATAGACCTCGTTAGCCATGTGCACCTTCCTGTTGGCCTCTTGGGAGAGCGACGGGCCTCTGCGCTGCGATGAAAGCGCCATCTTTTCAAAGTCAAACTCCATCTTTTTGAGGGTTCTGTGGAAAACGGGCTTGTTTGGAAACGGCAGCTCTCCTCCGGCTGCTCGACCGGGAGCAGCAGCACGTCGGACTTGAGCAGGGACGCCGTTGTATCTTTGTTTGGCAGTATGCTCTTCAGGGTGGTATCTTTCCCTCATGTATGCGACTGATCCTTCACCTGTTCTGACAGATTCCTTGAGGATCCTTTTCCTGGTTTGGTCCTGAAATGATGAGACGTGAGGTTCATTACCTGTCAACAACATGTATCTCCATTCAAGTAACACAGATTTCTGGATCTAGGGTTTTTACAGAAATCACAGGGTCTTTGTAAACTAGATGAGGTTTGCCCAAGAGAAAGTAAAGTAATAAATGTTGGTTTAAAAGTGTCAGGTAGAATGTGTGGGGGCTTTTAATATGAGGCTGTGATCATGAATTCAAAATAGTATGAATAAGTTACCATATTTTTTCCTCTTCTTGTAAACGTGTGCCTCACAGTGGTGTCGTGGAGCTTTGAGAGAACCCAGAAATCTCAGGATCCCGGTGCTGTTCGACCGGTCGCCTGCATCCTTTCAAAATATACATGCTCACCAGGCATCGGCACCAGCAGTTCAAAGACACAACGGTGACTCCTTAGGAGATACTTGAAGAGCACATCAAAGCCACCAGACACATTTGCAGCCCACTGGTCCTGCACCACTGAGGGTAGAGCTGCTACTGTCCTTGCCTAGCAACCGTTGCAAGGCCCCTTAAGCTAAAATGTGAGCACTATTATCACTCCTTGGGATAGAACTGAAATTGCAAAGCTTGAAGATCTAGAAAGTATCAAAATATGCTACTCAATAAAGAATCGTGTGCACATCAAACACTTCAAAAACAGAAACAAATATTATCACTACTTTACTATTTTAGTGTCCGTTGCAGACAGCTTTGCTGCAAACATGATAGAGACAGGTGCCTTTGAAGCACAACTTTTATGTGAACTTTGACCGATCATTACAAATATCTCAAGGGAACGCGCGTTCTATTTTGTAGTTTTATATTGTGGCAATATGTACAGAAGAAGAGTCAAGCGACTCAAGTCTACCAAAACCAAACCAAAAAGGTACAGTGCATTTGATCTGTGCTGCCTGCAGTCTTGATGGGAGATAGTCTTGACTCAGGTAACCATGGTAACCTGCCATAACCAGATATTTCGTGACCGTTATTCGTATGAATGCCGGGACCAAAATATCAGGAACACATCTCTGGAATACATTTCAACAACGCAACAAATTATAACCTCCAAACTAGTCAACAGCTGCAATAATGCTGCATTATTGCATTCTTATTACATTATTTCAGACTTTCCACAAACATCATATTTAAGGTGCATAAATACAGACAAGAAGGGACGTATAATCCCTTTAGGAATATCGTGTGTAAGAAAACAAATATTTATTTGGATGCAACATTCAAAAGCAACGCGAAAGTCATACTGACCATCAGATCCCCTGAGCAAGATGGCGGCGACGGTGACGCGTTTGCTCGGCGTCACTTGTGTTTTTCCGACGCTTACGTTAAGTCGCGTAGTAACCAAGTGCCTGATTGGCCCGCCGCTGTCATACGTCACTTCCGGAAGTAGAGAAAAAAACAAAACACAGAGATCCATTTGAGGCTGAAGGCTCAGTTCGCAGCGTTGTGTGAACTCTGAGGTAAGATGTTCACACTCGCATTCTGACTGGTTTAGAGATGGAGATGTTTATTTTGGGATGTTTCTAATGGGGGGATATCGCATGTGGCTGTAATGGTGCAGCAGCTGTGGGTGGTCGGCCCCTAACTTTGACAGGCAGCACTAACGCAGCACCTCTTTCCCCCCCCGTGTAGGTCCACTATGTGCGAGGAGGACCTCATCTCGGTGGATTACGAGGTATTTGGCAGAGTGCAAGGTGTATTCTTCCGGAAATACACTCAGGTGAGTTTTATATTGATTAATATCCCTGATCAGACGTCCATAAATCAATTAAAAATAAAAAAAAACATGAATGAATGATATTTTGGGGCTTTTTGACATCTGTATTTCTGACTGGGCTGTGACTCTCCCTGCAGGCAGAGGGGAAGAAACTGGGCCTGGTGGGTTGGGTGAAAAACACGCGCGAGGGGACGGTGCAGGGGCAGCTCCAGGGCCCTCGCAGCAAGGTGAAGGCCATGCAGGACTGGCTGAGGACCACCGGGAGCCCCAAGTCCAGCATCGAGAAGGCCGAGTTCAAGAATGAGAAGCAGGTTGACAGTCTAGACCACTCCTCCTTCGAAGTCGTGAAATAAGACCAACGCTCCACTGTACTTGAAATGCTAACCTTGAAATAGATGGTTTTATTTATTAGGGTTTTTTTTTATTTGCAGTTTCTGTACTGAGAGGGTGTGTAAGGAGGAGTTCAAGGATGAGAAACAGGTTGACAGTCTAGAATACTCATCGTTCAAAGTCGTGAAATAAGACAAACACTCCACTGTACATAAATGTTTTATTTATTAGGTTGGTTTGGTTTTTTTTAAACTTGCATTATCTGTAATGAAGTGATGTGTTTCTTTGCAATGTTTCCTTAACAATCAATAACATTTGGAACCATGTTAATAAACGGAGAATTACAGAAAGCGTCGTTGTGTGCTGAGTTTTGATGTGAATTCCTTCAGTTTTCTTTGAGTTGAGCTCAATAAATCTGCACATAGACATCATTCACACGGCAGCGGCAGAGAAATGAAGCTGATATATAACCATAATTTATTGGATTCAAGGATACAAATAATTCAGTGCTTTTTGTCATGTTGCCAAATCAAATTGTTTGCTTTAATTCTATATTCTAAAAAGCAGAAATGAAGTCAAAACACATTTTAGAGAGAATGAATGAATGAATGAATGAGATTTTGGAGGAAAAAAAAGACCCAGCATGAAGTAACACCGTCCGTGCTGCAGATGGCGCCACTCACTCAACGGCTGCTTATTGCAGCTGCAGTTGTCCTCCACACCGGCAGAGGGCAGTCGCGGCCTCCACTTCCGCGCGGCGGTTTAGCCTTACTTTTAAACGTCGACTGTAAACAGAAGCCGGACTTCTTTTTATGTGAATTGTTATGCTATAATTAACCAGTTTTAGGTGTTTTTTAGGGGAATATGTCGCAGAACCGCACAGCTGACGGTGATGATCCAGTGTCTGTCCGAGGAGGTGCAGGCGAAGCTGCGCTCCGGCGTCGCCATCCCTTCGCTGCAGCAGTGCGTGGAGGAGCTCGTCCTCAACAGCATCGATGCGGAGGCGACGTGCGTGGGGGTCCGCATGGACCTGGAGGGCTTCAAAGTTCAGGTCATCGACAACGGGGCCGGGATGACCTCTGAGGACATGGGGCGCGTCGGGAGAAGGTACCACACCAGCAAGTGCAGCTCCATGGACGACCTGGACCACCTCAGGTTCTATGGATTCAGGGGGGAAGCAGTTGCGAGTGTGGTGTCTCTGGCCAGCCTGGTGGAGATCTCCTCCCGGGCGAAGTCATCAGCGGAGACCTTGGTGAAGGTCTTCAAAGATGGCAAAGGTCTGCCTGTTTTTGAAGCCCAGGCAGGTCGACCTTCTGCAGGAACCACTTTCATCATCTGCAACTTCTTCCACAACATGCCGGTGCGCAGGAGGAGGATGGATGCAGTGCTGGAGGGCGAGCGGATCAGGCACCGCGTGGAGGCCGTGTCCCTCATGCACCCCTCCGTGTCCTTCACCCTGAAGAACGACTGCACGGGGGCGATGATGGTGCAGCTCCCCAAGGCCAGAGACACCTACCACCGCTTCGTCCAGATCCACGGGCTGGGACGGGCGCAGAAGCTGGCCGAGGTCACGCACACGCACGCCCGGTTTGAAGTGAGCGGACACCTGGGCAGGGAGGGGCACTACAACAACACCCTGCAGTTCCTGTACGTGAACGGACGGCTGCTCCTCAGGACCCGCCTGCACAAGCTCCTCAACCTCCTCCTGCGCCGGCTGAGCAGCTCCACTCAGAAGAACGACAGTCCGGACGGGCAGCCGGCCACCAGGAGCCCCAGGAAACGCAGCCAGGAGCTCCACGGCGTCTACGTCATCAACATTAAATGCCCGTACGCGGAGTACGACGTCTGCCTGGAGCCCGCCAAGACTTTAATCGAGTTCAGAGACTGGGACGGCGTTTTGCTCTGCGTGGAGGAGGCGGTGAAGGCCTTCCTGCGCAGGGAGAACCTGGTGGCCGAGCTCTCTCAGGACGACCTGGACTCCGTGTCTCCACAGGTGTTTCCCTCTGGCATTGCGGACGGGAGCAAAGGCGCCGAGGCAGACTGCGGCGGCGGGGCGCTGCTTGCTTCTAGATCTGTTTATAGGAAATGCACGGCTGTTTCTGAGGGGCTGGAGGGTGAGGGGGTCAACACGGAAGAGCAAGAAGGTGGGGAGGAGCTGGAGAGCAGTGGAGAGAGTCGGGATGATCCGGCCGGGCTGGAACCCGCATGTGATCGCACCGAGAGGACGCTTAGTGACGCTGAGGGAGGAGATGAAGGAGAGTCGAGCCTTTCCGTCTCCCCCCGCAGCGGGAAGTCACCACAAGGTCACCTCGACTCAGGCAGCACGGAGGTGTCTGACTGCCGGGACGCAGAACCCGAGCAGACTCTCAGGAGTGACCAAACGATCAGCCTGTCCAGCCCGTACGTTCATCCGATTTTCCAGGCTCGGCCCACACACAAGGCCAAAGCATCTGACCCGCAGGGGTCGTCCGCAAATAGTGATGCCACGTCGAAACAGAAAACGTCTCTCGACAGAGGCGTCCGCAGACCGCACACAGACTCTCCTCCCGTCGTTCCCCCAAAGGTTCCCAGGACGATATCTGTAAGAGCCGAGTTGGGCTCGCTGGACAAGTTCAGAAGACTGTATGGGAAGTCGAACGACCTGCAAGCGCCGTTGCTTGGGGCCGGCGCCGGCGCTGCGCTCCCACAGCCGGACAGCTCTGCGAATCCCCGGAGTACTTTGTGTACAGCAGACGAGCGACCGCAGAGTGATGTTACAGAGACGCAGGGCGGCCTCGGGGGGCTTCCGGGTCTCTCTGCGTCCACCCGGGCGAAACGGGCCTCGGGTGGAAATAAGCCCAAAAAATCCCTGGCAGCTAAACTCAACCGTTTGAAAAAACACGGCGCAGGTGAGCTCCCCCAGCGGCGCTCAGGGTCTACCTCATGGGAAAACACCCGGCTCGACAGCCCCGAAGACAGCAACAACAACCGGACCGCCGAGCCCAGAGCCGAAGACCACGCCGAGGGGGAGGAGGGGGAGGAGGGGGGGAAGGGGGAGGAGGCGGAGGAGGCCTCGATGCCCGGAGACTGGCTCACTCACTTCGACACGTCCGTGGGGAGGACGGTGTATGTCAACAAGGCGACCGGGCTCAGCAGGTACGAGGAGCCGCCGACGGAGGAGACCCACGCGGGCTGCACGTCCGACATCACCAACATGGCCGTCAGCGTCGTCTCGGAAACGGGTGGGTTCAGAGGTCATCGCCCGAAACGACCTGTAAAGGAGCAATGAGCTTGATTTCCATTTTGCTGTCATCATCAAATCGAACCGAGATGAAAGAGAGTTCTTGGCCACGCCCACTTCCTTGGTCCTGCTGCCCAAACTCAGGGTATCCACGGGGTCTTGAAAAGTATTAAAAGTTGATAAATCAATTTTGGAGAAATGAAGAGTTTATTAGTTTATTAAAAAACAAAGATGTACGAGTAATATAAAAAACTAGACTATTATGGTCTCTGAGCGCACCAGAAAAAGTTCTTTTAAAATTAGCTGTCAAAAAAAGGAGAATGTGTGCGGGAGCCCACTTTATATTTTGATTAGCTGTCAAAAGAATTTGAATCCAAAAAAAACATTTTTAAAGTGTGTGAGTTTATCGTTTACTAAAAAAAAGATGATGCGGTAACATAAACAACTAAACTATTATGGTTGTGTTCGTGAATTGTCTCTGAGAGCGGCAGAATCTACGCTGGCGGAAATTCTGAAGTATTTGAATTCTGTTGTATGATAGCGGTCTATCGTCTTTATCGTAAACTAAAACTGTCAAGTTAAAGGTGTCGAGGTCTGGAAAAAGTCTTAAAACTTGAACTTGACTTAACTTGAAGATTCCTGTATATACTGTAGGGATGGAGTACAGGTGTTACCCGTTTCAGGCCGAGCTGGTCCGGCCCTTCCTGCCGAAGTCCAGAGCTGAAAGAGTGCTTAGTTCAGGGACAGAAGACAGAGGGACCTCACATGGTAGATCGCAAGGGCCCAGCACACACACACACACACACACACACACACACACACACACACACACACACACACACACACACACACACACACAGCCAACGCATCCGTTTGTTTGTGTTCACAGGTGACACAGATGAGAATTTGGACTCACTCTCCTTGTTGTACTCGAAGTGGAACAACCCTGTGTTTGTCCGTCCTCCGACAGTAAGCAGACTCGCAGCCACTCAAAGCAGGGGCGTCCCGATACTGCTTTTATACATCAGATACCGATACTGCAGCCTTGAGTATTGGCCGATATCGAATATCAATCTGATACGTTATTAGCATGAATCATACATATGTTTATTACTTATTTTGTAGCATGGAATGTTAGAAAAAGCTTGATCAAGTGATGTTACTCAAACAGAGAACAATAGTCAGCAATAGTAGCTATGAGAAAAACTGACCCATTTATTAATAACCAATGGCTTACATACATTTTTACCTTAAACATAACAATATTCCACAATTTTAAAATAAAACATAAATTAGAAGACCCTGAAAA
Source organism: Mullus surmuletus (assembly GCA_903171835.1). NCBI lineage: Eukaryota > Metazoa > Chordata > Actinopteri > Syngnathiformes > Mullidae > Mullus > Mullus surmuletus. Next base: position 606,352 of record CAESWR010000107.1, on the reverse strand, counting down.
ATAACTCAGTAAATCCAATAAAAACAGTTATATTTTTTAAGTGCCAAATAACCACTAGAAATGCTGGAGTGGAGTCTGGAATGGACCCCACTGGAGTGCTTGTATCGGAGGTTTTGGATGCAGGCCGATATAATCCGATACTGGTTTTTTGTTTTGCTGATATCCGATATCGATATCCCATATCTATGTTGGATCGGGACACCCCTAACTCGAAGCTTTTGTTTTTTGCATTTCGAGTCAAGATTTTTCAGGATTTTTTGGTGTTGTTTTATTGGTTCCCCACGATTGTCGTCTCATCTTCTCATAGGTTGCCATGGACATAACGAGCGGACAAGCCGGCAGGTTGGAAGTTAAGATTCACAACATCCTCTTCCCATACCGCTTCTCTAAGGCCATGATTAATTCAATGAAGGTTTCTCTTTCAGTGCTCACT
>CAESWR010000107.1:566879-578750 GCA_903171835.1 Mullus surmuletus | reverse complement strand
AAAAAAAAAAAAGCTCTACAGTCCACAGGTTTAATAAGCCACATTTGTTACTATTAGAGTGACAGGGGCAGAGATTCGGTGGAAAAAGTCTGTCTTGTGTGGTAAATAAGAACGAAATGCTGTTCCGCAAGAGAAAAACAAACATTTAAAATTAAGACACATTAAAAAAAAACTCAATGATGAGCGATTTGAATACATCCTAAGTAGTACTGAATGTAAATCTAAGAGTATAAAGTGCATAATGGGGACAGAGAGCCAGGGATTATTAATGTGCATTCAAAAACTACTGCAACGTAGAACTATATAAGCTAGAGCTGCAATAAGACAATTATATCACTTCTGTTTGAAATATGCTGTTCACGACAAAAACCCCAGCCGTGCAGATCTTTCATCAGTTAAAAATGACATCACGTAAAGTCGTTTTTTCTCCTTTTCCATGGCAACGCTCCCCGTGGTTTGCCTCAGCACTGTGCCGTGCCTTAAATCGCCTGGAATTGTCGGCTCACGGCGGAGACGTCCGAGCGAATTAAAAGCTTTTCCTCGGAGGCGGCCGTGAGTGAGAAATCCAGCGGAAGTGATTTTTATTTCTGACGTCGCTCTCGGCTGATCCGGGCCGACAGCGGCGAGCGTCGTCCTCCCAGGTCACATCTCTGGTCTCTCATTTAAACAGTAAAAGAATTTAAAAAAAAAGTGCAGGTAGCTTTTTAAAAACACTCAAGAAATTCACTCCTGCTACATATTTTTTAATTAATCTGAAGCTGCCAAATGTCAGTTATTTGGCATTTGAAACTATTATGACTGGGCGAAATCCTGGGATTCCCCGCGTGCCATCAGGATGCTCAGCTGTCAAAGCAGGCGGGCCCAGATTGTGTTGTTGACCCTCGCGCTCCCATTGTCCCACGTGGGACAGAGAGTCAAAGGACTAAAGTTATATTAACAAGAAATGTTTGGGAGCGATGCTTCACGCGTGGTTGCACCAGAGAAAGCTTGGGCAGAGAAAGCCTGTTTGTGCAGATGGGCTGCGGTGTGATAACGGGGGTCTTCATTGACTCAGGGGATATTGTTTTTCCCGCGAGCTGACTCCGCCCCCCACCATCGGCGGGAATTGGAGTAATTGTTTTACAGCCGACTTTATACTTCTACTTCCTACGTTTTCACGCAATTATATGTACTTTCTACTCCTTACATTTAAAAAAAATAACCTTGTTACTCCTATTTCATTTTTGCTTGTTTTCATTGTTCAAAAAAACACAAAAACCAAAAACCTCTCCAGATATTTCATGCCATCAGATAGAGTGAATTTGATTGGTTGGATGAGGAGTATAAACATATACCATTCCTCAGTAGTACTAGTACACACACGGTTTCTTAATGTATTTGCATTGTACTTAAAATGCGTTCATTTGCTGCCTAAGCTTTTGTCCTTAATGGCATTTTTTCTCCCTTTAATAACTTTTACTTTTCTACTTTAAATCAATTTGAAACCAGTACTTTTACACTTAAAAAGCTTGAGTTGATACTTCAACTCAAGCAAAAGCAGTCTTTTTAAACCCCAGTATCTGTACTTTTACCTGAGTAATGAATGTGAATACGTTTCACACCTCTGATCCTATAATGTGTAATAATTTCTGTTTATTGTGAGCCAACCACCAGTACTGACACATTGGACGTGATGCATAAAATACATGAAAACATGCTTTCTAGATGTGGGGATGAGCCATTAATTTGATAAATCCACATTTTTTAACTCCCTGTAACATATTCCATATTGCTCTATGTAACACCCACATATCTCCAACCAGTTTTTGAAGCCTATTCCATACTTTGGCCGTCTTTCTAACCCCATTCTCACGATGAGAGTGAGGGTGGGACTGACGAAGAGGCCCGAGTGTTGGTGTTGCAGCGGTGACTCGCGTGACTCACCTGACTCAGCCGCGGCGATTTGAGGAACCGTTTGTCTGCCGCCGCCATCCGTCACAAACCCATCTTCCTCTGCCGACCCTGAGGGCCGTCTCACGCTGCCGGCTGATAAGATCACGGAAGCTCTATCCGGTTGAAGACGTGCTTGTGTGAATTTCGTATGAAGTTGCGTGACTGTCAACAACATCGTTCCGTGTGAAACCAACCTTTCCGGGCGCAAAGAGAACGTTGGCTCCTTCATGGGAATTTGAGTCCCGGCAGGTGTTGCTTAATCTGTGAAAAATGTATAATCTGTAGATAATTAACCCACGAATTGAACTTTCTTACTTTTGGATATTTATTACAGAAATATAAGTATCAGCAGCTGAGTAAATGTATGTATTTTCTTATTTTCGAATTCAATTCTATATTTGTGTTCCCTCCTCAGACAGACCACCCTGGCGGTGTACGTCCTCTCGCTGGTCGGGATGCTAGTGTACGCCTTCACCCTCAACCTGGGTCACCTGTGGGTGGTCTTTCTCACAGCTGGAGTTTTAGGGTGGGCAATCATTACTTTAAGTCACACATTAAGGTTTTTGGGAGTTTTTAATGGCATGTAAAATCAGCTGCTTCCTGTCCGACCTGCCTGATCTTCAACAATTCATTCATCTCTGCATTTTTTAAACCCTTTTGTACATTAACTTTTTATAGTGATGTTCCTTATGGATTTTGTTATAATATTTCTTTAAACAATATGGTATAAAAAATAGTTTTTTCCCACTTTTTTATGATAATTAAAATATATGTAGGCTATTCAATTAAGTAACGGTGGATGAGGAATATAAATGATGGCTTTTTGGAGCTCTCCCAGGCCGCCTCAGGTGTGTGCGACTGTGAGCTTAAAAAAACCAAGAAAAAAAATCAGAGAAAGGTTTGCCGTGTGACGTCTGCGGTTTAACCCAGATTTTGTGATTCCTGACTGCCACGAGCCTTTTAAAGTCCTGCCAGCATTCCCGCAGAATCGCCTGGCGAGACTCGATTCTCCCTCTTTCTCCGCCGCCGCCGCTGCTTTGTCAAAGCTAAATTCTAACCTCAGCCCGCGTGCTTGTCCTCACAATTATTTCTATTTATGGTAAGCTGATTATGCCCATATCTGGTTTCCATAGCAATTCCTTTGTAGGTTTTTTTTTCCTTTAATTTTTCTGGAAGATTAGACAGGATGCAGCAAAGAACACTTGTCCTACTTCCAAAAGTGCTCACAGGAGACGCTCACTTTGGTTCCGTCTCTCTGCAGCTTCTTCATGACGGGTTACCTGCCGCTGGGCTTCGAGTTCGCCGTGGAGCTCACCTATCCCGAATCGGAGGGGACGTCCTCCGGACTTCTCAACTGCTCCGCTCAGGTCAGGAGGAACCTCGGCCATGAAGGAAAAGGAGGGGTGTCCTGATACAACAACTAGGGGTCCCTCGATACAGCTTTTTTACTTCCCATACATTACCGATATTGCAGCCTTCAGTATTGGTCGATACCGATATCGATCCGACACAATATCAGCATGAATCATATGTACTTTTCTGACTTATTTTGTTGTATTGAATGTTTCAGCAAGTGATATCACTCAAACAGAGAACAATAGTCAGCAGCAGTAGTGGTAGTTATTATTAACGAATGGCTTACATACATTATAACCTTATACATAAGAATATTCTTCAATTGAATAAAATAGATTTAAAAAAATAGATTAGAAGACCCTGAAAAATAACCTCAATACATTATAATACATTATATCGGAGATTTTAGATGCAGGCCAATATAATACGATACTCAATACCGTTATATTAGATCGGGACACCCCTAACTTTGTTTATTGGTTTAATTTTATTTTGCACCATAATGCAGACAGTTACACAGACATACATAGAAAAAATAGATACAGAAAGTTCTGGAGAGATAAAAAACCCAAAATGGGCTTTTTCAAGGTACCTCCCCCAAAATAAAAAATAAAATGAAATGAAAATAAAATAAACTCAAAGAAATTCAAGAACAACAAACAACAGAAACACAAATGCCTTATTGTAACACAAAAATCAAGATCAAATTTAGATGAAACTAAATCAAATCGTCCTTCTTATTTCAGATCTTTGGAATCATCTTCACCATCTGCCAGGGAAAGATCATCGACCGGTGGGGAACTTTGGCTGGAAACATCTTCCTCTCCATCTTCCTGCTGATAGGAACCGTCATGACCGGTGAGACGTGAACCTCACAACTTCTGAAAACTTGCCCGCACTCCGTCAGACGGGAGCGTGCATGTGATGTTGATTAAATTTTAACATCGCTGGTTTAACTGGTTTAACAGTTGAGCATTGTTTCAAAATCCCCAAGTTCCTGTTTGCACATCCTACAACGGGGAGATGCTGCCACCTAGTGGTGAATCTGCACCACATGTATTCATTCTGGGATCTTCTTGAGTAGTGTTTTATCGTTTCTTTTAAAATGCCTTGGGGTTCGTGATGTGGTCGCTAAAAGGAGCAAGCCATTACAACCGCTGTCTGAAGAAAAAAGCACTTTATAAAGCTTTTGAGGTCTGTGTTTGACCCAGTAATCCAAGCTGCTTCCCCAGTGGACTTTACTCTTCATCACCTGACTTCCTCGGGGGAAATGGCTTTACTGGCTTTACTGGCTTCTGTTGGTGGGTGGGCGGGGAGTGTTTTAGACCAGATAGAGCAATCCTCCGAAGCCAAAGCTGGAGTCATTGTGCGTAACTTTGGTTGTGTTTGATATGCAAATCTGACACATCATAAATATAAATGATGTTTCAGTGTAAAAAAAGGACTTGATCTCTTTAAAAACACAAATAAAAAGAGTTAATTTACAACATTTCTGCTGTATAAGTAACATCAGGTTTTTTTTTGAGAAGAAAGCATTAAAATACTCAACTCGTCCGTCAGGTTTATTGTATTTTAGATGATCCACATCCAAAAGCAGCTTCAAATGTCTTTTATTTTTTATCGACTCCTCCCCATCCTCCTTTTTGCTTTCTGTCCATTACAGGATTCATCAAGTCCGACCTCCGACGACAGAAGGCCAACATCCAGAATGAAGCGCGCGCAGTGAGTGTAAGTCCCCCCGTGTGCGCCACATGACGTGAGAGGTGGGATCCTCACACCTCCTGTGGGGGGGTGCGGGGAAGGGAGGGGGGTGCGATGCCATCTTGGCTTGGGGCTGATTGAACTCTGGATGAGCTGCTGGCAGCTTCTCTGCAGGCGTCACGCTGCGGCGCTCTGCGGCAGGTGGGCCGCTCCGTCAGCACGCTGGGAACGCTGGGAACGCTGGGAACGCTGGGAACGCTGGGAACGCTGGGAACGCTGGGAATGCTGGGAACGCTGGGAGTGCTTCTCTTCTCCTCTGCCTGCAGAAATCACGGCCCTGCTTTGTCTGACAGCTCTCTGACCGTCCTAACCGCATGAGGTGCAACTTTTGTTTGTGACAAAACATTTTGGTCACAAAGATGCACTTGTGGGTGCAGTTTGGCAGCTGTCAAACGCCTCTAATGACGCTTTCACTCAGTTATCGTTTGTTTAAAATGTCAAAAAGAATAAGACACCAAAAGTAAAATTATAATAGGGGAAAAGCATTTTGTTGGACGAAAACAAATTTCAGGGAAAATCTGCTGTTCAAAATCACCTTTGACAATAATACTAATAGTTAGGGGTGTCCCGATCCGATATTGATATCAGATATTGATATCAGCAAAAAAAAAAAGAAAAAGCTTATCAGATTATATCGGCCTGCATCTAAAATCTCCATCATCAATAAACTGTAGAATATTCTTATATCTAAGGTTAAAATGTATGTAAGCCATTGGTTAATGATCAAGCCTTTTCTAACATTCCATACTACAATCATGTCATGAAAGTACCTATGATTTGTGCTGATATCGTATTGGATCAATATCCGTATCGGCTGATACTCGGCTGCAATATCAGTATCGTATCGGAAGTGAAAAAATTGCATCGGGACGCCTCTACTAATAGTGGAACATTCCATTTTGACAAATTCTGTCACAGTGTGTGAGCTCTGTTGCTCAGCTGTCGCCTTGGCTGCCTTTTTGCTGCCTCTCCTTTCCTCTCTAACCGCTCGTCCTCAAACGCGAATGATGGGAAAGCTCCGTTAATCCTGCACACTGATGGAACCTGAAAAGTGTATAAACTGACTCTGAGTCAGGGAGAGTGAACTGCTGGGAAAAAGCAGACAAAGATTCAAAGTGTATTTGAGCGAGTGTGTGCAGTGGTTTCTGGGGGCAGACTGGTACCTACTGGTGTGTGATGGAGGAGGCGCTGGTGGGCGAAGGTGGCGGCTCCTTTGCGCCCCCCGGTGGTGTGACAGCCACGCTATTGTTCCAGCCGGCGAGCTCCGAGTCTTCGGTGCAGGACTACGGGGCCACGTCGTGCAGCAGCTCCTGGCGACGGCAGTCTTGACATAAACCCACAACCTCACTAAATCAAAACACACTCCTGCGAAGGTAGGGACACACACACACACACACACACACACACACACACACACTCTCCCGAGGCTAACAAATAACATTTATCTCCCTACAGATTTGTCTTGTTGTGGCTTCAGTTGGCAAAACTGAAATGGAGGGTTAATTAAATAAATATATGTATATGTATATATAAATAAAAATATGTTTTTTTTTCTCAATTCTCAACAGCAGGAATAATCTGACATTTTTAATGAATGGCTGTTCATTCCATCCCACTTCACAATTAGCTTTTAAAATGAAAAGAAATGTCAACCTTCCACAGTTTGATTGAAAATGGTCACTATTACAACTATTTGCCTTAAAGCAGCAGTTTGTGTTAATTTTGGGTGTTTATTAGAAGAAAAAACAGTGTGTGGAAGGAGGAAAACATGGTGGAAAATGGGTTTGACTTGAACCGCCGGTGTTGAGTGGCTGGCTGCCATCTGCAAACTGGCCACTAGAGGGCATAGTTTTACACATTGTAGCTTTAATGTCATTATTGTTAGAATAGAATAGAAGAGAAAGTACTTTATTAATCCCTTGTGGGAAATTCTTTTGTTGCATCACTCCAGTACAAACGGTGAAGAAATAATTAAGATAACTTACAATACCAAATATTACAAAATTACAAAACAATATTACAAAATTAAGTGTGCTGTTGCATTTCAAAGCTGTATCTGCAAATTATTCCGTCTTCTCTGACTGTCCAGTTTTAACTTTAAGTGTATTTTTTGTCGCTGTGAAGTGTGTCTTATCATGATGGTTTTATCCGTTTGTTGGACGACGTGATGGTGATTCATCTTTGTCCTCCGCAGAAATTGGCGGCTGATCCAGAGGGAGGCGTTTCTTCTCCCAAAATCGGGAAAGAAAACAAACTGTGAGAAGGCCGCTCCTCCATGACTCCAATCAGACGTCCCTCAAACACCCAAATTGTGCACAGATAGCAAACACAAAAAAACCCCAAACACAACTTATCAAAGGAAGCTGCTGCAACGAGCTCGAGACAAATCAACGTATCGGCTTTGAAGAGGCTTCGCCAAACCTTCACAAACCTGCCGTATGTTTGCGCGGCGTGATGACGTCACCGTGCTGACGTCACCGCTTTCCCAAGTGCAACTTCTCTCATCCCAAAGCGAAGCACAATTTAGTCAAGCACAAAGACGATGCACTTCAAACATTTGCCTTTGTTAGAACATCTGTAGGAATTTCTCTCTGACACGGCAACTGCAATAATGCTGAAAACCTCTGACTCCGCCCCTTTGATTAGTGTTAATGTGTATTTTTAACAGAAATATTTGAACTGCAAGTGTTCCCGAGTATCAGGCCAAAGTTGAGCGTGACTGAGCTCGTGCTTTACTTTGCTAAAGGTGTCCATTCGCAAGTTCTGTTTTTAAAATATCATGGATTGCTGGGAAGTATTACTCTGGAATACTGCTGATGACAGTTATGATTGATGCCGTGCATCTGCGAACACCCTGGAAGGTCCCTTTGTCCTTGCTTTACTCTTCAATGATCTCATCAGGAGAAGAACAAATCGGTGTCGACCGTGTGGATCAACATGGATGAAACGATCAATCCGTTGCACATTGTCATTTTGCACAAAGAAAATGTATCGTTTTTATATATTATACTCATAGCTTGTAATATTTGTTACTGAGAAACGTAGTTGATGCTGTGTAACCAGTACGTTGTCATTTACTTGATGCATTGTGAATTGTAATCTGGTGATTTTACTATTTTATAATGATTACGATGTGATTGCGAGAGGTGCTAGTCAATCATTCAGTGGCATTTTAGTGACATTATACAGTGCTGTGAAGTTGTTTCTACACACCGAGTTATTTTTGTAGGCAATAAATTAATTGTTCATAGATGTACTAATATATTTTGACAGGAGTAGACACTGTAGAATGTTTTCTATCACACTAAGGTAAGAAGAAAAATGTCAGATCTCGGAAAAAAAAACAAAACATGAATGAGTGGAGTCTCTGTCCCACATCACGCCAATAAACTCTTCTCTACACTAAGATTCTTGTTTGTTTTGGTGTTAGATTATCAGTTTCAGACGCCCAGCGTGTATTTGTGTAACCAACTAGATGGTGACTGACAGGCCGTTTAACAAAACCCTATAAAAGGAACAGATAGTCCAGAAAGAAGTGAAGCAAATGAAGTTCTATATGCACGCACGGGTGGTTCAATGGCAGAAAAACAATGGAAAGAAAATTGTATCTTTTTAATTCAAAAATGATTCTGTGCATTATTTTATCATCTCACACAGGTTTTCACAGCACAAAATAAACACAAAGTTGTTCACAAAATTGCTGATGACATAAGTCATGACACTGTGCCATAAGGTAAAGTTTTCTTGTCACCTCATCTCTTTTCTGACCAATTAAAATTAATTAAATTCTGAAATAATTGAATTGATGAGCACCACCAGACTGTCCCCTCAGCAGCTCCCAGTCATATTTAACTCCTGGACTTTAAAACTCTAAAAACAACCGCAAACATATTAGTGGCACAGACACGCCCGACTTAGAATTTCATGTAAATATCAAACGAGGTGAACTTCCTGTCTGAAGTTCAGTTATGATCACTAGTTAAGAGAAAACGGCAAAAACAGGACGGCTCGGTGTGTCGATTCATAACGAACCAGCTTGGATCGAGGACTGTAGTGTAACATCACATGAGGAAAAGACAAGTGTAACCACATGCAAAATGCCGGTTTGCTAAATACGAAATAAAACCCTGACATGAACGTGTACACGCTGTAGAAAGCTTCGATCACAGTAGGAAAGTACTTGACATCCAGATCTTGTGTTCTTCAAGGCAAGAAAGCAGCAAACCACAACCAGTCCAAACATGTCTGGAGGGGCAAGTGGAGAAAGGGGGGGGGGTGAGGGAGGGGTTAAACTGCTCGATTCAATTACGTTTCTTCTGTCGTGCCCCCACTTCCTCTTGTGTTTCGGGAATACACTGGTATCCGATCAGCATTCCGATGATAGAGAAACCTGAGGCGAGAAATGGAAGTACAAATAAGTACATATATATTCCAGTAGATTCTTTAGAATTGCTGATAGATTTGACTCCCACTTACTCGCCACAATGAGAGGCGCCATGACTCCGATCGTCAGCGGTGCAGTTTTGTAGATGAACGCTTCGGACAGAAAATGGCCCAACGCCAGCACAAACGTCCAGAGGGTGATGTGGTACAGCCTGCGGAGAAGAGCGGGAAAATGTAGACGCAGCAAAGCAGACGCAGGAGGCCAACGCCGCGTCTTACGTTCTGTTCTGGATGTCGATGGCGCAGGAGCAGCGGATGATCGATGACAGCAACGTCCAGATGCCAAACGTCCGGGCTTGGAGTCCATTCACTGGTGGCGGAGATGAAAGAGTGATGTCATGGTAGGACATTTTCAGCATCACAGTGTTCATTTTCATACAAAATCATTAATTTTCTTTTTTTTTATGTGCTATGTCCTCTCTGCCAAATGAGCATCTGTGTCCATCCAAAACGGCACTTTTTTAAAAGGGGTAAGATAATGAAAAAGACCTCACAAGAAGTATGTTTGAGTATCTTTGACCTTGAAATTATCATCATCAAAATCCTCAATATGGGTTTAGTATCAGTGGAGATCACATGTTATACAAGACTGCTAACTGGATCAAGGAAAAGGGAGCACATCACTCCCATCTTAGCCTCTCTCCACTGGCTGCCTGTCACTTTCAGAATTGACTTAGAAATTCTATTGACAACTTTCAAGGCACTTCATGATCTCACCCCTACCTACATTGTAGAGTTATTAGCCCCATATGTGCCCACCCGCAACCTGAGCTCCTCTAGCAGTAACCTTCTGGCCGTCCCCAAATCAAGGTTGAGGACCTGGGGTGACACTGCTTTCGCCGTCCGGGCTCCTCGTCTGTGGAATCATCTGCCCGAGGAGCTCAGACTGGCGAACTCCCTGTCCTCCTTTAAAACCCAGCTAAAAACTAACCTCTATCGCCTGACCTTTGAGTCCCTTTATGACCTTGTTTACCTGTCTCCTGCCCTCCATCTGCAGTGTTTGTTTTCTGTAATTGTTTGTCTGCTAACCTGAGCGGTCTAAGCAGATGAGCGCCCACCCTGAGTCATGGATCTGCCCAAGGTTTCTTCTTAAAAGGGAGTTTTTCCTTTCCACAGTCACTTTGGTGGGATATGTTGGGTTCTTGTTTTATATGTGCCCCTGTTTTGTGTTTTGTTCATGTAGAGCACTTTGTAACCTTGTTTTGAAAAGTGCTCTACAAATAAATGTTATTATTATTATTATTATTATTATATTGTCAGAAGATATCTTCTATAACAAATACATGTTATTATTGTTATTATTGTTATTATTATTATATTGTCAGAAGATATCTTCTATGACAAATACATGTTATTATTGTTATTATTATTATTATATTATTATAATTATTATTATTATCATCATTATTATTGTTATATTGTCAGAAGATATCTTCTATAACAAATCAATTTTATTATTATGATTATTAATATTATTATTATTATTATTGTTGTTATATTGTCAGAAGATATCTCACCAAACTCTGGCGTGCCGGTGTAGAGCTTCTCCGACAGGAAGCTGTGATCTCTGAAGCTCTGCACGGTGTTTCCAATCGCGATGACGGACACCATCACCAACCAGCTCCGCAGGACGTTCAGGAAGCGACTCATCCTGAACAACAAAGTTCATTTTCACGGTAAATTAAACTACTAATCGTGCAACACAGACGCGTCAGCTGTCTGCAGCATCACAGACAAGCAGCGAGCACCATTACTGCAACAACCAACAGTGAAGAAGAGCGATATTTTAACCTAAACACGACAATTAATGATCAAAATGAATATAAATGACGTATATTATTACCTGTCGGTGTCTCTGTGAGCATGTCCCGAAGGAGAGCAGAGAGCAAAGCACAGAATGAAGAGGTAGCTGGTGTTTTTAATCTCGGACTGCGTGCTGCCCAATCACAGGCGGGGAGAAATGGCTCCATGTCGTCATACCATTGATGTGATTGGCTGAATCACAATTTCCGGTTTCTCCCACTTTCGCTGGTAGCCAATAGTCATTAAGGAATTGCGTCACGTGCACAAGTGTCGCGGCGACGCCCGCAAACAAAGAGTGTATGCGTGGCGAGATGCACCACCGTCACATCGCGTCGTTTTGGTAGAATCGACAGATAATATCAATTTAGCGACGATAAAGCAGACAAATACGTCATGGCTTTATTCCGTCTTACTATTAAAAAGCTTTACATAATTAACATTTGCCTCATTTGTATTTCTCCAGATATTATCTTAGACATCGGGCTCTTGAGGGAAACGGATCGCACTCGCATCTCTCTTGTCTCTTGAGAGCGTCACACAGCAGCTCCCTGAGCCACTGCGCATGCGTGTTGCCAC
>CAESWR010000107.1:447520-461090 GCA_903171835.1 Mullus surmuletus | reverse complement strand
GGGGGGGGGGGCGGGGGGGTCCGCGGGGGGCTGCCAGGCTGCCCTTGCTGTGCTCACATGTGAGCTGTTGTTATGTAACAGAGCAGAGAGCAGCAGGCTGTTCCCGCCGCCGCCGCTGCTCCCGCCGCTGCTGCTCGCAGCCTCACGACGAGCCGCTCCTTTCTCCGTCTTTGTGTGATTTTCGTGTGTTTGCGGAAGTGGATAAACGTGGCGAAAGGTGTCAACTCGGGTCCATCAGTGACAGGTTCCATTCGGAGGAGGAAAGGGGGGAGGGGAGGGAGGGGGGAGGGGGTTCGCGACCACGTGATCGTGTTCGGATTTGAATGGTTTTGATTGGAGGACAAAACGATGAGGGCTGCATCTTCACAGGCATCACGTTTTAAAAAAGAGGATCTGCTTGCAATGGTTTGCTGGAAGGATGGAGCTTCGATCAGGGGACGCGGGCCGAAGAATAAGCAAAACATGTTGAATTTTGTCTTGTTTTGTCACTTTGTCGTGCACGTCCACACTGCACATATGTGTTCCCTAGCTGAAGCCCAATAACTGAATAATATTTGGTCAGTGTCGGGAAAAAGGATGTGTTTATCATTATCATGGAGGTTATAGTAGCACATGTAGGTTTTAGATCATGGTGGAAAACTGTTTCCCCCCTTGTCGTGCTCTCTTTCTGTTTCATAGATGGATTATTTTGAATATCAATAATTTTGCCACACAGGTAGACATGGAAAACAGCGCCAAGCGTACAAGATAGATAATGGATATTCAAGAGCAGTCAAATATTTCTGGTTTTGCAGTAAGTTACGACACCAATAGGATGCCGATTTTGCAGCCTCGAGTATTGGACGATGCTGATATCGATCCAATACGATATCAGCAGGAATCATACATACTTTTATGACTTATTTTGTAGTTTGGAATGTTAGAAAAGGCTTGATCAAGTGATATTACTCAAACAGAGAACAATAGTCAGCAACAGTAGCTACGAGAAAAACTGACCCATTTATTATTAACCAGAGGCTTACATACATTTATACCTTAAACATAATCATATTCTACTAGAAGTGCTGGAGCAGAGTCCGGAATGGACTGTGTATCGGAGTGCTTCTATCGGAGATTTTAGATGCAGGCCGGTATCCAATACTTTTTTTTGCTAGTGAACTGATATCCAATATCAATATGGGATCATGACACCCCTAACAATAACTTTATGAGAAAACGTGCTTAAGCTGACCCCGATACATTCAATAATAAAAGATAAAATCTAGTGATCATCGGTGCGTCTCGCCGTAACATTGAAGTTTGTTATTGTTGGCAGCGTGCATGTATTCTGATGCATGGTTCCGCCTCTCCTGTGTCTCCAGCATCATGATGGATGAGCTGGTGCAGGACCTGGTGTCCGCCTTGGAGCAGACCTCGGAGCAGAGTAAGCTGGGGGAGCTGTGGGAAGAAATGGTCCTGAGCCCGCTCCATCAGCGCAGGCAGATCCGCCGCCGCAGAGGCCGCAAGCGCCATCGCGAGTCCTCGCTCTACCCGCTGCAGCACAGGCGCTGCTGGATCGAAGCCTCGGAGTCGAGTCTGGACGAGGCGTCGAAGAACTGCCGGGGCCACGGGCGCTCAGCCTTCGCCGCCTCTGTGGCCAACTACAGCGACTCTGACGACATGAGCGCCACCAACCAGTGGCACTCCCTCATGGCGGGGCCGGCCAGGACTCGGCAGCCCTCCTGGCCCGAGTCCGACTCCTTCACCGAGAACAACCCGGGGCGGCAGCTCAGGAGGAGGAGGAAGGTCAAGCGCATGACCTCGGACGTCACGGTCAGGCTGCAGCAGAAGCTGAAGGTCTCCGGCGTGGACGGGAAAAGGAGGCACAGGCCGTCCAGGATGCAGCACCTCTCCAGATCCAGGAACGCGTCCGGCGCTTGGGTCGGGGCCGACCGGCAGGCGGAGGGAGCCAGGCTGATGGGGAAGGAGTGCTGGAAGAGGAAGATCACGCTGGAGGCCAAGGAGCACAGGGACGGCGCGGACGAGAACATGTCGGAGGGGTAATGATGAAAACCTTTGAATCCTTCCATTGACAAACACACCCCACAGGCAAAGAGTCACTGTGCATTTGGGTTCCATCAAAAGCTCTTTGGTCCATTTAGAAAAGGAAAAGAGATGCCAGACAGGCTCATGGATTTAATTTACCGTTATGCAAAAGCCAAATGTTAACCCTTAACGACTCCGGATTAAAATCACCCTGAAAGATGTGCTCAAAACTCCAAAAGCCCTTTTTACCCTTTAAATGGAAAGTTACCGAGGCAGTTAAACCCATAACATAAAAGTCACGGGCATAACTACTATCAGACAGAAGCAATTAAACAAGGCGACATTTAAGATGATCTATACTGCCTGTCTTCATCTCGCTACTTGTCAATATTCAGTGTGTCCTCAACTAAACCAAAAAAAATGTATCACAATCACGCCACTCCACTTTAAAGTATTGAGTTGACATTAAAAATGAATGATAGCGTTTCTTCATCCTCATCTCCTATAGCTGGAATGATCACCAGGGAGGGATCTTTGATAGTTATGCCTCCGGGCATCTGCCAGCTCATTATTTCCTTTCGAGAAATATTGTCACAAATAAATAAGTGGCTTGGTGTGGTATTGATTTGTTTTGAAATGAATTCCTTTCTCGGGTCGGGTAATTAAAGCTGTGCCTGCGCCACTGTCCCAGAGTGCACCCTCTTGTGTGCATTTTATTTAGCAAAACTTAAATGTGGCTAACTGGCAGTGGAGAGGGAGTTATAGAGCGAAGTGAAAGACTAAATGGTGACATTTTTTTAAATAGAAACGATCATTCCTGCTAATTAGAGCTGCCAATCCGTCCCAGTAACTGTTTGCTGCAGCAAACACTTCAGTCCTGTGTTGAATAATCCCATTTTTATTCTCTCTGCTAACGTTAGCTGTCGTTTGTTTGTGTGATTATGTCTTTCTGCTGGTGGGGCAACGCAAAACTTAATAGAGGAACAAAGCATTGGCCAAGGAAGAACCCATTAGGGGCACGTTTGTTAGATAAAAAACAAAAAGTGCATTGTTTGACTAGTGCAAAAATACCTCTACGTCGTTAGAATTATGCAAAGTTAGGGGACTGAACACAGATAATGGGAATCTTTTGATCTTAGTGGAGCCCTTCCAGTTATTCTATCTACTTTGTATATTCAAGTTAAAGGCAACAAAATGGTTATTTATATTAGGAATCATTCCACAAAACAAAACAAAAAAGCCTTAGCCCAAGACGTATCCTAAGTGCAATAAAAGTAATACTAATAATAGTAATAATGTGCATTAATACAATTTTTAGTAGTAACAAGTAATATCTTGTGTAGGTGGACGACAGTGGTAGGACTAATAGTACGTGTTTTAACTGCGTTTTGGCCTCATGTACAGACAAGCTCTCCATCAGTTGTTACAAACGGACTCTTTCCACAACAATTTTTCCAAACACGGCAGCTCTCGGCCGCCTGCCACGCTTCCCCCTCTGATGATCTCATTATCCGACGATCATATAAAACACCCAGAGACGGAGACATTCCCGGTAAGCAGTAATGGGACTGACACGAGGCTTTACATCTTGCGGTTTAATTTGCGCTGACCTCTCTAGCCCCTAAACGGTACTTGTTTTCTTACTTTATGGAAAAATCAATAGCCGTCTTGACAGAAAACAGCTCCGGAGAAGAAATAAATGGGAACACCGTGGCACGCTGTCAATCATTTCTCACTTACACAACGCCAACGCTCTTGATTGCTGCTCAGTAGACTGCCACACCGTACTGAGGGCTGAACAATCTAATGGTTAAACCCTGACGGAGGTGAAGGATATGAAAAAATGGCAGCAAGTGATGAGGGGTTGACACCGGTACAACAGCGGTATTTATAATCCAGGAGTGTATGCTCCATTTGATGTCACACACAGATGCTATCGTAGAAATGTCGGTCTCCCTTCATTCCATTAACCTTTTTTTTTCAGTATGGCGTTTCCGGTCTCTTAAAAAAACGTGCATCTCCTCAAGGTCACTCCTCGTGTGTATGTGCTCGCTGAGCCTCGCCTTCAGCCACCCGAGTGCAAGGGGGAGCAGATGTTGGCAGCTCCAGTTGGGCTCCACATCCTTGATTAGACCTGGTCCAGCCTGCTGGCGGCGAGGCCACCTGGCACCCCGGCTGGCCCCGGCGAGGAGGCCTCACCTGTGGGTTACGCGCCGTCTCCGGCTCAGCCTCTCGTCTCCAGCCGACTTCAGCGCCGCCACCAGGAAAAAGAAAAAAAAACCCCACCCCAAAACAAAACAAAACAATGCCATTGTTCTCGCTTTTCTCGGGCCCGGCTTTATCACGCTGTAATTTATATTTGGAAAACTCTATGAGGAGTTTTTGGGGAAAGCTGTGCGCCATTTGCCGAAGTTAATTTTCATAAATCTCTGAGACTAATCCAATTACCGCAGCTCAGGGAGGGTGGGATAACCTTATAATCAGACACCCATGGAAGAGGGCATGGATTTGGGTTGGGGCGGCTTGTTTGAAGAGCCCACAGATCCATTGTTATCAGCGCTATGCCCCCTTCCGTCTCTGCCTCGACTTTATTCCTCTGCAGAATGAGCCCGGCTCAATAAATGGCAGCTAGCCTGTAATCTCTGTGCAAACTGGCCTGCTTCTCCCAGGAGCTGAGGATTATATCCTAATGATTAATGCTCATCTGGATACTGTGTTTTGCTTCACCTCCTTGGCTTGTATGGAGACAATAGGACCGTGGGGGGAGTTAAGTTCATGCCACGCTGTCTTTGCCCTTGCCTTTGTTTCACCATGGACATATGGCATTTTATCTAATTAAGATGTATTTGTTATTATGGAGCCTAATCCGCCGCTGTGTATCGAATACTTTGCTCGGGTGAAGCGTTGCCGCGGTCCGTGTGGTCTGAGCCGGCGTGTGGGAGTTTTTTAGCGTTTTTGTCAACTTTCCCGAACAAAGGTCACTGCTTAAAAAGAAGAAGAGGCGCTACTTCAGGTCCCGAAGAAAAATGGGAGCCTCAATTATTCATGGCGTCAATTAGGCACTACTTAATGGAAACGGTCTCACATCGGCCAAGCGCTGCTCCGGGTGACATCACATTACACCTTTAATACGGATAAATACTTAATAGGTTTCTCTAATTAATTGTTTATACCTGTGATTCTTCTTCAAACTTTGCCCAGTAAGGGGAGGGGGGGGTTATTCTGATTCTGCAGCCGGGAGACGCCATGCTGTTCAAGTACTCGCTCAACAGCTCCCGATGAAGAAGGTAGAGGGGTTTGCGTCTTGTGGAGCTTGTGTCCTCTACCGCGCGCTCCAGATGCCAGCCAACGTGTCCAGAGGTGAGGCACAGCTGAGCGGAGGCCTGGGGAGGCAGTCTGGAGACGCGGCTGAGGGGTCGGGGCGGTCCGGGGGAACGCTCGGCCGGGGCCAGACATCTCCCAGATTCCCCGGAGAGGCCCGCTCCCTCTCACATCTGCTTCGTGCCGACGCGAGGGGAGATGATGCGGGACCATCTGGCCAGGAGGAGGAGGCGGGCGGCGCAGGCTGGACGGACGCGGGTTCCTCTGATCCCGCCGTCACTGGCAGGCGTCTGCAATATGGCAAAGCCCCGTATCAGCGCATATCCGACCCCGTAGCCTCTGGCACGAGGAAGGTCGGCCGGATGAACGGGGAGCGAAAAATGCAAGGTGGTGAAGAACCTCCATTCTTTCATCAAGTACTTTGAAGCTGTGTGCTCCACAATCACGCAAAAAGGGAAATTGTTATTCCCCAGAAGACTTGGCATGTTTGGCGCCAACTAGGGTTGTAAAGGGGTCGAAAATGTCCGCTAAATATCCAGAAAGTTTCCTAAAAATTTTCCACGGGAATTTTAGTTCGGGAATGTTGGAAATTCTGAGGGTTTTGTTGCCGTCAACTTAAATGAAGACGATTGAAGACAATGACGTCGTTTTTTTGGGGTGCTGAGGGAACGTCAGGAATATGTCTTGGCTATTGTAAATACCTGAACTTTCTTTTATTTTTTTACCATCCATGGTTGTGTCAGGCATGTTTGTATGTAGGTTTGCTTATGACGAATACTGATGCCTATAGTCATGACAGTTGGACTCAAATTCCCTGAAAATTCATTTATAATCTCATTTCAAAATATTGCATTAGACATGTTTGCATGCACACACACACTTATAACAAACCAAAATGTTTCAATTGCGTACATGGATATGACCAGGTAAATGCAGTTAATATGAATTTCAGAAAATTCCTGTTAATTCCTGTTGATTTCCAAAAATTCCCAGAATTTTGCAACCCTAACACCAACTAATATACTGTGGGAAGCTAATAAAATCAACAGCTTAATAGACTTTCACGAGTGTTTATTACTGTGGATTGTTTGCGTTTACGTCCTCCAAATTTACTAGCCTTTATAGGGAAGAAATAGAAGTATACTTTCATCTCTTATATCTTATACTTTTATTCTCCTTCAATTTGTAACACAAGGAAAACAGATTATTTTTCTGTAATTTCAATATCTTTTTCCCGATTTTTTTCAATAATCCCCCACGCCTGCTTCTTCATAGAGAAAAACCCACATTCCTCTTCCGCCCTCCTCCAACTTCCTCACCTCCACCCCTCCCCTTTCCCCCCGTGACCTTGGAGTGTCTGGAGGTCCCAGACCGAGCCGGCCGAGGTGTGAGATAGGCAGAGAGCGCGGGGCTGGTGAGGGGTGTGTGTGTGGGTTGTGGGGTGGGGTGGGGGGGGCGGTGGGGGGGGGCACAGAGGGTGTGTGGAGGAAGTGTAACGGGGGTTGCCCGGAGGTGTGGAGAGGAGCGCTCTGAAAAGCAGCGAGCGGTCGCAGCCCACACAGCAGATGTTGGCCAGTTGTTGTGTGTGTGTGTGGAAGCAGCGCGTCCTGTGGGTCTGTATGTGTGTGTGTGTGTGTGTGAGGGGGGGCACACCCAGAGGGAGGGGCGGGCAGGGGAATGTGTTTCACTCTCCTGTCATCCTCCACAACGCAGGCCAGATTAGATTGGAGCTGACAGCGGAGGATATTCAATTAGATTGTGCATGTCACTCAGTGGCTTCGATCAGAGTCGCCCCTCATGCCTTTGTGTTTGCTATCGCAGCGAGGGAGAACACGGCACGCTCTGTCTTTTTGTGCCATTTCCATTTATGTCGACCTCTAGCTACGGACTTCTCCATCTTTTTTTCATTTATTTTTTTTTCGTAACCATTGATTGCGACACGTCAAATATCGACACGTAAATGCTCGGTTCACACGATCACTCCTGAGCCGCTGCCCGACCCGAGAACAAATCAAAACACAAGTCGCAATGGTGAAATGAAATCAAAGGAAGAGGTGTGCAGTGCTAATTTATGTGATTTTTTTTTCTCTTCTTCTCCCCTTTCCTTGCAGTGAAACCAGCAGTACGTGCAGCAGTGACCCTGGCCTTTTCACCAATGACGAGGGGAGACAAGGTATTAAAAAAAAAAAACCCTCTCTTTTAGCAAAAGTGTCAACGTCGTCACTCATTTCCGTCGCCCGCTCTGCGTTTGTGTTGGATTTTGAGACGTTTCTAAAGAAAAACGTCAAATTTCGGACTATTGTCTGCTGAACGCTGGATCTAAAGAGGGAGGTTTTGCTACAATGGGCCGGTTGCTGGGCACCCAGGCGACTCTAATAAGACGTTGTCATGTCGTGTTAATGAGCGCTGAAGCCTTTGCTAATCTCATTAGCCGTGGTGGGGCCAGTCGGCCTCTGATTTAACAGTTGTCACTACACCTTGACTGTGAGAGGCACGGTTCCTGCGGCTGCTCCGCTGACTGACAGGTCTGAGAGGAGCTCGCTGTCTCGGGGAATCGACTGCCGTTGCCTAGTTGTCTGTTAGAGTTTATTTAAAGGAATAATTTACCCCCGGAATGTAAATCAGTCCTTCTCTGACACAAACCCAAAGCGATGTTTGTCGGGGGAAACGCAGAATGATAAAAGAGTTGTAGAGCCGAGTGCGTTTTAGTAGCTCTCATCCAGCGTCCTGCAGACTGGAACCGAGTGGCAGTAACTGGCAGAGTCACCAACGCCGCCTCCTCTTTGCAGGCGACGACGAGCAGAGCGACTGGTTCTTTGACAGCGACTGTGCGGTGGGCTCGGGCGTGGCCAGCCTGCTGCCCGGCTGGGACTCGGACAGCCAGCTCTCCTTGGAGGACAGCCGCCCGCCACCCACCTTCCTCCAGCCTGCACGGCCGTCGCACAGAGGTTCTGCCTGCGGATTTTTGTATTTCCGACACATTCTTAGGTTAAAGTTGATGTCAGAAGCTTGGCATTCTGTGAATTCTGACTAGATTAACTCTGATTACAGTATTTTTTGAGGATCTGTGCCAATTGCTAATCAGATACAATGAAAAAAAAGGTCAAAAATCAACTTCTTTGTTGCACTATGATAAACAAAATGGGGTGTCCGGATACAACTCTTTCACTTCCAATACGATACTTCCATACGATGAGTATTGGCCAATACTGATATCGATCCAATATGATATCAGCACAAATCATACGTGCTTTATTACTTATTTTGTAGTATGGAATGCTAGAAAAGGCTTGATCAAGTGATATTACTCAAGCAGAGAACAATAGTCAGCAACAGTAGCTATGAGAAAAACTGACCTATTTATTATTAACCAATGGTTTACATACATTTTAACCTTAAACATAAGAATATTCTATAATTGAATAAAATACCTCAGTACCTTTATCGGAGATTTCTGATGCAAGCCGATATAATCCGATCCGATATTATTTTGCTGATATCGGACCGATATCCGAAATCATGGGACCGAGACACCCCGCATAGAAAAACACCTTTGTCATCGTCACAATTCAATATTTTCTCCTAAAAATCACTGTCAAATCAAAAAGTGCCATTTGAATTAAGTTTGTCTTCTCTCTCAAGCAGTTATTTAACTGTAAATGCTGCATTATTGTGCTTTTGCAGGGTATCACTCACGCTTTAAACGCCTTCCCGGCAATGCCGCCTGCTGCCTCAGGAAGGACAGGAGGAGGCTTCCCAGCAAGGTTGAAGCAAACTGGCATCATCCTCCTGTTCAGTGAAGGCACTTTTTATATACTCTGCTTCCTCACCTGTAGATCTTTGATTTGTGTTTTACAGGGCAGCGCCGCGCCGGTGTTTGTAGAGAGACTGAGACACTTTTCTCAAGATCGTTACCAGAGAGAGTGAGATGCACTGTTTCAAACTATATGGAGTTCTTGTCCTTTATCAGCTCGAATCCTGCAGTAATGCTTCATCTCATTTCAGCTTTTGGCTGCCGTCAGTCGCAAAGCGAGACCGAAGCCAGGTACGATGCATTAAAAGTTCTTACCAAGCTTTACAATCTTTTTACCCCCAGTTTTTTTGTTTTGTTTGTGAGTCTCATAATCTAAATGTTATTGATACTCTCAATTTTCAGTTGAACCCTTTGTGCCCTTTACCCGTGTGTCCTATTGGCATGGTGTCAGAGAGCTCTCATCTCAGATGTTCCTCCTCAATCTGCAGAAACAGGTAGTTGATGACATGTTGAGTAAAGCCGCCTCTCCTGGGTCCATCGGAGAAACAATTCAGCCTTTTTTCCGTTAAAGCTCAATATATTGACGGACGAGTCTATCGCCAACTCACTCAATCGGTTGCTGAGTGAGATCTGTGTGAGGATGGCGACAGATGCTGCGTGGGCGCAGATACAAACAGCATGCAGTTGAAATGGGTTTGCTACAGTCTACAAAACGTGTAAAATAAGAAGTAAATCAACAGTAAAGCATGTCCAAATCAGTTTAATTGATAAGAAAAGTTGCCAATCAAATTGATTTAAAGGGATAGTTCAGATTTTTTTACATGAAGTTGTATGAGATCCATCAGTGTCGTTCATCAGCAGTGACTTTTCCCCCACTGCTTCTCCTGAGCAGAGTTCCGGCCCGGTTTCGGTGTTGCAGAAAGTAGTTCCGTGTAATTGCTGGGGTCACACGGATAAAGAGTTTTGCTTCAAAAAACGCTACTCGCTACTTTCTGCAACACCGAAACCGTGTCGGAACTTCGCTCACGGGACGCAGTGGGAGAAAAGTCACTGCTGATGAACGACACTGATGGTGAAAAAAATCTGAACTATCCCTTTAATGGGCAGGAATGAACACAGACTGTATTTTCATCAGGATTTTAGGACCTTGTCAGTTTTTTAGAGCTTTCTTCCGAGAATAATGTTTCTTATTGACTTTGAGCATGGTCTTGTGTTTGCATGTGCTTTCTGAGGTTTCATTGTGTCGAACTTCACACCGAAACGATACCCACACACACGGATCTCATCAATTAGACTAACAGCAGAGTTTCACACACACACACATGCACACACAGCTGCACACACATTGAAAAACCCGCCGTCCCTCCTAACGGCGGTTCTGGCTAAGAGTCGGAACCACCGGCAGACCAGACAGCTGCAGGAGTAACACTTGGATGCAGAAACGCTTTCACTGCCACGGTTGTCAAGGTCAGAACACCCAAAACAGAGAAAAAATACGATGTGTTGACGTCGTTGCGATGCAGATTTTGAATCCCAGCAAATCCTCCCCCCCCCCCCGCCCCCAAAAAAGTTCCCCTCACGAAAGATGTTTGTCAAAGCGCCGCTCGCAGCTTCCCCGGAACCGTTGGATCTGCACGGGAGAGCGGAGGAGCCGAGGAGCCCCTTTGGCCTCCAGACTGTGGGACTCTTCATTGTATTGTTTCCACGCTGCCTATTTATGGCGCATTCTTAATTTTGTTTCACACACACTTTCCCCCCCCCCCCTTCACTCTCTCCCACTCTGTCTCTCTCTTGGGTTGTTTCACAGAGCGATCCGGCGCTCCTTGATGAGGGGCAAAAACACGACGGCTATGAAAAGCCCCTGACTTCTTAGGGCTTTCTTTTCTAAACTGGCCCTTTCTTCTCCACCTGAAAGGTTCCTTCAGATTCCAGTTTGAGGCATTGTGAATACTAATTTCTCTCTATTAAAAAGCCCTCATATCCCCGCCATGCTCTCATTTGAATGGCAGACTCAGGGGAGACCTCTTAATTCCTTTATAGTGGGGATTCAAGACCCTTCACTTCAAAAAGTATAAATCATACTCCCAAATGAATGAAGAGTGGAGGGAGGGAGGGAGGGAGGGGGGGGGGGGGTGGCTTCTGATGTGTCCCGTCGGGTGGCACGAGCAGAGTCTGTCTCCCCGAGCAGCTCCAATCCACTCTCTGGCGAGATGCTCCGCTGTCCTTATGACCCGGTACACACGCGTTTGCCTTCTCAGGCTCCGGCCACAAACTCACAAACACGGAAGGAACGCGAACTTTCCACGGCCTCTGCATCCGCTTTGAACGAGCTCACGTTTTTCTTTGTTTTCACCCTTGAGACCCCCCCCTCCCCCCGACACACACACATATACACACACACCTTCCAATCCAGTGTAAAGTATTAATCCATAGCCGGGCTGCTGTATTAATAAAGGCTGTCATCTCCCGTTTTGCCAGGAGATTTGGATGGCGGGGAGATAAAGGCGCGGCGAGGTTGCGCGGCTGTTTATCCCGGGCCGAGCCGCGCGAGCCGGTTTGCTTTGCGGGATTTGGCCGTAATGCTCGGGGGGGCGCGCGGCCGCCTTAAAATGCATAACCGCCTCCCACCTGAGCGAGGCGGCGGCAGCTTTTATCTATTGACTTATTTATTTCTAAATGACACTTGCGCTGCGAGATAAATCATAGTCTTACGCCACTCCCTTCCCAGTTTTCATTTTAATTGTGAGATCTCGGTGTCAGCAGTTAGTATATTGGTGTGAGTGGCCTATTGATTATTGATTTGGAGCTATTGATTATGTTCCCTGGAGACCCTAATCCTTTCTGATTCATTTGAATACCTCTATTAATCTTGAGATCCTGCTCACACCTGAAGCGCCATGTACCCTAATGAAAATAGATAGCCATTTTGTAGCTGTGGCCCCTCACTCCTCTTTTGATTTATTATTTTTAATTGATATATTTGCTTTTGGATGTGGGCGCCAAAATTACAATTGACCCTGTGTCAGCGCCGTTTTAGTCCGTACCCTGAGGGACGGCGCCGCATTTAAAAGTGTCTCATATGACCTGAAAAGAAAAAAAAAAATCCATCGGGGAGACTTTCTTTCTTCCCGCGGTGTCCTTGTGTCTTTGATAGCTGTTTTCTCGCCCTCCTCATTACTTGTTCTTCCTTTGCTGGCTGCTAATGAGCAAAGCCAATCTTTGTTTTCTCATCACTCGGGATATTTTTGAGCGAAACAACTGGGCAACATCTGTCACGCTGTTAAAAGTGATGAAGTAACAGATGTTAAATAATAAAAACAAGAGTTGAGGTTTTTTTTACCAGAGTTTCACACTGTAACATGCTTGTAAAAAGGCGTCGGGTTCTGCTCGGAGATGAATGGTGGTGTTTTGTTTTGGTTAATGAGCCAGCTGATGGTGTTCTCATGTTTGATTAGCATTGTGCTGAGGGTCTCGTCGGGGCCCCTGGCGGCCCCTCGGCCCCCTGTCGCCGGCGCGGGACCCCGGGGGTGTCTCGGCACCGAGCGCGGCCAGCGATGGACCTACGCACATTAAGACCAAATGCATCAGGGTATTACTTTTAATACCGCCGGCGCGCCTCGTGAAATAATGCGACGTTTAAACGCGTATCGATTTTGGAATTAAAAAGTTAGTTTGCAAAGATTTACTGAGGGGAGTTCAATGCCTTAGCTCTTTATCAGGGGCGCAAATGGCTGGTTATGTGCTGTCCGACAGAGGTACGATTGAGGGATCGATAGGCGCGTGATTTACTAACTGGAGTACAGGTAATCAATAAGTATAAAAGTAAATGAAATATGCATTACTGGGATTTTATTAGAGAGGGGTAGCAGGGAGAGAATAACGGTCAGGCCATTTATTTTTATATCTATTGATTATACAACATAGAGACTTCGCTCAAAGCGCGGCCCGCACCGCTCTCGACACCCCGCGCCTGCTCACCCGCCATGTGATTTATGGGTGCTGAGGTCACGGAACACGCTGCCTGTTAAGAGGCTGCGCTGACGGGGTCCGTGCTGCAGCACGTGTCTGTTCGGGTTGTGAGCTTTATGTCGCCTGCAGTCTCAGATGAGCCGGGCCGCTTAACGGGGGGGTCGCTCTCTTTCTCTCGTCCCCCCTCGTCGGCCCTCTGTTGTTCCGCGCTCCTGTCATTTATTCCGCCTTTACGCCTGGCGTTTATTGGCGTTTTCCAACGGCGCCGCGTTCTTGAGATTCTCCCCGGGTTGAAATTTTCACCGTGTTTCGCGGCAGAGAAGCCCCTCGCATCTCTTTCATTCTCTCTCACCTGATCCCCAAACCCCCCCTGCATCTCACACACAAACACCACAAACACACACACACACACACCCCTCCCTGCCCAGTGATGGAGTGGACCTTGACCTTAACTTTACATCTCTGAAGTCGGGGCTATTAAGCCGGCGTTGGCGATGGGTT
>CAESWR010000107.1:433702-447262 GCA_903171835.1 Mullus surmuletus | reverse complement strand
GCATCTCTTTCATTCTCTCTCACCTGATCCCCAGACCCCCCCTGCATCTCACACACAAACACCACAAACACACACACACACACACACACCCCTCCCTGCCCAGTGATGGAGTGGACCTTGACCTTAACTTTACATCTCTGAAGTCGCGGCTATTAAGCCGGCATTGGCGATGGGTTAGAGTGGGGGTGGGGGGGCTTTTCCTATTTCAGGGCCCCTCCTGACATATGGCACGAGCGGCATAGAGCAGGTGTAATTTGTTCATATGGACCAGGCAATGACTCAGCCTCACACACACATATACACACGCACACACAGCAACATCCCACCTCATCAGTGGATAAAAACCAACACGTGGCAATATGTGTGTATTATATACTGCATAAAAAAAGAAAATGTATTGTTACGTTGTGCTTAATATTTGCTCTGTGTCCTCCCCAGGCAGACTAACATCACTCCGGGACTGTCGAGCGCAGGAGACATGAGGAGGAGGAGGAAAACAGAGGCTGCATCCGTCACACCATCAGGTAACACCCTTCACACACATCAGTCAGAGCACTTTATATCGATATTTGGCTTTTCATTCCGCACAATATATGGGGTTCTTGCTTTTTTCAGTTAAAAAAACGTTAGAGGATTTCGTGTAAAACAAAGGGGAGGGGGAAAAAAAGTGTGATGCGGAGTCCACCCTATTGGAGGTGGCACCGAGCAGCCGCCGCCGTGTGTGTTCGGACCAGCAGACCTGCCTTTTTTCATTAGACTGATGGCTCGGGGGCCTCGTGTCTTTGCCGGATTGAAATCTGAATTGGTTTGTCCACCTCTTTCTCCGGCGTCCCCTCTCCGTTCGCGCCGGCTCCTGCAGCTGCTGTTTGTCATTTAAATAACAAATGTTGGTGGTTCCCTGATTTAGTGAGGGGTGCGGGCCTCTGATGTATATTAATATTGCCGCACAGTGCACCGTACCGAGGTCCATCACTCATTTGGATAAAAGAGGTGGAATTTAAAACCAGCCAATGCTTTACTTGGATACAGATTGCATCCATTTATTGCGCTGAGTGATGGAACGGCCGGCGACTCTGTCCTTCACCTCGCCGGCGCCCCAACCGTTTTCCCATCAAAGTAAAAAAAAGCCCACCCCTTGCCCCCTTCAGGACCTCCTCATATCCAGCATCCGGAACAAGGGGCATCCCTCACTTTCCACTTTGCAAGAGGAAAAAAAAACGTGTGAGATTTGTGTAAAATCCACCAACCTGTTTTATTTGAACCCTGAAGAGCTCCTTAAAAAACTTTCTCAATCGTCCCTCAGGATGAAAAATGTTCACTCCCCAAAATAACACATTAAAGTTTTGTTCCACTTGAAAATGATAGTTAATTATAATGATTATATTAACTTAAGCCTGAAATATGTATATCAAATATTGATCATTTGTTGGTATTTTAACCCTTTAAATGCCAGTTTGTTTATGTAGCTCCACTGTATTTTAACAGAAAAGAAACAACAAAAGCTCAAATAATTTCCATAAAATGCAATTCATGAGGTATATAATTATTGTTATTAATGGAGCCTCAGATGGGTCAATGATTGGCGGCAACACTGAATTTGAGGCATTCTTATTTTTTCTGCAGTGACAGATTTTTATGGCAAACTCTCGCATTAGTTTCTGGGGACAAAAGGCATCTCCTTCCAAAAGACTGCTGTGAAAATATCATTTTGGAACTACAAATTAGTCGGTTTTGTTAATCAGCTTCAGCCTGACGGATACAAATCAAATATCAAATATTTGTTTAGGGATCTTGACCCTCTAAAATGGTTAAAAAAACATCTTAAGGGTTAACCAAATGCAAACAATTCAAGCATTTTTTTGGTGTATTTTCAAGCCTTAAATCGCGTCCGTCTCGATGCATCCTCCCTCCAGTCCCATTTTAGAGTGTGTTCCCGCTCCCTGAGTCTAGTGCCCCCTGTCCACCGTGATTTATCATGCATCCCATGTTGTCCAATGTCAGTTTCTGCAGCTGCAACTGCTCTGTATAAATCTTTGCTTTGGCAGCCCGCTGCACCGCGTCCCTCCTCAGTAATCTCACCACCGCCAGCGGAGGCACATCCACACCCGACAAGCTTTCACATCATTTTTAGTTTTATTTATTTTTCGCTGTAAACAGGGGCAAAGACGACATTTCTGAGTGCGTCGAACAACCCGCTTTGCATTGAATTTACGTTTGACACCTTCAGTCGGGGTAAACGACAGCCGAGTCTTTGTTCGAGTCGGGCTGCAGGAAGTGGATTGTTGTATTTGTTAGCGGTTTGATTCGAAACTCTGTAATCAGGAGTGAAAATGGTCTGCGGCTGGAGGTGTCTTCGCGGGCTCCGCGGGGAATTACTGAGGCGGTACCCAGCTGTTGCTTTGTCTTCTTTCTTTACCCTTTTAGCACTTCGCCGGCAGTGCTTGAAGCCGGTTGGGAGGTGTGTGTGTGTGAGGGGGGGGAACAACAACACACACACACACAAAAAAACAACTTATAAGGCCAGGTATCTGTTTGGATTAGATGACCGCTCCATTTCGCAGCCTTAAATTGGCCATTTTCTACTTTTCTCGCCGCCATCAATCCAGCAATCCAACTCAATCCAGCAACTCCTCATAGATGAACAAAGCACGCCGACTCTTCGTTATATCTTAGTAATATTGATACATAGTTTTTAGGGGTGTAACGATTAATTTTAACTACAAATCACTTCGTATCATGATTCGTGGTTGTCAATACGATTCAAGGATGATATTGGTTCAATTACAACGAAATCTTGAAATTAATTCAGCAACTTTTTAGCCAGAAATTCAACCAGTGTGAGTGTGAAATAAATATCTGGTTATTGAACAGTGCAGGTGAAGTTTCCTAGATTGTTTATTGTAAGGGAATCAGGTATCAATTCATTATGGATATAAACAAACAAGTTAACAACAATTAATGTCAAAAACATTCACATTTTAAGTGCAACCAACACTGCAGGTTGATTTGAAAGGAGGTTAACCTTTTCTGCTCTAATTTTTCAATATTCAATCTATTTTCAATACAAGTACAGTAAATGCAACCAACATTTAAACAGTAGATTTACCTGTGAGTTCCACTGCAGCATTTCTATTAAAAACTCTATTAACTCCACAATCCCCCCTCATTGTTCGCTATGGCTGCTCTGATGTTTACGTGTTGCCGATCGAGGCTTCCTGAGCAGTTTCGGAGCTTCAACAGTCACCAAATATCCACTTCTATAGTCTCCAACTCCACGCAGCCGACCAGCACGACACAGATGTATAGTGGGACACACACACACACACCGCGTTTCTCGTCTTTACCATTGAAAGTGCTAAAAAAACACATCCATTCAAAGTCTGCTGTGTTAAAATCCAACGCATTATTTCCTAGTATCGATACAATTGATTGATTACCTCAAAAACTATGTTAGATTGATACATGTCGTCCGGTAGGCTGACTTGCCGAGCACAGATCAATGTGGTTAGATCGTAGGAGTTTAAATCGATACATCAATGTGGTTGAATCGTTACACCTCTACTAGGTTTACTTAATAGTTATTATTGCATCCTGCGCTCATGGTTTCCTGCTTAAATCTTAGATAATATGAGATACCGCCATCTCTGCCCGTGACCAGGAATGGCGATGAATACTTTATACACACTGCACATTTTTTGAAGAATTATTTGTGAAGCAGAGATGAATCAGTGAGTGTAAAGATCCTGATGGATTTTAATAGCCTTGGCTGGTCTCGCACACAGACTAATTAATTATTGCAATTTTACTCCTCCCCTGCTGTCTCCTGTAATGCCCTTCATCTTTATCTCTATAAAGGGATGATGGTAATAAACCCCCAAAGTTGAACTTTTTCAATGCGTTTTCAGGAAGGCTCTGCCGTGGAGTAATTAGCCGGCGATTGAAGTCTGCTCGGACTTTTATCAGCCCCGTCGCGCTGTCACCGACCGTTATCTTTGTGCGCCGGAAAGCGCAGCGTGTGGGTGCCCGAGCGGAGGCCGGCCCCTCGGTCAGCCCCGCCGCCTCTCCGCTCCTTCATGTGTCTCCTTGCCTGAGCGAGACGGCCGCGTGACAGATCACCTGCGTCGGGGGCCCGCTGTGTTCCTGCCCGGCGGTCCGGCCCCCTCTCATTAATGCCCAGGCTGGCGCGAGGGCCGTATGGCAGCACAAGACAAATAACGCTACCACTCAGCCATCACTTCTGCTGACAGAAATGCAGCCCACCGCACTATTTCGCCCTCTCCGGCTCCACTCCGCACCCTGCTCGCGTCCTTCAAAGCAACCCCCCCCTCCATACACACACACACACAAATACCCCCCCATTCCATCTCCTCTGTCTCCACCTGCACCTGCCTGCGTTGCTCCACCAAACTTTCACAGCGGTTTTCGCTGTTGCTGGAGGCAGAGCTCAGGACTCACACGAGGACGTCGACGTCCCCAAAACCCACCGCACACCAATTGTTTGGCTTCTCAGCGGACACAGATTTATTTTTAATTTTTTTTTAGCCGCTCGGTCCGCCGGCTGCCGTGCTCTCGACTGTGTGTGGACCCTCTCGTCGGGAGGTCTTACTCGAATGTCCTGTTTTTCTGGTTGTGAAAGGAACAGCGTGCCTATATGTGTGTGTGTGTGTGTTTGTGTGTGTGCAGGAGGGAGGGGGGGGACACAAAGGCTAATCATTAAAGAGCTATTCAGCCCTGTTCATTTAAGTGTGGGAATCAGCAAGCCCATGACTGTCAATGTGTAATTAGCTGATTAATAAACAGGGGGAAGGGGAGTGCTCCAGCAAGGCCCGTAATGATTGTTTTTAGAGAGCATCACACGAGAGCTTATTAAGATGGTAAGATGGTTCCATTCAACCTCCCATTATCGCCCACAATAAATGCATGTACTGTAATTCCCCCGCTGACAAAAAACCTTTACGTTCCGACTTCTGCGTCGACCTTGATGTAAAACCAGTCAACCAGGCGTCTGCTCGCCGATTTAAACACTTTATTGTGGACGTTCTTCTATTCGGAGGAGGACGCTCACGTGCAGAGATGCAAATATCACAAGATCGGCGGGGAAAAGCAGCGCGTGCGAGCATTCAAAGTTTGAAATTGCGTAGAAAGATATATTCATTTGTAGAGCATATAATATACATAGTGTCATAACACACACAACAGAGGCACTTACAAAACAGAGACCCAACATATCCCAACATAAAAACTCCCTTTTAGGGAGAAACCTCGAGCAGTCATCTGCTTTGACCGGTCAGGTTAGCAAGACATACATTACAAATACACGGCATACGGAGGGCAGGAAAAGACACATCACGGTAATAATTGGGAGTCAGATTTATGGTACAGGTGTGTTTTTAGCCGGGTTTTAAAGGAGGACAGTGAAGTCACCAATCTGAGAGAGAAGCAGTTTTGAATTGTGGTCATAAATGTAAATCATTCCTTGAATTTAGCAGTTTCATTTAAGGCTGGTGTCTTGTTGTAAATTGCACCTCCTCACTTTTTTGGTGCACGTTACAAACATCATGAAAAAAACATTTTATAGATTCGGTGCGAGGAAGCTGAAGAGCTAAAGTAAAAAAAGAAAGTCCCTTTAAATCAGGGTTCTCAGAGTTTTCATATCTGAGGGACAATGTAGGGAGCCAACACTGGACTCAGGGGTGCACTGAAGGAAGAAAAGAAGAAAAGCCCATTTGTAATCATTTTAATGACCAGGTTGCATCGCTACAATTTACATTTATTGGTCTGCATCTAGTAATGTGCAATAAACACATTTTAATTAATAAATTAGGCTAAACCTGGCAAAACTGGAGAAAACCTTGAGAAACATTGTAATACACACAATGGAGCCCGCAACCAATTACAGTTGTTACTTCTAATCAACTGTAATTCATTGTGGAACCACAGAAATGTTGCGGGCTGCCATTGGCCCGGGGGCCGCACTTTGAGAACCCATGCTTTAAATAATCCAAATATTCAGTAAAAAGCCAAGAGAAGAGAATCAGAATAAGTTCCACTGCTGCATGAACTGAACACCACAGCTGCCGTTTGCCAAAGTATCGTGACTTTTTGTACTTTGCTGCGTTTGTTTGTATTGTTGCAAACGCTTGAACAATAAATATCGGCTTTCCCGGTCACAATAAACACGGCGCGTGTCCCGAAAGCGACCTTGACCTGGGATTCGGGCGAGTATCCGCCGTGCCCTGTGCGTGTTAACACACTCACCGACTAAATGTCCCCAGCAGTGTTTTTTTGTTTTTCTGTCAAATACCAAAAAGAAAAAAAACTGAATTTTTTTTCAATCCAGGGCTTCGACTATGTTTAACCCGAGTGTTTGGGTTGAACCTCAGCAACGGTTAGTCATCGTTCCCTCAAGAAATATTAATCAATTATCTTGCCCGCCGGATCAGTTTGGGGAAGAAGTCATCTGGAAAGAGGCACAAGCAGATATAATGGGAAGGAGCAAAAGCACATGCCAGTGAATGCTGTAATGCCTAATCCTTTGAGACAGCCCAGAGCCACAATGTCACTTCTAGTTCCCTTGTCCTCTGCTCTCAGACTGCCTCGGAAATGTCTTGTGTGACCGCTGCTAACTTTTTATTTTGGGGTGGGAGGGGCGGCGGGCGGCAGCGGCGGGCCGGCAGAGATTTATTTATCAACGCGAAGTGGGAAAAGCAGGAAAGCGCAATTGTTTTAGAGTCCCTCTGTCTTGGGCGGGAAATTGGCCCCACGCTTCTCTTTCCGATATTTTCCCCCTCAGCCCCGAAACGCGTCAAAGGCGAGCGAGATCAAGAGAAGGAGGATCTTTTAAAAAGGCTGCCGGGCGAGATGTGAGCACGTGATGGACGCGGTTAAAAACAATGCGGCGTTCTTTTAGCGTCGCCGGAGGAGGGAAGTTAAGCCCTCGGAGGCAGATTGGCCTTTTAATAAGCATGTCCTCGAGTCATATGGGGCCAAATTGGATTTGGCTCACTTGACCAAAACCTCATTAATACTTAACCTATTAAAAGAGGATTGCTTCAAAGTTTTTATTTTAATATACCTAAAACAAGAGAGCGATCCATGGGCCTGCGACTAAATTACATTTTTTAATTCCAGAGGCCGTCCGTTGAAACACTCCAGGCAAATGTGATTTATGTGTCTTTTGCCATTTGTTCTTTTGAGTTACTCGTCCAGAATATGATATGTGCTGTACTTTTCCCTTTTTTTTTTCTTGCAGCAAGCAACCCATTTCACAAGGATCACCAGAGGGAAGAGGCGGCGGGAGCCACTAACACCTCAACCCCAGAGGGGGCGGGGGCTTCGGCGGCGGGGGCTTCGGCGGCGCCCGGCACGTCGGCCCCGCGTCCGTCCACTTCAGCGAAGCCCCGGCGTTTATCTTTCTCCCGGGAGAGCCGCGAGGACCCCTGAACGCCCCGGCAGCCGAGCCTGGGAGGAGCCGATAAAAGGCTGTTGTGCCGGAGAAACTTTTGCCGCACAAACTTTTACGACAAAAGACAGACAAAAGAAAGAAAGGAAAAAAAAAAAAAATCACAAAGCACATCATTACTTCTCAAATCAGCATGTTACTGCTCGATCCAGTCTTTCCAGGTCGTATATTACGCATGAGAAATGTAAATGCAATCAAGCCTTGTTAAGCCCGCCGCCATCTCCTCGAGTGCGAAGGCAGTTCTGAGAGGCTCATCGCTCCGACTCGGAGACGCCGCGGCTCCTCTGTGTGCCCCCCCACCCCACTCCGGCCCACCCGTCACTACACAATCCAGCAATTATGTCCATTCTGGTAGCGTAGCGTTTGTCAGCAGGGACACTGGGAGGATGGTCAGGTTAGGATGGGCGACCATGGGGGGGGGGGGGGGGGATCTACTTTTTTCTTCTTCTTCTTCCTCTTTAAATATGGCAGCCAACGGTGGCCCGGCTCACAGACAGGAGAGCATCAGAATGTTTAGTTACCACATGCTGGGGGTTCAGAGAGGCGACCACCGGTGGAGAGCCGCACAAAGTACAGGCCTCCTATTAGCATGGATTTGAAAAGCTACAGTTTGTACAAAGGTGCTCATTAGCACAACACAGAGGGAGTGTAGTCACGGTCCTCGGAGGGCCGCCTCTGTTCTCTCCAGCTTACCTTCCATATTCAAATTTAGCCCAAAACGTATTTAAGTTCAAGGCCAGCTGCCGATGTGTTTGAACGTGGGGGCTTTTTTTTTTTTCTCCCAGTGGCGGCGGATTAGCGACTCCTGGACCCGCGTGCCAGAGGTGTTGGAAGAGCTGTCGGGGACGGGAGAGGCGAGTCGTACACAGTATTCTTCACCTACCCTTTGGGGTGAACATTTCCACGGCTCCCTCTGCTTCAGATGCATTCACAGATCAATGGCGGCGGACAGTGAGATCAAAAGCGGCGCTTCTTAAACTGGAAAATAAGCGTAATTTCAGAAAAAAACACCTTTATTTGTGAGTCAACGGATGAGCATAAGCATTATTTGACAGCATGTAAAAGCCGATGATTCCCTTATTATCGGCTTAATATAGTTGATAATCAGATTTAAGTGTCTACAAGAGTCAGTTTAGTCTTTTTAAAGGCAAAAAACTGTATTTTTCTCACAGTCTCCAAGTCTGCTGAACCTCCCAGTCGTATAATCTCAATTTTAAACTCCCGTTTCATCACTTCCTGCCTCCAAAAACACAGCAAAGTTATTTAGTAGTTTGCTTTGGAACTTAAGTGAAGATTTACTTACATCAGAAAAATCTATATAACGTGCTAAACTTTAAGGAAAAAGCCCATTTGAAGTTTATTACAGTTGTGTGCATACGTTTTTATATATATTTTTAAAAACCAAGCATGTCTGAAACCCACCTAGCAGCAAAAAAAAGGAACAGAAATGCACTTTCCATAATGATTACTGTGCAGTTCGGTCGCATATTGCACGTCTTTTCAGACACTTTAAAGCCTTATTTAAAATGAGACTCGCATTTAGTAGAATGAGATTTGCCAATTAACGT
This sequence comes from Mullus surmuletus, assembly GCA_903171835.1. Classification (NCBI taxonomy): domain Eukaryota; kingdom Metazoa; phylum Chordata; class Actinopteri; order Syngnathiformes; family Mullidae; genus Mullus; species Mullus surmuletus. Next base: position 438,232 of record CAESWR010000107.1, on the reverse strand, counting down.
GAGTTATACGTCTGCAATAATCCGTCTGAGAAGGCTTTATGTGATCATGTTGGCCAGGGATGACATTTATAAATGCTGTGTGTGCACACTCGTCTAAATGGATGCCTCACACAAGACATCCTGCCACGGGAATCAGTCAAAGTGTTGAGGCTACCCCAGCCCACCCACCCAGCCCCCCACTCAACCCCTCCTCCGACTGCTCCTCCAGCTTGACCAGTGAGTCCGGGAGTCTTCCTAGGAAGCCCACGTCAGATTGATAAAGGCGACACGGGTTTGAGATTAGTAATTAGAGGGAAGCGAGAGAAAAGCAGCTTTTGATAAATACCTTGATGGCTGCTCGGAGACCCCCCCCTTCCACACCCCCCCCCACACACACCCAAACGGGTTGACAAGTATTGACTGCGTAGTGTTTTAAGGAGAGCTTCTGGCTGTTGTCTTATCAGTCAGTCTGTGTTTTGGTGCCAAGGCATTGACAGTGGAGGAAGACGCATCAGTGTGGCTACGGTTTCATTAGCAGCAGAACGGGGGGAAGACCTCACCCGCTACCCCCCCTCGTGGTAATTAGCAATCACAATAACGGCGCTTTAGCTGCAGCGCGTGTCCCCAAAATGAATTTCCAATGGCCAGGAAGTCGGGGAAATGGCCTCGGTGCAGCCAGTCAATTGCCCTGTTACAGTTAAGGAATTCAGCAGGCTGGTACCACTCATATTTCATCCCAGGTAAAGATTACCTGTCAGGCCCATGGGAGATGTATTGATCTGTTTTCCTTTTTCCGCCAGCAATCACCTGACAAAGGCACCTAGGAGGCGAGTGAATGAGTGATGCCTGGTCTGTCTGCTCCAGCGTGGTGGCTTCTAGTGTCCACCGGTGGGTGGAGGCGCGGCCGGCCAGCAGAGGAGGGGGATCACGCCGTCATAAACTCTGCCTGAACCTCCTCTGTATGCACGCGGGGCTGCCTCTCCATCTCCCGGGGGGTCGCAGGTCAGCCGGAAATATGCTTTTTGGGGGCGGGGGGGTGGGGTGGTCTCCTTAGCGCCGTTTGTTAGTGCGGTGTAGTGACGACAGCGAGACATGCAAAAGAGGTTCCTGCTGACAAACGCACATCGCAAGTCTCTCCAGATTAAAAAAATTATTTCTTTATTTTTTTTCAAGTGAGCCGGCGTGATGTGGCCGCCTCTCCCTTACGTGAAACCTAACCTCCGTGTGGTCCCGGGAGTTTCCTGCAGCTGTCAGAGCGGCCGCGCCGCACTCGCAATGATCAATACGTTTTACATTATCATGTTTTCTTGGCAGCTAAAAGTATTTATATATTTGCCTTGTTCTCAATGGAATGCCAGCATTGATATCAGCCATCAAGACATGCATTTAAAGTGATTGCACTGTATAAAACGTCTAGTATTTATGATGTGATGCATAATAATAGGTCCATTAATTGAGGATTTAGGTCTGAGGACATTAAATTCGTAAATCCAATTTCATGATAGATAGTGCGGTAGATATGTCTCTCTCTCTCTCTCTTTTTTTAACTATCATATTTTTTAATTTCATTTACAAGGACTTAAATATATCTCCCTGATATCAGGGCTCTTAGGCAGCTATCCACATTTGATATGGAGTACAAATAGCATCTTATCTCTTAGGCTGTTATCTTTATATTTAATAGTAGCGAGGGCATGCCTAATTGCTTTGCAAATGATCTAAAGAGGATTATTCCTTCCTAGAAAGCCTTGCCAGTGTCACTAGATGTTAGAGAGACATTAGAGTGGTAAAATTCAATCAAACCTGCGGCGCAGCGTTTGCGCAGCAGCTCCGTCCTCCATGTTTGTAGGGAATCCGTCGGCAGGAGGTGGATTCTCTGCTGTCCGTACCAACATTTGATGATGGACTCTAAGCTGTCGTAGTTCTATTTATGCCATTTGTGTGTCCTCGAGGGACTTTTTAAAAATGATGTCTTGTCTACATATGTTACAGGTGGTGTAATAATCATTCCTCTTTGTCATCAGTATTTATGGAGAAAAGTCATGCAGTCTGTATTTATTCCAAGTAAAGAATTAGTGTGCAATAAATTAATTTTGGCAAACAAGACTTTGTGTATATGAAGATGCGGGATGGAGGGTTTGAATACAAGTCCTGTTAACTGACCACTTTGAAGCATTTTTGTTCATCCAACGTCTAAGAGTCTACAGCTGTGCCCCAATGGTGTACAATGACACTTTGAACTCGCAGCTAATGTCAGCATGCTAATATGACAGTGCCACTATGCTGATGCTGAGATTTCACAACAGCTGAGGCTGATGGGAATGTCATTAGTTTGCACGTGAGCCAAAGCACGGGAGCAACGGAAGCTTTGACCTGATGGAAGCTCCACACTGCTTAACAGAATGGAAAAATGTAACATATGCTGATTCTGAAGATTATTGGAATCAAATGTGTTCAAAAGGAGCCCCAAAGGCAGCGCAGTTGTTCAGTCCAGTAACAGAAACACGCCAATGTGGCAGCTGCAATTGTTACAGTTCATCTGTGAGACCCCCATTTATCTTCCAGAAGCAATTATCATTTCATCAAATGCTGCAGAAACCTCAGAGCCAATGTGAAATTTCCACAGATCTACACACGTCATGTTCACCCCGGCCCGGAATGACCACACACACCAGTTGCACCATTACATCTGTCATATTTGAGTGTTGGACTCAAGACCGGTCCAGTACTTGGTCTTGTCTTGTTCTCATCTTGGAATTGTAGGCATTTTTCTCTGTCTTCTTTCGGCCTCTGACTGAGTAGAGCGGTGGAGACCACCACTGTCAGGCTTTTAGACCCTACCTTGCTTTCCATAACAACCATAACTCCCAATCATTGGTAAATTGATTAATTCCTCCAAGTTGCAGCCTCTGCCTTCTTGTTAAATGTTTTCATCTGATTTCAGTCATCTTAGAGGCCATATTCACCTAAAAAATACACATCTGATTTTGATATAGATACAAAAAAACCTGAAATGCTTGAAATTAGTGGAAATAGCTGCCTATGCACCAAGCAAAATGGACTCCGGTTGAGAAAAAGACCAATCTTGAGGGAATAAACCAAAAGATACCTTTATTGATTTGCTGCATCGTGCTATTGAGACTGTTTTATTGTTGCTGTCCCATTTATTTAAATTAGATTAGATTAGAACAAAACTCTTGATGTTCTGCTTTGTGATGTATACAGTTTTAGTCTTGTGTCGGTGTTGGTGAAGTCTTGAAGCTGTGTCCAAAATCGCCCCCTAACCCCTACATAGAGCTCTACGTAGGGGTTAGGCCATTTTGTAATAGTGTCCGAAACCTTGGTGATCAACTTCAATGCCCTGTACAGGCGACTCAAAATTTCCCATAAAGCATTGCAAAAAGTAGTGACCATCCAATGGTCATCAGTGCTGGACATCCCATCATGCATTTAGTCTCCAGTGGTGCTGCCGGGGGGAAAAAAAGAAAAACAAGGTGTGCATAATATGACGCTTTTTAAAAAAAAAACAGAACCTTATTTATTTATCACATGAATATTACACATATTTGTTTCCAAAATCATCCCAGTTTAGTAGTGGGGAGATTATAATGGGAGAACCAGGGGAACCGCCACAGCAGCCGCGGCGGTCTGACACATCCTAATGGTGCGACGGCAGTGCGGCGTGTCGTGTCCGTGAGTGAGCGGTTCCGGACACAGCGTCTGCAGGCTTGACTTCAACACTCCCATATTGAAAATCATGTTACAGTCTTATCCATTCCATTGTATTATCCGTGTTCAGCTTGGATTTCCAACATTGCACTAAACGTAATTGCAACTCATTTAGGAAAAAACCTTTAAAAAAATGTCCCCAAAAAATAGAAAGAGTGATCACAAAACTAACAGCTGCAGGAATCCACATCCCGCCCGAGCGACGGCGGCCTGGGATGATTTGTCAGCGCTCCTGTTGAATACAAATGGAAGTTGCGGCTGACAGAGAAAATACTCCCCCGGCCCATGGAGATTATCAGCAGATCCCCCACTGTTAATCTTGCCGGTGGACGCTGAGGACGGCGGCAGTCACTTTGCCTTGTGCTGAGAGTCGGAGCAATCCTGCGCGCTCACCGGTGGTCCACGGTTACAAATCACATCATCAGCTGTCTGAGCACCCACGGCCCCCCCCCTCTCCTCCAGCAGATTGATGGCCAAATGGAGGAAAAATCAATGGCTTCCTCTCGTCAGAAAGAGCCGGCTCTGTCATGTTTGGGAGTTTGATGTCACCCTCTCCGGCTCCCTCTTGCCGTCTCTCCACTGCGGGGGGAAATTGAAAGCCGGGTTCGGACAAACGGGCACACGTGGGAAGACCCCCCCACCTCCCGCCCCAAGTCTCTCGAGTCGGCCTCCGTTGTGAGAAATCTGTGCTCCCACTCAAAAAAAAACTCAAAGGACTTGGTTGAGTTTTCTCCCGCAATGATAGCTAGTCAGCCCGGCTTGTAGGTGACCCCCATGAGTAACAGCAGTTGGTTTTCTTACCCCCCCCCATCATCACCACAA
>CAESWR010000107.1:370474-381587 GCA_903171835.1 Mullus surmuletus | reverse complement strand
CACTTGTTGGACGCTCCAAAGAAAGAAAAAAAAAGGGGGCCAGACAAATGAATAATGAAAGATATGCAGCTCGGGGGTGAAGTGGCGGCATGGTGTTATATTTATTCATCCTCCTGTGGGAGCAACTTGGGGACTATGTGAGAAAATGTGTCGCTCTTCTTGTATTTATTTAGTTTTCCTCGAGTGGTGATGAGTGTCTGCCAGGTAGCACTTATGTCTTGCAAACTGGTTATTCAGCAGTATAAATACTCGGCCAGATAAAGGGACTAATAGACGAAATTCTATAAATTCCTCCACTTTTTAGTTCTCTGACAAACTGCAGTATATCTATTCTGACATTATTCCCCCCATTATTCATTGAAGAGTGGGATTTATAGATGCATATATATCCAGCTGCCACCTGAAGCCAGAGTCATAACCCATATGGATCTCACAGTAACCGAATCCCCTGGACTGCATGCAGCCAGATAAAGCCTTAGTGCCAGAAAGACAGAGTAATCGCATTACTATCTGATGAAAAATTTATGCCAATATATCATCTTGGAGAGTAAGAGACTACAAAAATATGTAGTCGTGGCTATAAATGAATGACCAGTGTCAGGTCAGAGTAAAAAGAGTGTAAAACTCAAATATGCAGACTTGTGCTAAAGCCCGGGGGTTCTAATGCAGCCGTCTGTGTGTTCAGCACATTCCCAGAATAAGAGCGACCCTTCTCTTTTGCATAACCGCCGTCGTCACACCGCAACTATTGTCACCACAAGTCCGCCGTTGTCGCGGATCCCTCTCGAATAACCGCTGTCTCTCAACAATCAGAATGATTCGGCACCTTTTATCACGACCAAGAGAGAAATTTCTCAGTCCCCCGGCGAGTGGAAATGGAAACAGGGTCCACGTGGTCAGCGTCGGCCGTAAGCTCCGCGAAGCCGGCGAGCTCAACGCCGCGTTCAGGCGCAGAGTGTGCAAATGGCCACCGCTCATGTGACCGAGGTTGCCACTTACTTTCATTACTGCAGAAAGGTCACATTGTGTCTCAATGGAAAATCACCTAATTATAACTTTACAGCTCCAACAAAGTGCAGCACTGCCTCCACACCATCTGAAACGGAAGTATAAACCCATCGCCGGCTCCCGCAGAAATTTCAGGCATCCTCTGTGAAAAAAAAAGAAGCATTGATTTAACTTTTTATTCCGTTATTACTCCCAAAAAGGCGTTATCAGACGTACACAAGTCAGAGGAAATTAGTCTTCGGAGCTGAGCAGTCCGATTACGGGAGACCTGCCCTAAACCCAGTGTTGAGTCGTTGTACTTTCCCTCGACTGTATAAAGGAGGAAGTGATCAATAGAAGAATCAAATGTCGGGGGCAACAGGTTTTTCCTCTGATCAATGGAGCCGGTCAGAGCTTAGAGCGAGAGAGAGAAGACAAGATACTATTGAGAGATTACATTGACATCATTCAGTGGCACTTGCTCCCTGCGCCGACTCCCTCTCTGCCTCGCACACACACACACTCACACAGACAACACAACACACACACATGGCGGTACAGAAAAGCGCTGCAATATGCGTTCATATCTAAAACATCCAGCGCGTCGAGACCGAAGACGGCGGCTCTGCTAAAGGTCGAAAGTATCTTGTCTTTATTTGCGAGAGAGCGCGGCGACGGCCAATCGCCGAAGAACAGGGGTCGGAGAGAGCACTCGGGCTGATATACAATACACCTCTCATTGTTTAACAGACTGGCACGCAAAGAGCAACCACATCCCACAATAGCCCCCCGTCATAGTCGCATGCACAACATACAGAACATACGCAGCGAAACCGCACTGAAACACTGCACATGTACGGCTCCTGAAGTACTCGCCTTGGAGACGCCGGCCGTGTTTTTCAAGGTAACGGCAAACAGGGGGTGCAAAGCTCTGCCGTTGAAAGCAATCTTAAGTGTAGTTTGAGTAGCGTTTTATATTGGCGGGGATGCCGGCACACCTGTGAAACTGCAGCTAACCTGTAAATGGAGTTTGCGACGAGGGTGTCTGTATGGAAGCCCCCCTGGGTCAGAGGATGGATAAGGGGGGCAATGTGCGACAATTTTTTTTTCACCCCCTCCCCAGCCTCGCTCATCACCACTCGTGATTAAAAATGCTGCAACACACTTACAAGCATGCAAAGCTGGCAGCGGGGGCCCTTTGAAATAGTGCTGACGGCAGTTTAGCGGGGCGGCTTCCTTGAAAGGCAAGGTTCACCATGCCTTGCCATGTGGCCTTCTGATTTTCCCAGCTAAAATAGGGTCCGCCTAAGCCCCCCTTGGCATTGCCAACCATCCCAGACATCCTGACACTTTCCCCGGGGAGAGACACCCGGAACAGGTGAGCGACTCAAAATAAGGGCCCCTATCATGGCCGGCTACACAAAGTGAGTGAAGACAGGCCCTTTTGTAGGAGTGTGCTCGAAGAGGGATTATTATTGTTTTTGGAGAGAAAGAAGAGCCCTAGGTCAGCTGGCCCCAGCCCCCACCCCGAGGCCTGTGCTAATCCGTGCACAAATGCCAGCCGCCTTGGCCGAAAGCCCTCTCCCCCAGAACCCCTCTTTGAAGAGATGATACCCGAGCTCACCCGCTGCTAGCCTCGCTGCACTGTATAGCGGGGCCATAAAACGCCGAGATGACTTTGGATGAGCCGGCGCTCGAGTCTCTTCGCACATTTATAAAACACCTACTGTTTATCCGGGCGGGGGCACAACAGAGCGGGTTGCCTTAAAGCACAGAGGACCACCGATATGAACCTCACAAAAGACCCCCCCCACCCCCCCTATAACCGCGTGAAAGCACGCGGCAAACGGATCCCTCTCGCCGCTCTTAATCATCCCCGCGCCCGTGTCTGGCTCTGTCGGACAGTAAAATGAGACAGGTTAGTGCCAAGCTTTAATTCCTGTCAGCATCTGTTAATTATGACCAGGACTGTTCTAATTAAAAGAGGCACCCATCTACCTTCATAGCTGGCTTTACGCTGGCTCACACACACACACACAGGCGCATGACTCAACCCGGCAGAGAGGATCATGGCGAGCAGGAACGCGGCCACCTGGCAGCGGCCGAGCTCATCGGGTGAGCCGGAAGAAACCGTAGAAAGTGGTGACATCACTTCTGACCACGGGAGGAATTTTCCATGGCTACAGCGGCCGCGTCACCGCCTCCCGGCCCCGCTCGCTTAGAGGATTGAGAGCTATTCTCGGAGCGCCTCCAAAGTTTAGATTTCTCGATATGAGTTGTAAAGACGAAAGAGCCTCTTGTGTCTGCGAGTGTGTGTATGTGTGTGTACGTTAAAGCACAGGTATTTTGCCGTCAGATGATTCCCCGTTGCTTGCTGGGAAAGACGAGGCTCTGCTGGGAATTGGGGGTAATTAGGTTAGTGGGTTGTCAGTGTCAGGGAATTGAAAGACAATCCTAATCAGATTTGTGTTTCTAGGGAATCAAATAATTTATATAAGTAGAAGAAATCTCTATTCTGTCGTAAAATGATAATACACTTTACGGACAGCAGCCCCCCCCGCTCCCCCTCAGTTCTCCTCTCTTTGTGGGTGCCGCCGCGATACATAAAACAAGTGTTGAAAATCAAGGCGATATTTAGCATAAATCCATCATTGAATCCCTTTTTGTTAAATGAAGGCCATCGGTTCCATCTTACATCATCTGATTTTTTTACACACACACACACACACCCCCCCCCATTCACCCGGCGACCGCCAATCACCGCGCATGGGACACATCCAAACTCATCCTCTCCAAGAGCACTTGCTGATGGGCAAATTGTATTAGGCTCATTTGCAGTGGCCACACAATGCCCAGGTTTGACACTGTGCTCCCTGTTATAAAGTGATGAAATCATCAAGGAAGTGCTCTGGCTTCTGGTGTTGTTCGCTCAGAGGACGCAGGGGGCTGACAAATTAACTCCTCCTCCACCGCAAGCATTTCATTGAGCCTTTTCCCTCAACCACCCTTTACTATTAAATTTGTTTTCGGAGGAGCGGGAGGGGGGGCGGGGGGGGGGATATGCACGCAAGGCAAATTGAAGGGATTCTCCCTGTTGACAGGATTAAGATATCAGGGACATTTAGGCTGGATGGGAGCAGTGACACGCCCGGTCCAAATACTGGGGAGGGGGGCGCAGGGATATAAATGTTTGCATACAATTACATTAAATAACCAAATACCTGCCTGGTTGTATCAATAAATAGAGCGGCGTAGATGAAATATTTTAACTATGATGAAAATTAATAGAATAGAAAAGACATCCAAATGGAAACATTCTTATCAAATAATGAGATAATAAATAACTTATGTTATGATGAGGCCGGCTTGACATTTACAGTATCAGTGTGGAACCTGGGCTCCTAGGTGTGGCTGGGGGTGATAAGCCCCTGCTGAAAGAGGGGTGAAATAAGGGTCTTTTATGGGAAAGCAATACCTAGTTATCTACCTGGGGTATGACAGCGGATGTTTTGTACCGTGTGTGTGGGACTGTGTCTTTGCTTGTTGGCCGGTTAAGTTTCGTTTTTTCTGGATCGCAGTGAGCACACACCTGAGCTCTCTGTCTCTCTCTCTCTCCCACACACACACACACACACGTACACACACAAGTAAAGACGCATGTAGCTGGCAGCCAATTAGTATGCAGTCTGCCTCACCCAAAAGCTAAATAATTAGAGGGCCAGTCTGTGAGATCATTGACCCTGCGTTAAATATTCATATGTTTAGACCTGCTCTGGGCTCAGCTGTGTCACAGTAGACCAGCCAGGCATGGACCACATATGGGAAGGCAGCCGCGCCTCTGACACGTCCACACACACACCGGCGCGCATGTTTACACACACACATTTATGCCACTCTCCTTGTACAAAAACATAATGCCTGACTTTGGATTTTGCACAATTTTAACAGTTTTTTCCTCATTGTTAAGCTGGTAAATGTGATCATATTTGACGTTCTTGAAGTCCGTTTGAGCATGTCCCTCCTTTTGTCCCTTCCCTCCGTCCCGCAGGGGTTCGTCTGGACCGCGTGCGAGGGGGCAGACAGAAGTACAAGCGGAGGCTGGACACGGAAAACAACCCCTACCTGGGCTTGACGCTCCCCCCTCCCACCAAAAAGCCTCGTGAGTACTGCTCCGTCACTAGCCCATTGTCTCCCTTTGCGGCCGCCCCGCCTCTGCCAGGCCAGCGAGCAGGTAAAACCAAAGGAGAAATTCTAGGCCAGACTCATGTTCCCCTTTCTCCATCTCTTTCTCCATCTCTTTCTCCATCTCTGGACAGTTCAGGGTTTATTCAGGACCCGGTGATATTCTGGATAATTCTCCGGGCAGATGACCGATATTGAGCCAAAAAAAAAATAATGTGCTCGAGGACAAAAGTGTCCCACATTTTCCCACATACATTTTTTTTCATTTGCATGCATTTTGTAGCGATAAGAGCTCTCGATCCCTTCCTTCCTGTGCTACAAATTCGCATCCATTATTTTGCATAATAGGAACGAGGAAGAAATGGTGAAAGTCTGACCGCCGCTGCAGCGTGTGTTAAAATTTCACTCATGCACAATGTTTATCAGTGCGTTGCATCTCTATGCCTCACTGAGCCTTTCTATGATACGGCCTTTAACCTCTGCTTTGCTTTGACACACATGCCCCCCCCCCCACCCCACCCCTCCTTCCTTCCTCTCTCCACAGTCACAAAGATAGTGTCTCACCTGTTGGTGGCGGAGCCGGAGAAGATCTATGCCATGCCCGACCCCACCATGCCAGAGAGCGACATCAAGGCTCTGACCACACTGTGCGACCTGGCTGACCGCGAGCTGGTCGTCATCATCGGCTGGGCCAAGCACATCCCAGGTTATAATCCAAACTGTTATCAATCTCTGCACTTCTTTTTTTAATTTTCGCTCCCTTTTTCCTCTGTTAAAAAAAAAGATTGTTTATCTTTCTTCTGTCTCACACATATAAACATGCGCACACGCAGATAATTAATGGCAGGAGCTCACACTGCCCCGGGGTGTGTGTGTGTGTGTGTGTGTGTGTGTGTGTGTGTGTGTGTGTGTGGGTTGGGCAGAGGTGGGGGGTGCGGAATGGACATAGCTGTGCGAGAAACAAATCAATAGAGTGCATCTAAAATCCCCGCATTGAATGGAGAGGGGGACACACCGACCTGCTGCCAATGCGTGTTGTAATCACGAGGGAGATTTAGAGCAAAGTTGGGGACCTGCCCAATCAAACAAGACATCATATCACACACAGACACACACCGGCGTGCGCACACCCACGCACGCCGAGCGAGCACACACACATTGAATTATTGATGGGCATAATCATGTTTCTTCCTCGGCCCATAGACATTCTGATAGACGAGGTGTTAGGTTATAAGAGGCTGTTGAATTAAGGATACAGCGCCTCACGTCAGCAGAGATTTTGCTTCCTTCAAGAGTTTTCCCCTGATTTTGACAGAGAACACATTGTTTAGCCGCTCTTTTTTTGCAACCGAGGCAGATTCTCCTTGATCTTGAGCGTGACCCCCATAACTCTATAACATTACGGCGTTGTAGGCACGGAGGGGGTAACAAACTAAATGAATGTGTCCCTCAGCGGCACCCCATAACCTCTTCTTCATCAGCATATCTTGGACAGGTGGAGAGCTGTCATACTGATACACAGACGCACACACACACACACACACACGCACGTATGGGGTGTGCATGTTTGCTTTCATATACAGAAGACACATGTCAAACCCAATTCACAGATACAGAAGCTTCATTTATTTCCAGTAACGTGAAGTGGACTCCAGCTGACCTCGGGCAGGTGCATTTTGTGCTGAAAAGGTATTAGAGTTCTTCTCAGAAGGAAGGGTATTAATCAGGTACAGATCTGATAGTAAGGAGATTAGAGATGGATATGCTCCCAGCCGCTGGCCTCAGCTCCCGGCCCTTACGCGTTTAAACTGTTTGGATCACTCCACACGGGCCCTGCGTGGTCAGCAGCCCGAGAGTTTAACCAAGGAGCTTACACAGGACCGGACGGATCACAACTGACCCGATAACACACTCATCCTTGAGTCCCAAAAATTAGACTGGCACTGCGGACATGCACTGAAAACGCGGTGTACCCTGGCTGGTGCTACAGGCAGTATGAGAGTCCTTGTCATGCGTCTGTACTTTGCAGAAGAAAAGTAAAATAGGCCGCACACAATCATCTAGAGCTGGCGTATTGTTGTAGTAATGTGTCGCTACTGTACACACTATATAGTGTCTGACCAGTATTTATGTCGCACTCTTAGTATACAATGTAACACTGACTGCTTGGCGGAGGTTTTAACCTGCATCCTTAGTTGCATCATTGTTCTCCGTGTACACTAACTAGGATTTCATGTGTCATAGTACTGAAGCACTGTGCTAATCAGATTATAGTAACACGTATTGTGCAGTGATAGCTTCATAATGTTAATGGGATTTGCCGCGCAGATTGCGGCAGAGGACTTGTCATTCCAAATGGGTCAATAATAACCATTTAACCCAAAACCGGTGACGGCAGCTCAGCTCTAACTGGGTTACAATCTGCACGATGGCAGATTCATGAATGGATTATAGTAATTTTCCTCCCGTGTGCAAACGGAGGTGGTATTTGTATTTGCTTTCAAAACAAAAACCAGGCATTGTCTTTAAACATTGAGAGGGACATTAAAATGGACTTGTACTGTAGCCGAGTGCGTGGTCTGTGTCTGTCCCCTTGGAGGTGTCTGTATTAGGACAGTGGGTGTCCTCTGGCCATGAAATGGCTGCATAATTGAGTTGTACATGGCTGAACCTGATCAGAGACGGTTCACTGGTTGAGTGCGACTCCATGCACTAACACTCCATGCACCAATGGCACCCCAGGGCAGCCTAGCATGCACCGCTCCTACCATATTTCTCTCTCCACGCGCTCGGGGACAAGAAAAGAAAATGGTGATTGCATTTTGATAGATTTTTGAGGCCGTGGGCAATGGAATTAAAAAGATTAACAGTTCATTATGAAGTAGATCACATTGATTAGGCCATTGACAGATGGACTGATAACCAAAGTCCAAATGTAACAATTTGAATGTCTTGAAAATTGGCCCTTACGCGTTCCCAATTGATTTTTAATTTCCCCTGTTCTCAACTAACGTTTGAAGCCACGTTTGAAAAGTGGTATAAAGTGGAATGGAGTGGACCTAATGAGTTTTAATTGCAGGGCGAGCAGCGGATATCAAAGCTGTATCATTAGTGTGGATGGTATCTTTGCCTCACAGGTGCAATGTCAACTTTGGTATCACAGCTCTTCTTTGAAATGACCTCGACACTCTGAATATCTGTGTATATTATCAGCCAAGATAAATCCTTTAAATACTTAATTTTTTTCCCCCCGCTTTTCGTCAGAAGACAAAAAGGCTAAATGACACACAAGCGATCAATAAGGCGCTTGTTGGCTTAATTTAATCAAGTGGATATCGAAAGCTGGCATCCCATAGCTCGGGCCATTTCGCAGCTTCGCCGCTGCCCACATCACAGCCTCATTTCGAGTCTGCCTTTGATTAATTGATAATGACTGCGGAGGTTTTGGGCGCCGGTGTCACTGCTCCAAATAGAACCACGAAGCCGAGTCGAACGCGGACTCTTACCGAAGGGGAGCTGGGGTCATTAGGAGCGATGTTGGGGTGGGGGGGTGGGATGCTGACAGATGGCTTGTTGCTCCTAAGGTGCTAACAACCTCTGACACTCATAGTAGCCCACCGTCCGCCCCTCTGGCCTCCCTGGCCTCCCGTTAAAGCTGTGTTTCGCTCCGTCCGAGAGCTTTAAGCGTATTGACAGCTTCGGCGCACGAGAACCTGTTTACCACATTCACAACCGTTGTCTTCCTTGGGAATGACACAATGCGAGCGTGACCCCCCGTCACCCCCACATTCCTCCCCACCCGCAGCGGGAATGTCATGTGTTCACATGTAAAAGATGCAATGCACGCTGCTTATACAACCCCCCCCCTGCTCAGGTTGTAAGTGTTTTCAGCTGGGAATTCTCAGAAGGCGAAAGGGGCCACGCAAACATTGACACTGCTGCTGTTTTGCTCATACATAATAAAACTTTTTTTTTTCCTTTCTCCCTGGCATCCTCCTATAAACTGCACAATGTTTGACAATCACTTGGTTTTAAATTAATGTCATAAGTTAATTTTGAGTAATTAATTTTCTCTTTAAAACATCTCAGACCCTCGTGTATCATTGCTTTTGCTTTAGATTCAGACCAGATGAATCTAATGAAAATCCTTGTTTGCATTGTTCCGTTCATTACGGGTGTTTTGGTAATATCCATCATCCGCGCTTTATTGGATTCCAGCTCATCAGCCCCGCATTTTGACAGACAAGCGCCCGCCGCGTTAGTCGTTAGCATGGAGGCGGCGATGTTAAAAAGAGATCGCGCCTCTTGTATGTTGTCGTGTTTGTGTCAGCTCAGCCCCTCCACCGTAATCACCCACCCTCCTCCAGCCCCCCTCCGGGCTCCTGTTTTCTCTTTGCCATTAAATTGTGAAATCTACTTACTGTGTTGCCAGCCTGATCCCACTCAAGCTGCGTAATCTCCTTGTAATAGAGTGTGAATACTGCCCGGCAATAAATCAGCACCTCATCAGTGCACTTTATTAAATATAGACACCAACAGACAGCTCTTAGTATATTCAATTTACCCTCTGACGTAGGCTTCAACACAGGAGATAAAGATAGATTGAGCAATCAGGTGGATGCTGAGGCCTGAACCCAGGCAGGAGAGCTGGTGGAAGGCGGAAAAAGCTGCAGGGAGATTGAGATGGGAGGGGGCGTATCAGAGGCAGACAGGCAGTCAGGAGTACGCAGGGCCAGGGAGGGGACATCTGCCAGACAGGGTGGGGGAGGGCTTTGTTTAGCTACTGTGACACACGAGCAGGTACGTCCAGCATCATAATGTGTGCGGGTTCTCGGTGATTTGATTCTGCAGAAAGACCTAGCTGTGTAAATCTGCATTTCTGTTGTGAGGAAAACCTTCCCGGGCGCCTTTTAAGTGCTCGTCAGCCGGGCGCCATCCCTCATTAAGCAATGTTGCTTGATGGCAGCGGAGATAAATTATGTGTAATTATGGGAGTGATTAAAGGCCGATTCGTCCCGGTCTTGGGCCAAACAGAGATATGTAGCGCGAGTATTGGGCAGCAGCCCCCCGGGGAGGGTTAAAGACTCCCACGCAGGGGTCAAGGGGTCATAGGGTGCCGATTAAAACAAGGGGATTACTGTATTTAACGTTCTCTGGGCTCGTTACGTTCACAGGCTACTGGTCAAATCACCCATTCCCCAGCTACTCACAATGGGATAATGGGGCTGGTTATCACGCTGAAAGACGGCAGATAGCTGACGCTCCTAAAGTGAGTGGGGAAGAGAAAAAAAAAAAAATCACCCCTCCCTTTCTCGTCCAGTCAATTTTGTCCCAATATAAAAACAGCGTTGGCGTCATCAAATCAGCGTCCAGGGAAAGACCGAGCCGTTTGTGTCGCACACGTGGCGGCGCGGCGGGTCAAATTATTTATGTCGAGCACAGCAATTTATTACCGAGCAGCTATTGATTGGGTCCTCCTGACGCTGTCATGTAAATTCAAGAAGAATCAGCTGCGGGTTACACACACACACACACACACACACACACAGCTGCCCCTCATTCCCATATTGGTTATACATCCCACTCCGCGCCATCAGCGGGGTCTATACGAATCAGAGCGGCCCGCCCCTCCCCCCTTTGCCCTCTTATTTTACATCTAAAAGAGAAGGCTTTGATTTAGCGCGAGCTGGTGGCGCCGTGATCATTCAGCAGAGTTTGAGGTTAGCAATAAAAAAAAAATAAAAAAGAAGATGTGCAGAACCTCTGGGGTCCTGTTAGGGGCAGTTTGACTCCAAACGGAGCCCGGAGAGCACTTGACTTGGCTGAGGTGAGATTGCCGCTGGGCAGGAGTCTTCAGGGCCCGCTTGTCCTTCTGATAGGCGGCCATGATAGATCAGCCGCTGTCCGGCCAGAATTATCGTCTTTCTATCTCGCCTTTTTTTTT
>CAESWR010000107.1:293735-316529 GCA_903171835.1 Mullus surmuletus | reverse complement strand
CCCCCCCCCTCTCCGGCAGCGCACTTGGTTCATCCCAAGCCACTTCCTTGACTGCGGCGGCTCCTCCCGCTCAGCCCGTCGCTGTGACCGGAGCTTCCCTTCCCGCTGACAGGCTGCTGTCACACAGCCATCATGTTATCCCATTCCCGGTGTCTCACCAGGAATTTCGGCCGCTCCCTCTCTGCCCTCCGCCAGGTAGGAAACCAGCACGTAGAGCAGCCAGTGAACGGCCATGTTTTTTTCCCCCCACGCGTGTGTGTGTGTGTGGAGGCTGAGCTCCGGCGCGGCTAGCATTAGCATTAGCATTAGCATTAGCATTAGCAGGCCGTAACATTGCGAGCCAAGGACAGTCTGACACTTCACCCCGCGGGTGTGTGCGCTGCAGCCCGCACCGACACGCAAAGCACTCCCCCGGCAACAACACTTCGGCGTGGCGTTCCCACGTCAACCCCCCATGATGCTCTGCGTCGCAAGAGAGCAGCCGCCATTGTTATTGTGGGAGAAATGTCACAGCAAAGTTGTCGGCTAATGTGCTAATGCTAGCAGCTGAATGTATGGGGGAAGGACTGCTAGCTGCTCTTAGCTGACACACTGAGGTCACGTTGGGGTTTAGGAGACCAAACTGACCCCCGATCAGCTGAGGCTGAAGACGTGTTTAAGTTGATGTTATAAACCGTGGAGATACACGTTTGTAGAGGTATTAGTACAAGGAGTATCTTGTTGGGTTGATCAGCTGAGTTATTACCTGTTACAATGTGTAATGCATACTTTAATTCATCATACACACTTGCTGTGTGTTTCCCCATGCTGAAGTTTTGCTGGATGTTATTGAAGGTATCAGAGGTCACCTCCCTGTGTGTGGACATGACCTTTGACCGGGAACATTGTGCTGTTGACCCCAATGTCCTTTACTTACTGCAGGGTGTCAGCGCGGGGGTTTTGAAAAGTATTAAAGGTTGATAAAAGCAATTTTGAGGAAATTGAGACCCTTAAAGAGTATTAAAAAGTCGTATCGCCATGAAGGCATTTTTCTGAATCAGCTGTCGAAAGAGTTGGAGTCCAAAAAAACATTGTAAAAGTGTGTGAGTTTATTTGTTTATTAAAAAACAGATGAACCGGTAACACAAGAACTAGACTAAATTGTCTCTGAGAGCGCCAGAACGTTAGCGGTCTATAGTCGAATATAAGTTGAAGGTGTCACCGATTGAAACGCTTATAGCTCCACGTGACAGTAAAGTATTGAAAAATATTGAGAAGGTCTTGAAAAAGTCTTGAAGGTACTGAACATTTTTAAGCATGTTGTCATGAGAAACCCAGCATTTGCTTGGCTACACACACAAACATCTTAATTGTGCTTTTGTTTAGCTTTTCTTTCCTGCACAAAGCGTCACAATAAAAGAGTTCTGGCTGCTCTTTAATGCCTGACTTTGCTCTCTTGCAGGGGAATAATGCGCTAGCTCGGCGAGCCACTGCAGGTATGTGTGGTCACTGTTTTAACCCTGGTTTTGTATAATCCTCCTGCAGGAAGTTATTTACATGCGTCTCTTCTCCCTATATCAACAGCTATATCAGCTAGCCACCCTGTCAATTTCAACAACACTGTGTAAGTACACATTATAACATTAAGCTGTTCAATTTGGCAGTGAACTTTCACCTGTATTTGAATTTAGCATCTTGGGAATTATATCTGTGTACTTAAAAGATAATTGGATTAAATTGTTTTTCCCGGTTCTCTTCAGAAAATCTGATCCCCGGTCCAGCGTCTTCCAAATCCAATACTTCCGGACTTCTGTTGCTTACAGTATGTGTACACCGGCAAAAACACATTTTGTGCGTATAACTGGACATGGAGGATGACGTTTTTAATGTCTAATTTGTCTTTGTCCTGCAGGAAATGAAATTGTCACAGTTAAGACCCCTGCATTTGCAGAATCCGTCACAGAGGGGGACGTGAGGTGGGAAAAAGGTAACTCATCTTGACCAAAGTACTCCGGTTATCTACTTCTGTTATTGATTCAATCACAGCCAGAAAAGGCAAATAGTTTGTTCCGAGATGATTAAACAAACTTCTCTCACTGCAGCTGTTGGAGACACTGTCTCAGAAGATGAGGTGGTGTGCGAGATTGAGACTGACAAGGTAAAAATACATGTTGTGGACATTTTCCAATATTTATCATAGTTTGTAATGGGTTTGGGTTTTATCCAGGGAGGTCAAACCCCTCCAGAGGGCCACCGCCAATTTCATTTCTGTCCCCAAAAGTCATTTTTATGGTTGCAGAGTGGAGTAGGAGATTAACTGTGTTTAAGCACCATCAGCAATTTTGACATCATATTTCATTATGCATGGAAGTAGAATAAGGCATTTATCTTGTAAAAATTATGTTAAACAAATGGAAGGAACGTGTTTGTATACTGATAAGATGATAATGTTCTAAATTTAAATGTAATCAATCTCAAAACTCAAAATCTTATAAATGTATTTTTCCCTGCCATCAGACATCAGTGCAGGTTCCCTCTCCTGCTTCTGGAGTGATTGAGGAGCTTTTGGTTCCTGATGGAGGAAAGGTCGAGGGGGGAACTCCTCTCTTCAAGCTCCGAAAAGGAGGTCTGTACTACTCAGTATCTCAGAAAATATAGTACCAATCAATTAGATATGCCAGTAATATGATAATGAACTACATCACGCTTTAAAATCTCCTGTCCTAACTTCACTGCCTTTAGCCGGTGCTCCCAAATCTGCTGAGGCTCCCAAAGCTGAGGCCCCGGCTGCTGCAGCTCCACCACCACCTTCTGCTGCACCACCACCTCCACCTCCTCCGCCCTCCGCCGTGGGCCCCATTCCCACCACCATGCCCCCTGTGCCACCTGTGCCAGCACATGCTATGGACTCCAAACCGGGTTAGTTGTCATCAGACAGACGGTCTGTGTCATGTGAGAACTGTCTTTGCTTGACATCTGTGCACTTGACCTGGAGGATACATGATTAATCATCCTCTTGCTGTTCTCGTTTGCTTCTAAACTGATGTCTGGAGGAACTAACTGCCTCTCTGTGTCCCCCCGGTAGTCTCAGCCATCAAACCCACCGCCGCTGCAGCAGCTGCACCGGCTGCCCATGCGGATGTAGGAGCTAAAGGAGCCAGGACAGAGAGCAGGGTAAAGTGCAAAAATCACATCATCATTAAATATTTATGGTTATTAAGTAGGAAAAAAGATATCGATAATTTTGTCTGTTTTTCGATTTAGGTTAAGATGAACCGAATGAGACTGCGAATCGCCCAGAGACTGAAAGAAGCGCAAAACACCTGCGCGATGTTGACTACTTTTAATGAGGTTGACATGAGGTAGGAAATTCTAAATCGGTTGACCTAAATCATTTAGACACTAAATTCTACTCTGAGAAATGTGCTCCACTGCATATCTAGAACGTGTAGAAAGAAACCACAGACGCCCCTCCCCAAAAAATATTTCCAAATGTTTCTAAACCTGTCTAAAAAGTGTGCAGCGTGTTTACAGCGTATCGACTGCATGTGTGTGTATCTGTGTTAAAAGCCAAAACAGCACTCACACAAATGGTTATAGATTGGCATCTGACCAATAGGAAAAGCTTTTTGAAACCCGATATCCTCTTAAACACAGGAATGTAAATATTTGGTCATAATTCCATCTAAAACGAAGATAAGAATTGTTAAAACAGGTTTTATTAATTTACAAGGAAATGTTATTGTCTGCACTTGCCCTCTGTGCTGAAGAGGACACTTTGAGGATTTCTTTTCTCCGCAAATGTGTGGTGTCAGCTTTCGGCTATTCAGGGTTTTCTGTGTATCTTAATTAGATTGACATTGACGGTCTGGAGGAAGACTTCCCAGGCTAGGGCTCATCTGGAGCCGAAGGAGCTAGTCAGAGCAGGAGGCCGGGGCATCTGCAGGGGCCCACAGAGACCTGCGCTCTGAGTGGAAGGGCTGCCTCAACCGATATGGGCTTTTATGACAGCCCAATAAGATTTACAGGCTCTAGAAAGTGAAGATTTTTATCGCTTCTTCTCTCCTTTCTCGGAGAGTCTGTGTCTTGGGAGGGGCTAATTATGTTAGCGGAGAAACCCTAGAGCTTCAACAGGGTTAGAGACAGGAAAACAAACAATTAAAAAGAGAGATACTGGAGAAAAATGAGCAATGGTGAAATGATTAGCAGGCCAATTTCAATGGCTTTAATTCGCCACAATCTGCAACAGCGTTCTTGTAAAGCAATAGAAAATGCAGGATTTGTGACATCTTTCTCATAAAGGGCTCATGAATAAGATTTGTACAACTCTGATTTTTAAATACACCTTTTCCAGTATTTAATGAGCAACCAGTTCCCAACTTTGATAATGTCAAGTGAGGGAAAGTGACTCAGGGTTACGGGTATGACAAATCTCTTGAATGTGGTTAGCAAAACAAAACTAGAATTAATCATTGCACATATCACACCTGAAATCCACAAATCTTAGTCACTCAAGTCAGCCATATAATTGTCTCTGCAAATGGCATCAATTCCCACCCGTGCTCAGCCTCATGTAAATATCAACCCTGCCGACAGTTGCCTCCATGCAAATTTCTGAAGTCCTGCGTTTGTTTTTCTACTTTGTCTGTCAATGTTTGCCGCAGCAACATCTCTGAGATGAGGAATACCTACAAAGACGCCTTCCTGAAGAAGCACAATGTCAAGTTGGGCTTCATGTCCGCGTTTGTGAAGGCTGCTGCCTACGCTCTGTCTGATCAACCTGCTGTCAATGCTGGTATTTATCTAACCTCAAAGTTCTGAGAAGCTTCGTTTTGTGGTGCCAGTCTGGCGCTGTCTTTGCACGCTTGGCATCAAGTCACTCGAGGGGGGCATGGTGACAAAGTTTCAGTATCTTTCAGTGTCTAACCTCAAAACCGCCACTAACTTATTTATTCCCCCACGACCACTTTGTCCTACTTAGAGAGACCACAGTGAAGCAGGGGGTGGTCTGCAGTGGTGGCTTTTATACACTTAGAATGGGCCCCTCCTCTGTACATATGTGTTAAAGATACGACACAAAAAGCAGACCAATGTTGTTTAATTAATCTATACTATTACTAGTTATTGATCTGTAAATATTTTTGTTGCCTTCAATTCATGTTCTTTGTCTTTCTAGTTATTGACGACACAACCAAAGAGATTGTGTACAGGGAATATGTAGACATCAGTGTGGCTGTAGCCACACCAAAGGTGAGACAAGTGGATTATACGTGAGTGAGTGTAAGTGCTTGATAGCCCTCTTGTCTCTAATGTGAAGAGCAGAGAATTCAGTCATGTGACTTCTCTCTCAGGGTCTGGTTGTTCCGGTAATCAGAAACGTTGAGGGGATGAATTTTACCGACATTGAAAAGACCATTAACATGCTGGGTGAAAAGGTAATACCTTGGTTTTTACACTTTAATTTCCTGCAATAGAATTAGCCATTTTAAAAACCTCAAAAATGTACCCTCTCTCGTTGTGGAATGTCTGCAGGCCCGTAAGAACGAGCTGGCTGTTGAAGACATGGACGGAGGAACTTTCACCATCAGCAATGGCGGCGTGTTCGGGTCCATGTTCGGCACGCCGATCATCAACCCACCCCAGTCTGCCATCTTGGGCATGCATGGCATCTTCGACAGGCCTGTTGCAGTCAATGGAAAGGTTTGTACTCTCTGATCTGATGTCTTTGATTTACATGTGCAAAAAGTGAGACGGCATTTTTTAGAAAAACAATCTCCAATGCGGGAGCAGGACCTGAATTGGGGATGCCATGTAACGAGGCAGCCCTTCTGCAGTACCTCATATCGCCACATGGGGGTGCCTCACACTATGTTTGACAGGAGCGCCGCCTGCCCAGTGCCTGCCCGGTTTACGCTCCATGAATCATTCACGGGACTAAATTGTCATCACTAATGAGTCAGTGCAGCTTACATCTGACAAGAGAACGTCATTCCCAGGAGACATTTTGCTTTTTGTTCCATGTTCCAGAACGTGGTAGCACTGTCAACAGCCCCATTCAGCTGCTGTTGGAAGCTCTTCTAGTATTTGCATGTCTCTACCTACAGCAGCCCATGCTACTCAGCCATGTCATGTGATATCCATTCAGCAGCCTTTCACATCAGCAGTTTCCTTAAATTTGCGTGACTCAAATCCCCTCCTGGCTTGAAAAAAAAAACCAGACTAATTATGGACTGTCTAAACGAGTCTATGTAAGACTGGTACTAGTTTGTTGTTTTCACTGACCTCATTTCTGCTCTGCAGGTGGAGATCCGTCCCATGATGTACGTTGCCCTGACGTACGATCACCGCCTGATCGACGGCAGAGAGGCCGTCACCTTCCTGCGCAAGATCAAGTCGGTGGTGGAGGACCCCAGGGTGCTGCTCCTCGACATGTGAAGCCCTCGTCAACTCCAGGCCCAAACAAACAAAAACCACCCTACACAACCAGTGGCTGTATTCACCTTATGAACATTACCGTAACTGCAGTTGATGTATTGTTGTATGGTTAACTAGAAGAAAACAAATACAAAGGGGGGGGGGGTGGGTGGGGGTAACAGTTGGGTTGTGCAATGTCAGGCCAGAGGGGAAAAAAGGTATTGGTACAATTGTGGAGCAATGTCAGGGTCTGGGGTGTCAGTTGGTGCTGGTCTTTAGATCAAAAAAAAGGATATTCTATCATTCATGTGCGCCATATGTAATTTTCTACATGCAACTGAAAACATTTTCAACCTATGAGATGAACGGCAAAGCTAGGTAAAACTGCATAGTGTCATTTCAATTTGTGGCTGAGAGAAGAACAATGAGCACACATCGGACTAGAATCCAAGAAACGCTACGTTATGTGTCCAAAGTTATGAAATCTCCTGAGAATTGATGCCATCTCTTTCACAAAGAAAACAAGGACGTTTCTCTTTATGCTGTGTAAGAAAGACTATTTAAGAAAAAAAAAAAGGAATGTTTTAAACAATAAAGTCTGCATACTCGACTGGAACTGTTGGCTCTTTTGTGTTATTTTTTTGTTCCGCTAATGAAATGTTCCTCAAAATTGGGACTGAGGATTAAATTATATGCAAACATTTTTTTAATGAAGGTGTAAACAGATTATAAAAGCATAAATGCATAGAGAAATTGAAAACGGATGTGTGTAAAATGGAATATTAAAAGAATAAAACTTTCTTTTATCAACTTTGTTTCAATATAAGGTTTTCCCAAACCTTCATTGGGCCATTCATTCAATTACTAACCATGAATCAATACAAATCGCAGGAAGTCAATGATGCAATAGACATGAATCAAAGTGTTTATTCTCCTGTTTTTTGTCAGGTGTAGGGTATATTATGTGTGAATTGTTGAATATTTCTCAATATTTAAAAAAAATAAAAGTTTTAATCCTCAGTTTAGATTGTGTGAACCGAGTCAGATGTCAAACGGTGACAAAAACATCCTCACAGAGAAACCTCTTTATTGCCTAATCTAATACCCTTGAATTGCCGCCACATTTGTTAGCAGGCCGTCCAAAGGATTGTCAGGCTTTAGTGCTAGATGGCGTCATTAGACATGCATGGTAATACTTATGAGCATGAATATAAAGAACTATAAAATGTTACTATCAAAATTGCATCAAAGTTACTTCAAATCCCAATTCAGAGTCCCAGCAGATTCCGGGTTGACGTAACGACCCTATTTCATGTTTTGCGAGGGATGGCATGGCTCATCGGTTTCATCATATCCGTTTCACTTTTTTATTGTTTTCGCTCATTCTTTGGGAAGCACGAAAATGCAAAGGAGTTCTGGTGCTGAATCCGTTTTGGGAGGTTTTTGGCCACAGACGAGGATGCTCGTGAAGGGGTTTGCAGCCCCCCGCCCCCTTTTGGCTAACAGCTCAGAGCCTTCCAGGAGATGCTGCTGAAGAACGGGTGACACTTGATGTCGCTGACCCCTCCGCCCCCGGAGCCCAGGCGGTAGCCGGCGTCAAACTGGAGCAACTGTGGCGGCAGAGTGACGCAGAGTTTGGTTAGCGTGCGCTGAATCATGCTCGGCCTTTGTGTGCCGGTGAGTCAGAGAAGAAGCCTGACCTCAGTGAGCAGGGATGCAGCTGCGGTGCTCAGGTGGTCCGGGATGAGCAGCTGGGTGTGGGAGTGGATTCCGGCTGGGTGCAGCTGCCACAGTGGCTGGAGGCAGAGAGGACAAGAAAAGCCTTAATCCCCTTTTACCGTGTGAGATGGGTTGTCCTTTTATAGCTTACCATTCCGGTTAGAAGTTCAAACAACACAGCACCGAGGCTCCACCAATCGCAAGCCTCCGTGATCCTCGACACCCCACCGATTTCTGCAGACAAACCAGATCAGTTTTCAAGAGTGTTTGCACTAGGAGTGTCCCAATGGAACTTTTTCACTTCAGATGCAATACCGATTTCGCAGCCTTGAGTATTGGCCGATGCCGATATCGATCCGATTCGATCCGATATCAGCATGAATTATACACTTTTATTACTTATTTTGTAGTATGGAATGTTAGAAAAGGCTTGATCGAGTGATATTACTCAAACAGAGAACAATAGTCAGCAACAGTGGCTATGAGAAAAACTGACCTATTTATTATTGATCAATGGCTTACATACATTTTAACCTTAAACATAAGAATATTCTACAATTGAATAAAATAAATAGAAAATAAATCAGAAGACAGATATAATCTGTAACTTTTTTTGCTGATATTGGACCAATGTCCGATATCAATATGGTATTGGGACACCCCTAGTTTGTATGCTACCTGTAAGTGGCCGTATACACAGAGGATCTCACTTTACCTGGTGCGCAGTACATCTGTTCCATCGCTTTGGAGCTGATCTCTGACTGAACTTCGCTCCACTGCCCGAAAAACGTGAGACACACTTTTCCTGTGGCGGAAAAAGAAACAAAGTCGTCAAACACTCTCTGGTGCAAACCCCATCGTGGATTCCCGACACTCACCGTTGCTGGTGAGCAGAATGTTGCGAGGGTTGAGGTCTCGACACAGGATGCCCTGCTGGTGCAGACTCTCCAGGGCCAGCAGGATCTGAGCCCCCCAGACCCGCACCTCTGCCTCGGGGAGCCCCCAGCAGGTCTGCGCCCTCTTATCCGCCGGCGAGGAGGATTTGAGGGGAATCCGAGGTAGGTGGCACCAGCCGTCCACCTCGATGATCTGGTCGTCCCCCTGCCCGTCCAGCCTCTCTGATTTCAGGAAGGAGCTCGTATCGTCTGTGCTTTTGTTAGGGGCTCCGAAGGGGCCGGAGGAGAACCAGCTGAAGAAGGGTCTGTCTTTCGACGGCGCGGAATTCTGGCCTGGACTCTTCGGCTCGCAGGCCTCCTCCACGCCCTCCCTCGCCCCGGTGGGACAGGCTTCCCCCTTGTGCTCGGGGTCCAAAAGCGTCACCGGGACGGCCGACAGCGTCACCGGCTTCCTGGCGCCGTAGCAGAGGGGGGCCGAGAAATTCCAAGGCCTCTCCGAGGGGGGGGTCCGTGTGTCCGTGTGGTCGGGAAACACGGCTCTGTCCGTGCTCTTGATGACGACCATCCCGTTTCTCTCCTCGGTGGTGGGACTGCTGTTGTTGTCCTGCTTTGCTTCGAAGTCCACCGCTGCGTCCCCACTCAGAACTGATCCTTGGAGAGTGCTGTTCGTATCCCAGGATGCCTTGCAGCGAATCTGGGTTTGGCAATGGAGAGGAAGATGCAAAATGGCAGGGGAGGAACTCAAACCGTTGCTTTCGCTGTTTGGCGATCCTGCTTTTGCAAGTGAGGTCTGACTTGTATAAGGTGCAGTTTGCTGTTTCGACACACTGTTTAAATCACTGCCGCTCACTGCATAGGGGTTTACTTTCTCGCATTTTTGTCCCGGCTCGGCAGCTTTCCAGGCCACCTCGAAATCCGAGCTGCACTCTATCAGCCCCATTCCAGCCTTCTTGTCATGAAGTTCCGACATGACGCCCAGGGCTTCACTGACACGAGTGCACGAGAGCGGAAGAGCAGGCTGTTCCTGAGTTTCGGTGGAGTGCAAACACAAACTAGGAGCTGGTGTGTGGATGCGAGCGCCGACCTGCGTCCTCATTGGGCCGGAGACCAGAGTCAGCCGGTCCAGCTTGGTGTAAAACGAGGCCGCAGAGCGCGTGTTCTGCAGGCAGCCCGTCTCCTCGATGTAGGAGTGGGTCCCGCAGCTCTCCAGGCGCTGCTGGGTCTCGTCCCAGGACGTCAGGTAGTCGGCGTCCGGGCTCTCGTCGCTCAGTTTCTGCTGGATGATCTCCAGACCTTTGCCGCCGCCGCCGCTTTGCTGGTAGTCGGTACTGATGGTGGGTGAGGTGTAGCTGGTCTTCATCTTGATGTGTTGGCTGGAAGCGACGCAGTCCGGGTGTTCCCTGGCCTTCTCGTTCCTCAGCTTGTGCAGTCTGGAGAAGAGCCTCCCACCTAGGAAGGACCTTGGTGTAAGTGCACGCCGCATAAAAGCCGGAACGTCGCGCAGAGGGCGGCTCACCTTTCACGTGCTCCAGGTGCAGGTACACGGCATCCTCGCTGACGTAATACCTCAGCAGCTTCACCATGTACGGCACCCCCTGAGGAATGATGGTGGGCTGCTCCCTGCTCTCCCAGCTGGACTTCATCAGGCTCTGCACATTGAGAAACACAAGTTTTTTCCGTGCGTGAGGTGCGAAAAAAGGCATCCGTGAACCGCGTTGAATTTCCTCCCTGGTTCATTTGGCCAGAAACTGGAAGCGCACTCGCAACTGCTAAAAGGTTTCCCGAGCCGGCGGGCCGATCAATGCTGACGGTTACTCGAGGAGACAGGATGGAGAGAGCTGCCATCGACTGGTCTGCCACAGAGTGCAGACAGCAGCCCCCGCCCACCCCTCCCAAACGTCTCAGCTCACAGCGGATTGATGCTGCCTGCTTCCTTTTTTACTCTCCCACTGGATAAAACGCCCATTTTCATTTACCTTTACTACGAACGTTTCCTTGTTGACCATACTTTGGACGATCAGCACCTGCGGCGGGAAAAAAATACATTCAAAACCCCACATTTTCAGATGCATTTTTATATGACGCCTTTTTTTTTCTTCCCTTTTACAACTTTATCATCTGGAGCAGGTGAAAACATGAGGTGATTTGAGTCACTGTACCTTGTCGCTCACCCCAACCACCTTGCACATCTCCAAATCCTCTACAGGCGAACTCAAGTGTCTGACCGGGCGGAATCTCAGACTGCTGTAACCCTTGACATAGAACAAAGGTAGCAGTTGCAATTTGCTCAGTTAACATATATTATTATATTATAACATATTTATTACATATATTCTATCATATATTTGACATGAATCAGTATGGTGATACTACAGTACATTGTTTGTTCATTTTAATGTCTACAAACACTTATATTCCATTTCAGTATAATTTTTTTGGTGGAATATCAAAACTATTATCAGTATGTAACAATAATATACATTAGGCTGTCACAATATCAGATTTTCACCTCACGATCATCGTGGGCAAAAAATGTCACGATAATATTATCATGACATCAACAAAAATGTAAATAATAATGGTACAATCAATGAAATTGATTGTTGAATTTATTTAAGATTTTTTTAGGGTTAGAATGGGGTGTCTAGAAGCAGAGCAGAAGAAAACAGGGACAGATGTAAACACTGTTTTCCAGTGGCACTGGATCTTTTACATGATATTATCATATGTGCATTTTTAACACAATATTGAAATTTCATTTTTTAATACCACGGTTATAGGCAGTATATCGCCACAGCCCTAATATACTGTACATGATAATATATTGCGACATCCCAGTAGGACATTTTATATTTTAAACTCTTCCCACACATTTTGAGCAAACAAGGGACTATTTGAAGAGGTTTGGATGGGTTCAAGCATCACACACAGGATCGCTGTCTTACCCCGAGGTGAGAGCTCCCCTTCCCCAAGTTGTCCTGGAGGTGTGTTATGAAGATTTCCTCAGCTCTCTTCAAATACTGAGTGGTTTTCCTCTTCACTGCCTCCCGCCGCTCCTTGTTGGGGTCAACTGCAAGACAAATAAACTCTCTCAGGCAGCTCCGACAAACTGACAACACTGGTGTCGACAAGACCTTTAAACTGTGATAAGGATTCTCACTATGGGAAAAAGCCTGGCTCACGTGAAACCTGTGGTTAACCTTTGGTTTGTGACTTCCTGTTTTTTTTTCCCCCCATCACATGTCTGGTGCAGCACGGATGCCACTCGAAAATTCCCCATTTGCTGTGTCACACTCACGTTGTACCCCGTTCAGCAGCAGGTCCACCCCGTTCTTGTAGTAGCTGAACGCCGCCTCGTAGTCCTCGTTGACCTCGCTGTCCAGCGCCATGCGGATCTGCTTGGCTGCCTCCACCAGGTAATCTCTCTTTGCCATCGCTGCCTTGTTTTGGACCCCCGAGGTCCGGTTGGGCCTGAACACAGCATAAAAAGTTAGAAATCGATACCAGTCTGGCTGTATTGTATTTCACTCGTAGTATGAACCAGCAGTTTTATTCAGTTTTAAACAGGAACTAAAGTTGGTGTTGCTGTTTGAACGCTGCTCACCGTCACTCCCTGGCTCTTATCAACAGTAGGAGTCATCTCTGTCTGAGGTCACAGGGGTCGGCGTGCGTCTGCCCCCGGTGACTCCAAGGTTCAGGTCTGTGCGGCAGAGCATTATCATCTGAGCGGGCGAAGACAAAGAGTTAACCTTCTGACCAGCACAGGAAGTGAGCACCAGCTGCTATTTCTGATGGATAGCAGGAAGCTACAAATATCCTCCACGCCAGAGGGGTGACTCAGAGCGCCGGGGCGTCACGCGTCTTCGTGATATTGCATTATTTGTCCCCTACAGCACTCGAGGAAACCTAAATATTGGACTCCAAGGCGGCGCAGGTGCTACAAAAACACGTGTCTGTGTTTGCCTGCTTGCCTTGCACTGCTGTGACATCCACCCACACAAATCACAAAACAGTGATTTATTTCAAGGGGAATAAGAAGATTCACAATGCTAACTGTCAAATCACACCAAATTCTCATGCTGATTTTGAAACCTCCAGCAGCCCTTTTTTTCAGCATCACACAAACACACACCCCATCCCGGAGGCAGCCATGGAGGCGACATCATCTAAGGAGTGTTATGAAACGCACAAAGCCATCTTCAGTCTCCTTCACAGTCATGCTTTGGGTGTGCAGCCCACCATAGCTGGCGGATTGGCCCTCCTGTGTAGAAAAAACAATGTTAGACAAAAAAACATGGAGATGCTGTACCTGATGTGAGGCGAGCATGTCGTGGACCCGCCGCCCAAGCAGCAGCATCATCAGCAGCAGCAGTCACGGCGTCCTCAGCAGCCCGAGCACATCCGAGGAGCAGCGCAGGAGGAGGAGAGACCACCAGGCCAGGATGCCCATTGGCTGAGCGTGATGTCGCTTCAGGGTACCACCGCACACAAGGCGCCTGCTCCCCTCCACCATCCCCCTCCTCCCTGCTCTCTCATCCTGACAGATGCTGGCCAATTTAAAGAGACAGTGCTGTTTTTGTGCTCCGGATGAAGGCCTGGCTTTTACTCCCAGAGCGGCCCTGCAGTTTGCACGGCCTGAAAGGAAGCGTACGACAAAATCTTGTGGAAAATGTACAGTCTTAAGCGACCGTACTTCTTTGATGTCTTCCCCCCACCCCGAATGAAGGGATCGCCGCGCCCCGGAATCCGTAATCTGCTGGTTCTTGGTGCTCAGTACCAGATGGAACCAGGCTCGCGGCACAGCACAAAGGAGAGTTGCCCCCTCTCTCAAGGGAGGGTTACATTACAATGGGGGGTGGAAGCACCAGTGCAGCCAGTGGGGGGGGTGGAGGGGTGGACTGGGCTGTATCAGATGCTGAAAGATTATCCAAAAAGCTGAGTGGGAGGGTTTGGTGTGTACGAATCACATGGAAATTGCTGAGTTTCTCAACATAAGCTGATGCATTTTTTATGCTCAGTTCTGTTTTTATTTCGGTGGAGGAAAAAGAAGATGCACTATGTCGCACTATAAGACATCAGGAAGAGCAGATGTGTTATTATTGTTAAACCCCACATTTTGCGAAACATGATGTTAATACACGATCAGAAGTTCTGATTGTTGGGATGAACATTCAGACGAGCTGGAGAGACACACATTTATTATATGCTTCGGAGCCGGGCGGGAAGTTGCATTTTAATAATTGATTTCATCTTCATCAACAAAACAGGATTTGTGCAAATAGAATTCTGCATCACTGAGAAGATTCTGTGCCATATTTTGAAAGCTGAGTTCTTTGCAATAAAAACATAATAATAATTCACAATTGTTAGCAGTTCTAATTGTAATTGCTGTGTTTTGCAGAAGAATACACTTATAATATAATAAGTATTGTAACACACAAAATATGTCATTTGTCCATTATTTTAATAATCAAATGTATTAGATAGACATACTGTACATTTGTTTCATGCATATTATTTCCTTTTATCATTATCTATTTTGAAATATTAATATCATTTTATTATTATTGTTGTTGTTGTTGTTATTGTTATTATTATTGTTATTATGATTATTATTGTTATTGTTATTATTATTGTTATTAGAGGACCATCCTTTATTATGATGACCACAGGGAAATCTGCAGTCTTTTCACTGTGAAATAAAAGGGTCATGCATTTACTAATGATGAATAAATCATGAATTCCTAATCAATTATTCAATTTAGATATTACGTAAAATTATTAAGGAATGATGAGCTTCCCCACAGGATTCACAGCAGGAAACAGTAGCAGTTTGTTCTCTCATCTTTATCACACATGGAGTAAAACCGCTCGCAGGTTTACGAGCATGTGTGTGATTAGTGCAGGTGTGCACAAGGATTTTATCACATTCTTTTTTCTGTGGTTTTACGTTAAGTTTCAGTAGCACCATCTTATTTTGTGCTTTTCCTGCTTGTGATAACTTGTGTTGACTAAACCTTATCTCATCCCGTCAGTGCAGAACAAAGCTACAACTGAAAATGTTGCCTGAAAATGATTGACATTGATTGGGCGCGATCTTATCAAGAGCGACGTGTTTTCCTAATTAACAGACTTCAACTCAGGGGCAGAACACACATGCAAGTTTGAAGCAGACTTGTGATGAATTAATTATCGGTTTGTGTTTTGCTCTGTGTTTGTATTTTGATTATGTGGCACAATAGGCTAATTAGTTCAACACGAGTCTTGAGATTTCGTGACACCCTGGAGGAAAATGTTCAACAAAAAGCCAATTCTGAAATCATCTTATCCTTTCATATAAAGGTGCGCACGAGCCAAACGTTTTATCTCGACTGTCCACATTTGTTGCAAAGCGCAAACAGCAGATAACGTTCATGTTGATTTTGAGTGAGTGGTAAGTGGTTGCTTGAGCTTTTGGCCTCAACTTTATGACTTTGTGTGACTTTGTTCTTCAGAAAGGTATTAATAGGACGTGCAAAAAAAAAAAAGATTACACCATTTTAATGCTTCACTTTGATTTTATTGAGGAAAAGACAGTGAGAAGTCAACATGTTGCATGGACCAGCTGATCAAACGCATCAATCACAAGGCGATCAATCCCAATAGGAGACATCACTTTTTGTCAAACTTCACATTGTAGGACACGAAGTAGCCGTTGTTGTACATGTAGAGCTTCCGATCGACGGGATTGTAGTCCAGGCTGCTGTATTTGTCCAGGAACTTGTGGAACTGGACGCTGAGCTCCCTCTCCTCGCCGGTCCTGGTGTCGAAGGCGTAGAAGATCTCCTCGGTCTTCACGTCCACCGACCTGGTGGCGTACATGACCCCGCAGGCCATGAAGGCGTTGCCGGCCCTCTGCTTGTACACGCCGGTGCTCCACTCCTGCTCGATGCCGAAAGATTTCTCGTTGATCTTTGCCAGCACCATTTTCCCCAGGCTCTCCTCCGAGGCGTACATCACCCACAGCCCGTTCTCGTCGGCTGCAAAGTCCAGGTTCTGGTGGTCCGAGTAGCTGTAGGAGAACCTGCTGCTTGCTGCCGGGATCACTCTGTGGTTGTACGTGGTAGCGGTCAGATTGAGTTTGGCCATGCTGAAGGGCGAGCTGTTCTGATAGTAGATGGCGTTACCGTGAACGATGTAATTGTTGCCGAGGCCCGACCACCCCCTGGGTAGATCGTGGCGTTTAAAATATGACCTCTGAACCAGGCTTTCATAATTAGAATACAAATTGAAGCCAGACACGCTGAGACCGCTGGACGAGCTGTAGAAGTACATCGATTCAAAGCCTCGGACAGGTTTGGAGTCCTTTCCCCACCCGCCATACAGATAACTTGAAGTCAGGTCAGAGTTCAGTTGGAAGAATAAAGGCTTGCTGATGTTCACTATTCCTGTGTTGTTGCAGTTGCCTGGAAAGAAGAAAAAATTGTTGCCATCGCCCACCGTTTTCTATCTAAGACAAACCTGAAAAACTCCTGTGACTCACCGATGTCCGGCTTGAGGAACTCTTGCTCGGCCCGGCAGTCCTCCAGCTTCTTCTGCAGTTTGGAGAACTCGATGCGGATCACTTGCAGATTGCTCCTGTCGTAGGTCTCCAGCTGGTTCACGATGTGGCTCATGTTCCGGATCTGGGTTGATTACAAACGGCAGTTTAGCGTGACCAGGCTGGAGCTCAGGGGGAACCGTGCCCTGGCAGTAGCAGCTCCAAAGTTATGGAACGATTTTCCGCTGCACATCAGGCAGGCATCATCCCTGCCTTCAACACAGGATGAGGTGTTGGCATTTTATTTCTTATCTATCTACTTATTCATTTATCTATTTAATCAAATTGTATTTTTTATTCTAATTAATTATATGTACTTTGATTTATCTTATCTTATTTGTATTTTACTTTTTAGTACTTTTTTGTATTTTACTTTCTTATATGTATTTTAATTTATTTTAGATTGTTTTACTTATTTATCTACCTTGCACTTTGGCTCAATGAGTTTGTTTTAAAAGCGCTATATAAATAAATTGGATTTGCTTGGACGGGAATTAAAGGGGAAAAAATTGCGTCTGTGTTCAGATCCCCCACCTCGCTGTGGAGGCTGTCAAATATGGGCGAGGAGGAGTTGAGGGAGTCCTTGAGCTGAGACACCAAGGCCTCGAACTCTCTGAGCTCGATCCTGAGCAGCTCGAAGTCCAGTTTGATGTAGTTGTCGGCGCTGCTCTGCAGAACGGCCACTCGGACAGACAGCTCCGACAGCTCCTTCAAGTAGATCTTCAGCTTGTCCTCGTAGCCCACCAACTAGAACAGCACCAATTTGAGAAGTCAGGAATGTTCTATGTGTTTCCGCCCGTCCCACTCCCCCCACACCGGTCCTGGTCTACCTTGTTCATTTGGATTCCCACTTCCTGGATCAGATCCTTGCTGACCTGCTGCATGTGCTCCACTCGGTCGGCGGGGAAAGCCACCTCAGGCAGAAAAACGTGACAAACACACTGACCTGACGCCCCCTCCGATGCAGTCACGTTACCGGACTCCCAATCCTCCACCGGCTAGGAGGAGAAAATCAGACAAATATATTTCATCACCCTGAACTAAGAAGTGGGATTCAGTGAGAGAAGGTCACTCACGATCCATGCAGAAGCAGCGCGGAGGGCGGGGAGCAGGAGCAGCAGAATCCACAGCATCTTGTCTCAGCTCTCCTCTGCAGTGTTTCCTCCGGGTCCCGCTCTGAGGGCTTTTAAGCTCCAGGCTTATCAGATGGTCTCACACACACCCTGGTTCTTCCCAGGGTTATTGTTTGGGCCATCTGGGACTTCTGCGCCGGAGCAGATGTTCGTTCACAAGTGTTGTTTGCAGGCAGTAGAAGAAACGTCAAGTCTGACGTGACTGTAGGTGTGGATGGGAGGAAGACCACACGGCGACGTCTGTCTCCAATGTATGTTCATTGGCCGCTGAGTTTACTTGTTATATGGCAGGATGAGGACTGTTTACTTGGCAAGCTCACTTTGATGAACCCTAATTTTTATAGCATCATCATTATTATTATTGCATTATTTTTATGAAGTCGTAATCTGAGAGAGAAGTTCTCACTGTACATGTGAGCAAAAGAGCATCTTTGCATTGCCTCAGTTCTTTATTGATCCCACAGTGGGGAAATTACTGTGTCCCAGAAGCACGTATAGGCCAAAAAAAAGTGCAGAAAAATCAACGTAGGCTACAAGAAGGACAACACATGATAGAAAGAAAAATATATGGGAAATAATACAAAAGTAGAAAATAAATGTAAGAAATATTCCTAATAATGAGAAAATATAGACTATACATTTCTACAAAAATTGTACTCGAGATGCCCACGACGACCTGTGTCAAAAAAGTTAGGTTGGTGCAGCTCATTGAGTCAGGAATTGAATTTAAAGGTCAGTCCTACAGTAATTTAGTTAAGAAAAGAGTACTTTATCTGACATGAATAAAAAATAATATATAATAAAGGAAGACGGTTCAGTATCTCTTCTTTTATTTTTCTTAACACATTAAACCAGAAAATACATATAACTTTTCTCATGAGACATTCTCTGGAACATATTCCATAAAACAATGTGCCGATTGATTTTTTATTTGTTGGTTTAATATGTAGAATAAAGAATAATTTTCATTGTTTAGCATGCTCAATTGTACTATATTATATATCACTGCAATTAATCTTCAGGCATTTATCTTTAATCACGTGTGGAGATCATCGCAATTTTTAGATAAACTAAAGGGAAACAATGCTTTGTCAGTACGCAACCTTTGCTGCATTTTGTAACAATATAAACTAATGTACAAATATAGATGTGTATTTATTCATTACCCCTGCAGATCCTATTCTTGTTCATTCAGGTGGGATGGATGTTTGGATTTCTGTGATCATATCAGGATGTCAGGATTTTATTCACACATTTATTCAGCAATGGAACACGAGATTTTTTAACGCATGATGAAGACTTTTATTGACAGTTTTGCATCAGAGGGAAATCACTACACAGACTACAAGTTAAAAGTGAGATTCAATCAATTCAACTTTCATCTCTGAGAACCGATGCTCGGGTGAATCACAGAGCAGCCTGAGTCGGGGGAAGCAGCCGCTCCGCCGCGGGTTCGGCTGTGCGATTAAACCACAAATGGTAGTTAACGTAGTAGCCATCGTTGTACATGTAGAGCTTCTGATCAGTGGGATTGTAGTCCAGGTTGGAATACTTATCCTGGAATCTCTCAAACATGACGCTGATGAAGGCCTCCCGATTGGTTTTGGTGTCAAACGTGTAAAATATTTCTTCATATTTGGTGTCGGCTGTCCTGACTGCATAGAAGACGCCGCACACCATGAAGCCGTTGGTCACCCCGGGTTTAAAGATGCTCGTCTGCCATTCCTCCTCGATCCCAAAAGACGCCTCGTTGATTTTAGCAATGACCATCCGGCCGCCGGACTCCTCTGTGGCGTAGGTCACCCAAAGGCCGCTTTCATCCGCGCTAAAGTCAAAGTTCTGAGAGGGGGAGTTAGAGTAGGAGAAACTAGCGCTGGCCTTGGGAACAACTCTGGACTCATATTTCATGGTGGTGAAATTCAATTTGGCCAACCCGAAAGGGCTGTTGAGCTGATAATACAGAGTGTTGTCCCGGACGATGAAATTGTTCCCAGAGCCGTACCACGCACTCGGCAATGTGTGGTGCTGAAAGCTGTTTCTCAGGATGAGATTCTTGTAGTTGGTGTAGAACCTGATTTCAACAATGGAGGGATAATTTCTCCCGGAGTACCAGTACATGGACTCTCTGTCAGGCAGAGGCTTGGAGTCTTTGCCCCAGCCTCCGTACACCATGTCGTAGGAGAGGTGATGGTTCAGGTGGCTCACCATGGGTTTGCCGACACTGCTGATACCAGTGTGCGCGCAGGAACCTGAAGGGAGAGACAGAAATGAGGGGATTTTCGAGGCAAGGTGATGTCGGGTGTGCGTCGATGTCTACCGATGTTGGGGTGGAAGAGCTCCTGGTGGCGTCTCTCGCACTCCTCCAGCCGCAACTGGATCTCGATGTAGTCCCGGCGCTTCGCCAGAACCAAATTCTTGTCGTGCGTCCTCTCCAGGCGGTTAAGGGCGTCCACCATGGCTGAGATCTGAGAGCGGACGCTGTGTTAATTGGCGGATGAGTCATACCTTGAGGTACTAGAGGGCATTCTGGGACGTACCCGCTCGCGTAGAGACACAAAAACAGCAGTGGAGGCTTTGATGGACAGCTGGAGCTCCACGATCAGAGCCTCCACTTGTTTGATCCGCACCTTCACCTCCTCAAGGTCGGCCTCACTGTGGTCATCGGTGTTCTTCTCCATTTCTTCAACTTCGGCTGTCAATTTGATAATCTTTTCTGCGTAGTCTCTCAGTTTACTCTCGTAGTCCTCCATCTAAACATTTTTCAGAAGGTGGGAGATCATCTCTGTACCCTTTTGATTATTGTTAAAGCATAAAGATAATGATTATATTCCTGGATCCTCGCCCACAGTATTTTACTCAATATGTGCAAAATTCATGTTGAAATAGCAGTAAAAGCCAAAAAATGACATAAGGGATGAAAATGGGGGATGATTTTAACTGTTTTTATTTCAGGGGGGACGCCATCCCCCCTCCTCCCCCCTCAACTCGAGTACTGGTTTCCAGTTTGCCTGAATACCTTGCCCATCTCCAGCTCCAGTCTGTGGGAGATCTCCACAGCCGCCTGCTCCACCACCTCCAGATCTTTTACGGGGAAAGCAGAGCCGGGCAGGAAGGCGTCGCAGGTGCACCTGTCCTCGCCGCCCCCGTCTGTCCCATTCCTCGCACGCCACAAGCCCGAGCGCTGTGAGACAAAGAGACACCGTCTTACCTCTCCGACCCGCGAGCCAGAACTCAAAGAATAAAGATGAATGAGATGATCTGAGCGGCGCCATACGTACCCCCGAGGCCACGGTGGAGCTCAGAAGCACACAGAGGAACAGAGTGCCAATCATTGTGGTGTACGATGGAGGGAGCTGGACCTTCGGGGCTTATATAGTCTGTTTCAACCTCCCGCATAATGCTGCACCTGTGCTTCTTCACAGTGTTGTTAGCGAGGGCGCACATCAAGATACAACATCCTTCAGCAAACACAGATGCTTGAGCAGCTGACGCGCCTTGTTGTTTGTT
This sequence comes from Mullus surmuletus, assembly GCA_903171835.1. NCBI lineage: Eukaryota > Metazoa > Chordata > Actinopteri > Syngnathiformes > Mullidae > Mullus > Mullus surmuletus. The sequence continues at coordinate 295,302 of CAESWR010000107.1, read as the reverse complement.
TGAGAGGATGTATGGTAGGTTTTGCGCTCAATTAGCAGGAAAATCGATGAAATACAGTGGTGGAAAAGGGTTTTTGGACACCTTTGAAAATTGGACACAATCTCAAGTATTGTCATGAATATTTGAGGGAAAATCTTTTTTATGTTTCAGGTGTTAGACTTACACAAACAAATACAAATGCTATTTTTTGTGCATTGTTTACAAGATAAACTAACACAACTAAATTGTCAATATGTCAGTTCTCAAAATTCTTGGTATCAAAGTCAACAAATAACAGCAAATGTGTTCAAAACTGAACAAAAAATAATAAACCACCAATATTTCGCAGTCCTGCCATTGGCTGTCAGTAGAGCTTGGTTAATTCCACCAGTGTAACTGAAAGTCGACTTTCTGAATTAGTAAGAAATTAGATTTAGATGCGAAATAATACGAATGACACTAGTGTGCTGTCATTTATTTATCAATTCTTGTTGCGTAACAATACAGCACACGCTGGCAGGCAGTTACTACATTTACTTGGCCGTTTTTGTTTGATTCTTTGTGGGGTTCTTTTTCTCCCCCCGTTTCTTCGTTTTTGCCTTCTTCCCTTTCTTGCCTTTGGCTTTGACCTCCGTCTGCTTGGCGTCCAGCGCGGGCCGCGACCTGGTCAGGTGGGTGGTGGTGGGACTCAGCTTGATGTGGCCCATCTCCGGGTCGGAGCGGACCCCCTGAGCCGAGGCCGACTTGGCGGCGGCGGAGCGAGTGGAGTCGTCGAACAGGTTGGGCTGCGAGTAGGAGCGCATGGCCGAGGAGCTGGTGGGCCGGTGGCTGGGCGTGGAGCCCGACAGGGTGGGCAGGTGCACGTGCTCGCTGCTCAGGTGGGTGACGGAGTAGCGGCTGCTGCTGGACATGACGATGTGGTGCCAAGAGCTGAGCGGCGTGGCGGAGAAGTGGTGCGGGCCGCTGGAGTCGGCTTTGGTGCCGGCCGGGGAGATGACCATGGAGCTGCTGGGCGTCACCGCCTCCACGGCGCTCTGGAAGGTTTTCAGGATGCGGTCGCTCTTTTGCTTTTCTTTCTTCTGGCGGGATTCAACCTTCCGCATCTGGCGGCGGTGGTCCCTCATCATCTGCTTCCTTGTATCTGCCAGCCCCCTGCAAGGAGAGAGGCTCACTGTCAGTTCCCAAACTATTACAAAATCAAGTGTTCATCTAAAGAAGATACTAAGAGCAGTGTACATATATATATATATATCATATATATCTACATTTTTATGGCTTTGTCTCAATTTTGGGGGGATTTTAATCTCTGTCATATAGCTTTTAGTGCAGCTCTATCTCTTCCGTTATTCTATGGTCATTGTTTTTATGTCCTGTCTTTTAAAGTTATGTAATATTGTTCTTTATTTCACTTTTACTGTTATATTGTGTGTCCCGTTGACCTGCACTGACGTCAATGACAGGGGCTGCACAAACAAAGCGTGTTGATTAATACTTTATGGCACTTTAAAAGTGTCAGCCGGTGTGAAGACCTGGACACGCTGGCTAGAGCTTGTAAATTAAAATCTTAAATTGATAAAGCTGAAAGATA
>CAESWR010000107.1:257509-282616 GCA_903171835.1 Mullus surmuletus | reverse complement strand
CTGGTTCACTATTCAACATTGCATCCTGTGAATAGGCCAATGTGTACGATGAATTAAACCTCAGAGGAAATCAGCAGCCTCGCGAAAGACGTGTGTGGTACCTTGTCACTTAAAATACAAAAAAAGTTCCTCAGACTCGAATCTGATATCCGTTTATCTCTCCGGACGCCTTCTGATCCGCAACCTTCTTCTCACCAGAGGGTCTGCGGAAAAAGGAAAAAAAGAGACACTTGTTTTATTTTCACAAGAAGGAACCTGTGATCAAAACACTCTTGAGCCTCAAAGCATGAGACATTCGTGCTAAAATAGTCCCAAATTTGTTCCAGGAACTTAAAACGTTGGGGTTTAACAACTCTCTTTGTGTTTTGAGTGATTAAAATAAAAAGGGGGGAAAAATGAGCACATGATAAATCGTACCGTCTCTCCACGCGGCTGATCCTGCGTATGGGGCTGGCGGGGCCTTTGTGAGGCGAACCCATGCTGTTCCTCCTGTCTTTGGTGGGGGAGGAAGGTGCAGGCTTTCCTATCTGCAAAAACATCCACAAACAAACAAGAATCAATCTCTCATGACAAACCCTCTGCATGTCTTTAATGTGATTGCGCCGAGCACTCGCTATAAAAACTACCGGCCGGAGACGGATTGATGCGGCCGAGCTCGGGCCGGGACGTCACATTATTTTTATTGCGCCGCCTTCATTAGGTTTAGAACTAGAGGCGATGAGAGAGCGTCGTTTGAGAGGCGTCGCTGCTCTGATGGAAGGTCGGCTCGGTGTCGCCGTGCTCAACGAAACGGCGTGTTGGTGGAAACCCGACACGCGGCTGAGGAAGAAGGTCCATCTGCTGAGGACTAATTATATTTCCTCGTGCCGCGCTGGCGCGTTCTGGTGTCAGCGATAAGTGAACCTTCAAATACTCAAAAGTGGAATGCTTCACCTGTGTCTGCGGCTCACTAAGTGTAACAGATCCAGGGCTGGGTATTGTTTAAAATGTTTTGATCCCAGTACCCTTCAGAACAATACCAGTTGAGTACTTCATTTGATAATTTGTGTTACTTCACTCAACATTAATCATGCAAATAGAAAGCAATCAGTTGGCAAATGTCACCACTCCTCCTTATTCAAAAGATTTTTACACAAATACATTTTGAAAGGGCTCAAATTACACTTGTGGTGATTGGCTGCGAGTAGAACCATAGAAACTTTCTTAGAATAGAATTTTTTTTTTTTTCTAGATCTGGGTGCAAAAACAACAGATTGCAGGTATCGTTTAACAGGCGCATTTTCAATACTACGTAGTAATGGGTTGTTTCAGTCGATACCTGAAACATTTCAAATACCGATACCCAGACCGGAACATATCTGCCCCCAAATTCCATCAATATGGCTGAAATGTTACACCAAAGCCCCAGCCCCCCCCCCCCGTCCCCACCCATACCTTCAGCCTCATGTCCCGCGTGTGTCTGTCCAGCTCTTTCCGCAGCTCCTCCTTGCTCAGCTTGTCCACGTCTATGATGGAGTGTTTCCACTCGATCTGCTCCACGCTGTGCGGGTCGTGGGACACGTACTGGCCGATCTTGACCTTGCGCAAGGTGTGCCAGTACCCCCTGTAGGCCCCCTGGTACTCCTGCACCAGGTCCGTCAGCGTGCGGAACTCCAGCGGCTTGAACATGAGGTCCTCCCTGCGGCTCATGCCCAGCGCGCCGAAGCGTCCGCCGCTGTGAACTCCCAGCACGATGTGGTGGAAGTGGTTCCCTGAGAACTGAGACTTAAAGCTGAGGGGGAAGCGCTCCACGCCCGGCATGCTGTTGGTGAGGTAACTGCAATGTTAAAGTCAAGGACAACCCAGCTGGTGGAATGCGGCGGCCGGGAAAAAAACCCAGCCTGCTCCGTTTTACAGAGATGGGGGTCTCGAGTCATTGTGACTTGGACCCGAGGCACTGTTTTGATGACTTGTGACACTTGAGTGTTGTTGATTTTGTGTTTTCAGTTTTAATATAAGATTAAAATCAATATTAGCCGGTATGAGCGCAGGGTGATAATGTTGTCATGATTGGATCAATACCCTGTCAATCAGTCATGCCCTCTCTGCCTTCCTTACGTGTTTATGGGAGAAACGCACTAATATCTTGTCTTTTTTAACTTTATTTAGATCAGATTGTGCGGGTGAAATGGCTTGACTTGACCTAACCTATGACTTGACTTGACTTGCCCAAGAAAAAATGACTTGGGACTTACTTGAGACTTTCACATGTGTGACTTGGTCCCATATCTGCCGCTTTGAACCTGCTGTTGGCGAGACCGCGTCCATAACGTGCAGAAAATCCCTCCCTGTTAACTGGATCAGACAAATGCACGAGCAAAGTATGGACAGTCTGCTCCGGGAGCCAGGCGCCTGTCAATAAAAGCTGCCGGTCTCTACGATCAATGCAGGGAAGTCAGGGCTGACGATCATGCAAACACACACCAGTGAAAATGCAAAAAGCGGATACATCCCCAGGATCACCGCCTCCAGGCATTTGATTGGCAGAGCTTCACGTATCATTTCCTTTGCGATGTCCATCAACCTGCAGAGGGGAATATGAGGGTATACACAGGGGTCAAAGGCCACTAACGAGTACACTGGGAACGACACAGACGCTAATCGACCACACAGTCCGACAGAAGCATTTTCCATGAGCCGGGGAAATAAAATCTGTGTGACTAAATCTAATAAAGTGACGCCAGGAAAAGCGTGTTCGTGGCTCCACTGACTAGATTTGAGCTTTGTGAGCGGCCACAGCGCAGCTGCTGTATATAAGATAAACCGCAAAAATCCTCCTGATTCCTGTTTTCTCACATAAACAATTAGATTCAAACTTACCCGGTAAGAGGCCGGCTCTTCTTAATTTCGAAAAACTGCGTCCCAGTGTGATTGTACCTGCAGGCTGCATTTAAGGTCATCGTCTTTGCGGCTCGACACAAAGCAACGTGAAACTGCACAAACTCGGCAGCAGCAGAGACGCTCGCTTATGACGCTTTGTGATATTCATAGTTTGCGGATCAATTATAGATGAATTTCTGCTCTGGCGAGAAATCCGCGGCAGCCTATTTTCATATGTGACCCATTTCTTTTATCAAATAGCGGGTCAGTGGGATGACAAAATGAAGCATACTTGCATTTTCTACTGCTGTTAAACACTCAGAGAGGGCGTGTACTCACGACTTACAGATGTTTACAGCGCAAAGTTTTGTGTGGAAGGATACTGCAAGTCCCTGATGTATTTCTGTATGGCTTCCAAGCGTTGTGGGATCGTGGCGGTGGGCTGGTATGTAGGCACGCTCGGTACTGGAATCTGCGGGAGAAGAGCATCCAGACGTTTTACAATCGGCATATTCACTGCAACCCGGAAACGCGTTGCCTCTTGACCTCCATCCCCTCCCATTCTCACACCACAAGTGGATTGGAGAATGCACGAGCAGACGCTGGTTGGAAAAACAACCTACAATGGGTTCAGAGACAGAGGGTTTCTGTAACTGCCTCGTGGCACTAAGTAGTAGCACTGTCACTTCACACAACACACAGGTGTAAATTGTTCCTCCACTATGTGACAGATTCACTGGGTTCATGTTAAGCGTAGCAGCTCTGTAACCATCATGTCGTGTAGCATCAGCAGGAGATCACACAAACTTTACCCTGGGCAGGTCGGTGGCGCCCCGGATCCCGCTCCCCAGACCGTCGCCGTTGGGGTGGATCCGAGCCACATGGCGCCACATCCTCTCCCAGGTCTCCTCGTCGACCGGGAGGCCTCCCCTGTTCACGTAGAAGGGCACTCCTCCATCCCTCAGCTCGTCTTCGCCCTCGTCCTCCTGCTCCTCGTCCCGCTCCTCCACCGAGCCCACCGTGGCCCTCAGCATGGCTCCTCCGCGAGGGTCCTGGCGCGCACAATGTCCTGACAGATGCCTTTGGGCCTTTTTCAATCAGCTCGTGGGTTTAGGTGGGTTCCTGGAAGGGATGGCTGGCTCATTCCATCCAAACAGGGTTTCAAAGTGATGTCTTTATGATTTTTTTTTTAAAAGGTGAAGAACCTCTACGGTTGAAGCAGGTACAGATGCATAAATGATCTCTGAAGTTACATTAAAAAAATGGGTCTATTTGGTTTTGCAGTGACCCTTGACCATGACCAGGCCATCCAATAATCACCAATGCAGGTAATAAATGCTTACAGGTAAATCATTGAGGTCATGAGGGCTATAAATACTCAGTGCCGATGCTTAAATCTGTGCACAAACACAAACCCGCCGCCACAGCCTGTAAGAGGATTGACTCTGCAGACAACAAAGTATTAGAAATTACTAATTCCCGGTACCGTTAGAGGTCATCCCCGCCACGGATATCCATCCAGCAAACGACTGTCGTCTCCCCCCAAAAAAACATCATTCCCCCGTCAGTCCTCAGACGCTCACTTCATCTCCCGTTTCCCCCCCGAACGCCTTCCTTCCACGACAGCCGGTTCATTGTTCATGCAGATGCTGCTGGCTTCAGTGACTGCGGGTTGGATCCGCGTCCAGCGAGCTGCTCAGACACTCCCAGACCGCCGCCTACTGCGCATGCTCACTGTCACAGGGATGATCCGGGTTTGTGGGAGACGCCTCTGCCGCCGCCATCTTGCTAAGGGGGGTCTGAGTGTGAGCAGGATGTGTTTCTGCGGGTTCAAATGAGAGAAGTGTGGGCTCTCTCTATCACTTCTATCTCTCTCTCCATCTTCCATCCATTCTTGTATAATTAACTGTCATGAGTTTTCAATTTATATGTTTGTGGGCATTCTGAGTCATCCAGGTCATGGTTAAGCTTTGGGTTTTCAATTAATCTTTTTTTTAAATAAAGGATAATATAGTATATCACAATATAATTTCATTTTACTTCAAGAGCTAATACTTTGCAAATTAGCACAGTTTTTCCTAAATAAAAGCCCCTGATGCTGACAGACGTTTCTCAAGTAGTCACAAACTACTCTTTGTCTTCCCAAACAAAGCGGTCTGTATTATTGTATTATTCAGTGCGTATTAGCAGATGGGTGTCCACAGACATTACGTTACATCAGATAATGCCTCTTTTGTCCCACAATGGGGAAACTGGGCAATCTATATGCAGTGTGCAATCTTTATGTGGAAACTATATGCAGTGTCACATGTAACAACATAGCTTTTGTTTATGGTGACATTGTTTTGAGGTGCAGTGTGGATATAGATACCAACCAAGCAGCGTAAATTCAAAATTTCTTCAGAAATATGTGTGTCCTATTGTGACAAAATCAAGTTGAAGTCAAATTGGCAAATTCTTTGTAAATTTCATCAAATCTTGATAGTTCGGTCCATATATTTCCCTACATGACTCTTAGCGGAGCATTAAGGAAACCAAGAAACAGGCATTGTGCATTGTTCCATCACCGACCATTGTTTGACCAATTCTCTCACGACAAATCCGTGGCCTTATTGCAAAGGCACCAAATAAATTAGTGACCGCTCATTTAAGGCACCAATCCTTTGTAATGACCCCCCCAAAAGGAGAGACGGTATAGCAACCATTGCTAGAATAATGATAGTTTGAAGCTCAAGTACATCAAAGTCACATGATGCTTTCCTAGCCTAGCAACAATTGGCAGGCACCAACCGTTAGGATGACACAGTACATCGCCTACTTCCGCCCTCACAACTATGGGCAAAAATCTCCAAACACATCAACATCTTTTGGAAAATGGATGACATTCATCACTTCAAACTGGGCATCACCTTTATATATTTCCCATCATATAACCAGCACAGCAAATTACAATATCCAAACAGATTTAATAACAACCACAGATGTACAGTTTATTAGAGCCTAAATCTGTCAGTAGGTGTGATGATTGGCGTACAATATTATACCTGATTGCTTTTTCAGGCAGGGCGTGATGTGATTATTTCCATATGGCTGCTTCAGTATAAACTTCTGTCATGGATCTAAATGGTAGTACTTCTGTCTGTCGATCCATTCATTATTATTCCTGAAACTTTGAGAAAATAAGAAATGTGGACTCTTGTTTGTGCCATTCCCATATACATCAATGAATCGGAAACGGCTGTTCCCCCTGACCAATATGGCAGCCAGGTTGACTAATCGCTCTAGTGAACAGCGCCAGCCAATCCGGCACCTGTGTGGATTTATCTGTTGGGATCTCAGGGGTGACACATGCTGCATTTAGGTGCTCTATTTGCAATCAGCAATGTCACCAGAAGCAAGCAGTGACAACATATTCTAAGATTAAAGCTAAATTTAAAATCAGCCTTTGTCAAACAGTAACTTGAACAATTCTTATCTGCAGCTTTTTGTATTTTCAAATATTGTAAAAGTACACCCCTCATTCACTACAGACATAGAAGTGTGTTTATGTACATATCAAAATAATATTTTAAGCTGTAATCAAAAATGAAGCTGGCTTAGGTTTGTCTGATTTTCAAATGTTTTAAGAGCAATGAAGAAGAAGCCGAGGATGCAACCATTCATTTATTCACAATCAATTACAAAAGAGCAACAACACTTTGTTTTGCCCAGTATTATCAATATACACAAAAGGGGGAAAAAGATGTATTGAAGCAAAGACCATTGGTTTATTTACAGGTCCAGTTCATTTGTAGGAATACTCAAAATCTTGGGGCACCATAATCATCTGGCATCCTTTCAATGTTGTACCTGTATTAGAAAGACAAACATTACAGTTTTGCTGAGGAACTGCTTATACAAAAATCATACATGGACACTGTGTGTGTGTGTAACAATTTAAAAAAATTAAAATCCTACCTGTGATTTGAGATGTACATGATGGGTACTCCAGGGATCTTCCTGACCCTTCTTTTCAGATCTCTGTCCACAGTAGCCAGGATGTAACATTTGTGCTGGAGAAATAATGTTGAAATATAACTTACATGATACATTAAATTCAATCTACATTATATTTGTGTGAAATATTGGTTCATCGTATTGCTTCTTTTGACAATCCAACAGCACTTCCCCAGCATACACACAACATGCGACTCATATCTCATCTGTATAACCATTATTCCATCACTAAAATATACTGAACTGTAACAAACACATGTTACAACTTAACATAACAGTCAATTACCTGTGTCACCCTTTGGACCAAACAGTCATCAGCATATGTTCCTTTGTGTGAACACGGCAGGCGCTCAAACCTGGGATCCTTCGCTATCCTGTTACCAAAACAAAATTGCACTTATTGTAAAATACAAATAAAAAGGCAGACGGTGTCCATAATGTAACACGCTAATATGAAAGGTACCTGAGCGCAACTCTGTACTTCATTCCAAGCTTTTCAATTTCAGCTATCACACAGTCAGTGATGTATGGGATGCCTGGTGTCAATTAAACACAGACAACACTTATTTCTGTCCAACAATAACCCGTCATAGTGTCATAACTGGGTAATAAATCACATTTACTTACATTTGGCATACAGACAATCCATCATAGATTGAAATATATCTAGTTTGGCCTTGATGGAGAAGTTGACGAAGTTGGTGTCAACCAATACGTGGTATGGTGGACCAAGCTGGGTGTTGTACTGGAAGAACAGACAGGATGGGTGCTTGACCCTGCAGAGGAATTCGGAGAGAAAACAAGTCAAGTTTCCATCGAGCGCTGGTTGTGATCTCATGTGACACTTTACGCAGAAAACTTACACTTCTCTTTCTTTGAGCTTTGATGGATCTTTCTTCTTCTTCTCCTGCGGTTTGGCGCGGTCTTTCTCTTTCCTGCATGACAAATGTATTGAAACACATTAAAAACGGCTGCAAAAGTTAAAAGAGTGAACATTAGCAAGATGAAAAGATGAAAAGCTAGAACTCACAAGCGCTGATCTCTGAAATTGATCATTCGCTTCATGGCAGCAAACTTCTTGGCTGTGGCCTTCGGCTGCATCGGGGAGAGACGGCACAGACATGGGAGCAAACGATCCAAAGGCAGTCATCGCACTGTTTCATGACTCCAGATGAAGTCTATATTCACAGTGTATCTTTATACTGTCACTCTATTGACAGTACGATTGTTTGTCAAAGTACAACACGCTGCTGACGTCGTACGTGCTGCTTTGTAGCCACTTTGCTAACTCAGCTGACCGGCTTGACGTAGAAAAACACCGCCATGTCGGTTCATTTAAACAAAAACAACGTTCTGTTTACGTTCACATAATCGTATTTTATCTGTGACGTAAAGCGTAGATACTTACCATCTTCAACTTCGCAGCAATTTGCTCTCCGTGGCGATTTTGCGGCTTGCTCGCTTGTTGTCCTCGTGTGTCGCAGGTGACGTCATCAAACCGCGACTGTGTCCTGCGCTTGTTCCGGTTGCTGAGCTCGTGCCTGTGAGGCGACGGTAGAGGCGCAGTGACTGCTGGGGAAGGGCGTGTTTCATCCGGTGGTGGGCCGTTATACTATAATAATAATAATAATGATGATAATAATAATAATAATAATAATAATAATAATAATAATAGCATTTATTTGTAGAGCACTTTTCAAAACAAGGTTACAAAGTGCTTTACATGGACATATGCAAGTGAAGTGCCGTGACACACAAAACAGAGGCACGTATAAAACAAAAACCCAACATGTCCCACCAAAGTGACTGGAGCAAGGAAAAACTCCCTTTTGGGAAGAAACCTTGGGCAGATCCACGACTCGGGGTGGGCGCTCATCTGCTTAGACTGCTCAGGTTAGCAGACAAACAATTACAGAAAACAAACACTGCAGATGGAGGGCAGGAGACAGGTGAGCAAGGTCATAGAGGGGGACTCAAAGGTCAGGTGATAGAGGTGAGTTTTTAGCTGGGTTTTAAAGGAGGACAGTGAGTTCGCCAGTCTGAGCTCCTCGGGCAGATGATTCCACAGACGAGGAGCCCGATTCTTTGATATAATGATAGATCAGATTTGTTTTAAACGTGCGGATGGAGAAGCCGTGGTTGCTGACAATGGAGCCATGTGGCAGAGAGGGAGGAATTTGGGCTTCATTGTAAAGAAAATGCAGAAGGCAGTTGATGAAGTCCAGCAATGGGCAGTACAGTGGAGGTTTAGGATTTCAGTAGAGAAAACAAAGCATAAGTCCTGAACTTAAAATTCAACAGTCAGGCAGAGAGCTGGAAAGAGTTGAGGTTTTTAAGTGCATGGGGTTATGGCTTGATAAGAAGTTGACCTGGGCCTTCCACATCCAGCATTTGGTGGATAAGCATAAGAAGAATTTAAATGTAATGAGGTGTCTGTGGGGTGCGTCTGGGTCAGCACTGAGAATAATTGACACTGGCCCGAATGAGATCAGTGTGTGATTATGGGTGTGTAGCCTTGGGTCAGCCCCCAAGTCCTTATTACATACATTTGATATGGTTTGCCATATGGTTTGCCCTGTTATGGGTAGAAAGTAATGGTTGTTAACGACAAACATCATCTGACTCTAGTTCTGTTCTCTTAACTCCCTGCTCTGGGTCCGGAAAATACATTCTTCTTGATGTTTTACAGTTAGCAAGTGGATTGGAAAAGGCAGGTTTTAATTTCTCATTTTTATAGGTTCCATCCCGAATGAGCGAGAATATGAGAATATGCCAAGGAAGCCGCAGGTAAAGACAACATTGGCGTCGACATAAAATACAACAAAGCAGAGATCAAGAGCATTATTGAGGGATAATGGGTCCTCTCTGGGAGACTCCTTTTGAGTCTCCAGCATAAAGTGAGTAAAATTGCAGATACAGTCAGAGCCAGAGAATAGGAAGTAGTGTTGTCCAGGCTGAGGATTGGTCACACCAAGCCTAATAGTACCTTATTTCTCACGAACAAGCATGCTGATGGTAACGGTGAGCATTGCCACAGGAATAGAGCATGTATTGATTCACTGTCAGAAATACCATCAGGAGAGGCAGAGGCTTATTAGAGGCCAATGAAATTGTCTTTGATAATGACGATGACAATATTTATTTTGAACAAAAAAAAACGCAAATCAAAAAACAATAATCAACGATGCAAAAGAAACGATAACTACAACTTAAATTTGGTCATTGATCACACTCAACCCATGTTCAAAAATGAGTAGGAAGAACCCTCTCTTACCCCCTTCTTTGGATTAAAATAAAATTACTAAGAAGTGCTAGGAGGAGCTTTCTCTCTCTTTTTTTTTCTTTGAAAGAATACAGGGCTTTAAAACAAATAATTGCGTTTTATAGCTAAGCTGAAACGCCTGTTTTTTTTGTTTTTAAGAAACTTTATTAAATCACGTGGTGCAATACAAATCAACACACCAACAGAGCATCGGCAGGGGGTTTCGACACAAACAATATAGTACAGAGACAATCATTCAAACAAAGACACTGTAAAGTGAACATAGAGTCAAAGTTTTTACAGCTTTCATGTTAATGGAGTTTTTAATAGACTTAATATGTTGCTTGGCTTCATTTTCAAAAATAATAAAAAGTGTTTTTTGATGAGTATATCCACATTTATGAACGTGCATGATGTGCATGAACATTAATGATGTAGTGTTGTTTTTCTTTAGAAGATGGAATGTTAGTGAAGCCAAACAACATGTCAAAGCACAGGGAAAAACAAATCAGGTTACAAATATCTTCCCATAATTTGGTAGAGAAAGGGCAAGACCAAAACAAATGAAAAATGTCTTCAGGGTGTTTAAATCTATATATAAATTCTGTATCTGTGTTGCCTGTTCTCCACTCCAGCCCAGCGGTGGCGCTAACACACCGCAACGAGTCGTCAGCTGCCATTTTAGACAAAGACGAAGAAGAAGAGAAAAGGGGGTGGGGCTTCACCGTGTCGCCGCATCATCGCCATTTGTGTCTCGCGGACAGGCTGCGATGCGCATCTCAGTGACCGCCACGAGCTCCCCGCACCGACGCTGACACCGCCGGCTAACGGGACTAGCCGTTAGCTCCGTTAGCTCCGCTAGCTCAGTTAGCTCCGTTAGCTCCGTTAGCTCGTCGCCCACCGCTCGCACTCTGTCAATGCGATGCTAGCAGCGGTTAGCATTAGCCGCCACTCTCCCCCAGCGCTCCAGGTGTCCGGCACTGATGGTTCCGCTGCTGGATGGTGTTTCTTTTGAGGCGCCACTCAAAGCTCGCCAGCTGAAACACAAGCTGTGGGTTTAATTGGAAGCGTCGGTGTGACAGGGAGCGCAGGAAGCTCGTCGGGGGTTCCAACGTCACCTGGATTGTTGTCATTGGGACTCGCTGCGATCATCGCCGGACGGTAATGTTTCCTGCTGCTGCTGCTGCACGATGGGATGTGCTCTCAGACAGCAGCACGACCCGTTCAGCCAATTTGCACATGCATATTTCATTACTTTTTCAATTGCATGTGATGATATTTTCCCATCAGCCAACGCTTCTCTGAGGTGACACGTGAAATATTAATGTGTTGTTGGCAGAGCGGTCAATAGCTGGATCCATACTCTCATCTCTGTGCTCTGAGCATCAGTGTGATCTGTGTCTTGGTTGTCAGACTCATTGTCTTCCTCCTGTTGTTGTTGTTTTTTTATAGGAGACTTGACTGCCCCCCCCCCCTCCCTTGCAAGTGGCAGCATTCCAGTGAGCACAAAGGGGTCTGATTGAAGGCTGAAAGATGGTCTGATGGACCGCCGCTTCTTCCTGACCTTCCTCCTCTGCTCTGTGTCGTGGATCTTCTTCTGGGAAGTGCGCTGGAAGAAAGGAAAAGAGAGTCAAATTGAGGAATGGCTCCAAGGACACAGCCTTTCTAAATACAGGAATTTATTTGAAGGTTAGTGTGTGTGACAGCTGACAGCAAATTTGTGAATTATCATGACTGCCTACTACTTCTGCTTATGGTAATATGAGTGCAGATGTTAAGTAAGCAGATGAAGCAGAAGTTTACGATAATGAATGAGACATAGTGAATTATATGGTGGTTATGATATTAATCTCTTCCTTGTTATTAATGTTTTGTAACAACCGCGTCCTTATGCAATATTGGTGTCAATGAGCTCTTTACACGTGGATGCATGTGGGCGTTAACTTTCCAGGCTAGTACTTTTCTGAATAGAATAGTTTGTCTAATCTCAGAGTATGCTGCACTTGGGTTTCTGTGGAAATACCTGTATTTCTGGTCAGATCTAAGAGAATATGAGCTCTGTGTTTTGCTAGCAGAAAGCCCTGGTCGAGGGGGCTCATGCTCATAATCAATGTAAAACAAATAGTCAGCACAGAATTAAAAATGTTTATTATAAGCATCCACCATAAGCAGCTATGTTCCTAATTTGGTATTTGAATGTGTCGTCCAGATGTGCAGACGCTGGAGGAACTGAGTCTGAGTGTACTTAGTCGCCTGGAGGAGGTGGTGAAGGAACATCAGCGCTGGGGGGAGATTGCTGAAGCCCACATCCAGCTGCTCCGAGACTTTGCCTTTCAGGAGTGGCTTTGCTCCCAGAACCTGGAGCATTATTACCATACGTAAGCAACCAAAGCGTAACATTCCCATCAGTCTGACACTTGTGAGGAGCTTTCGTCACTTTTCTAACATATCATACATGCACGTTTTGCTCGGGTAGTGTTTTAATTGTTTATTATGATGTGTCCATGCTTCATGCTGGCCATGATAACTGTATACGTCCACTAGAGGGCAGCCTTTCCCTTCATGGCTACCTGAGCTTGCTGCTGACAAGAGTTGTGCAAGGCTGCAGTGTTTCAGAGGGTCACTGCAGTAGAAAATATTCAAAAGAGACTGTTGTGTGAGACCCTGCAGTATGGGTATGTGTGGCGAATTTTGGCTGTTGATGCAATCAGAAGAATTTTGGCTGTTGATGCAATCAGAAGAAGTCATGCTGCATGTAAAAGTGATGCTTTGCTGCTTATCATTATTTTTTATTTTCCATGTGTGCAAAGTCAGTTGTATTTCTCGAGATCAGGTTGATTCACTAACACGAAGCATCTCTCATTCATGAAAGGACAGTTGCATCCTTCAAGGTCACGATCCATGCCGTGCCTGCTACGAGTGGAAGCAGGGGCACTCTTGTTATTCACACAGTCACAGCCGGGCTTTCAATTCCGTAACAAACTTGAGAGGAAGTGAAGTTGCAAGCAATGTCGTAAATATGGAGAAAATTGCAGACATACATGGGCAAGCCAAGTCTTGTTAAGGCCTGATGCAACATGCCAAACTGTGTTCATGCTTCCGTTACATAAGAGTTTACCTGATAAGATCAAGATAATGCTGAGACAGAGTTAAGCAAAACTAGTGTTTGTTCACTGTGGGAGAGATTGTCGTCTGCAGTTAAAGAGTAACGTCCAGCAGTGACTGTTGTGCTGCGCTTCTCACAGCTATAAATGGAAATCAACCAGTCACTGCAATCAGTCTTGCAGCCAGTCGTGTTCATACGATACTTTTTATTTTATCCTTCCGCAACAGACTGAAGACGCTGGGTTGTATGAATCTGGATGACCTGTCTCAGTTTGACAACCAGCTGCAGCTCTCTCTAGCTGCGTGGGGATTCTACTACGAAGACTACATCAAGCTGTCGACGGGCATCAAGATCCTCCAGACGTCACGGAGGAGTCGCGACCAGGACTACGAGATCCGGCTGGTGCACAGCCTTGCTGAGAGGCGTCTGAATGAGAAGTGGTCAATTGGTGAGACGCTGATCACTTTCTCCCATTTCATGCAAATTTCAGACGTAATTTATTTTATTTTAACTATGTCTCTACAGGCTACTCGGGTTGATGATTGTTTCGCAATCACTTGTATGTTTGAGTGGTCAAGTGTTCCGTCATGTTTGTGTGCTGCTAACATCCGTCTGTATTTTATATCTTGTGTAAAGACGCCGTCCTCGCCCATTTAAAAATTTCTTTGAATTATTCAAGTGTATTAAAAGTTACTGAATGTCAGCATTCTCAAAGCGAAACCACAAGCTGGTTACATTTGTACAGAGGAGCCGCTTGTTTATCCATGTTCAAAACTGGCCGGATAAATTGCATAATTTTGTGGCTTTTAATGTAAAATCACTTGGCGACGGCTCCTGGGGCTTCTTTCTTTTAAAGTTCAACCATTAAAATATACCCTGCAGGCTGAAAATAGAAAGTGTATATTGTTTTTGTCTTAATGGTTCACGTGTTCACTCTGTTCGCAGCCGGAGCTCTCATATTTGGCTGTACTGTGGCGCTGTGCTTCTTGATAAGGGACCTCATGTTTTACGTGATTGGTGAGTCTGATGTACCGGTTTGACTCTTGGGACAGGCCGTCCACTTTCCATTGCAGACATGCTCTTCTCCGTCATCAGGTGCTATTTTTACTAAAGGATGTGGTACTACAGGTTTGAGCACAGTGTGCCTTGTAGTATTTCTGTCAGCCAAGGATTTGTGGTTTACCTCGTAGCGTTAGACGTAGCCTTAGCCTTTTTTTTGGTTAAAATGTAGTTGCCTTAACGCTTTGTTTACACTTTATTTACTTACCACTTTACTTACTTTAACGAGTGAATCTGCCGTTTGCTGAAAGGGCAATGCAGATATTTTCTCACTGCGCCTTCTTCCTCGTCACTGCAGGTGGAATTACTGTTTCCATCATAGCGTTTGTCTTCACCATCAAGTTCCTCTGCGAGCTCGCAGCGAGGGTGGTCAGCTTCCTGCAGAATGAAGACCCAGGGCGACGCGGCGACCGCAGCATCTACGACTATGTGCGGGGCAACTACCTGGACCCTCGCTCCTGCAAGGTGTCTTGGGACTGGAAGGAGCCGCAGGAAGTGGGGCAGACGATGAGCTTCAGAGTCCAGGTGATGGTCGCACCTCAACGAGCAGCTCTGATTTCAATGTGCTTTAAAAGTAATCCCATGTCTTGTCAGATTAGAGTATCAGCAGGGTCTTGAAAAGTATTAAAAGTTGATAAATCAATTTTCGGAAAATTAAGACTCTTAAAAAGTATTAAAAAGTCTTTCTGAGGTCTTAAATTTTTGAAGGCATTTTTCTGAATCAGCTGTCAAAAGAGTTTTAGTCCAAAAAACATTGTAAAAGTGTTTGCGTTTACTAGTTTATTAAGAAACGGAGATGAGCTGGTAACACTAATTATGGGTGCGTTTGTAAATTGTCTCTGAGAGCGCCAGAACATACGCAGTCAGAAATTCAGAATTATTTGAATTCTATCGTATGATAGTTTTTCTCGTAAACTACAGCTGTTCAGTTAAAGGTGTCACTGATAGAAACAGTTATAGTGGCGGTGAGGTACTAAAAAATATCGAGGAGGTCTGGAAAAAGTCTTAAAAAGCTATTGAAATTAAATTCAAGATTCTTGTATATACCCTGCAGATGTTCTACAAGAACGGGCAGCCTTTCCCGGCCCATCGGCCCGTGGGATTGAGGGTCAACATCACCCACATCGAGCTGGCCTTGGACATTCCCGTCACACAGGAAGTTTTACAAGAACCCGAGTCCAATGTGGTCAAAGTCACGTTCACCGTGCGGAAGGCCGGACGCTATGAGGTCGCGGTCAAGCTCGGCGGCCTCAACGTCGCCTACAGCCCTTATTACAAGATTTTCCAGCCAGGTACTACTAACTGTTTTTTGTTTGTTTGTTTTTTCGGCCTCGCACACGAGCTTCGATGTTAACTTTGGCTGTACTTGTCTCTTCATTGCGTCACGTCAGGCACAGTCGTTCCATCCAAGACCAAGATAGCCTACCATTTCTCCACCCTGGTGCTGACACACGGCCAGCAGCACACCCTGCAGATTGAGCCCAGAGACGAGTACGGGAACCCCACCAGTAACTCCACATCGCTCACAGACGAGGCCAACTACAGCGTCCACGTGCACTCCGTAAGAGAACCGCCGCCGTCTTCACCCGCCGCTCGCCATTCTGATCCTCCATGCTAACTCTGCCGTCCCCACAGCTGGGCACGGTGGACGACGACAGTCTGGAGGGGCACTACAGCAGGTCGGTGTCGCTCAACAAGCAGCAGTGCCAGGTTCTGCTGAGGCTGACCCTGAGGAAGACCGGCTGCTTCAGAGTCCGCATCTCCTACAAAGATCAACCACTCAGCAACGGGGAATTTGACATTATTGTTCTCAGTGGTGAGCAGATTTGACATCTTTGTGGGGCACCAAGTCTGTCTGCAATTTATCAATTCGCTGTTAGCGAAGAAATATTTGATAATTAGTCAAATTAATAAGACTGTTGGAGTATTTGGAAATGTAGTAAGGTTTTAGTTCTTCCAGCAGCTTTAATGTATTCGTAAAGGGAACTTTTTCTGATTAATGTTGAAAGAATGTAGCAAATTAAATCAGCATTTTGGTGCATGGAATGTTAGAAAAGACTTGATTTAGTGATATTATTCAAACATAGAGCAAAGGTCAGCAACAGTAGGTATGATTAACTGTCCCATTTATTATTAACCAATGGCTTAGAAGTGCTGGAGTCTGGAATGGACTACTTGTATCAGAGTGCTTATATCAGAGATTTTAGAAGCAGGCCGATATAATCAGATCCTCCTTTTTTTGCTGATATTGGATCGGGAGAACCCTAAAGAAGATCTGTTGTTTTTACCAGAGATTGTGTGTGTGATCTTCTCCTCGATGCTCGCGCCCGTCTTGCAGAGAATGAGAAGGCCTGCGTGGAGAAGAACGTGTCCACTCCAGGCATCAGCATCTACTTTGAGGCGTACCTTTACAACAACGGGAACTACAGCAGCAGCTCGTGGCAGCTGCCCGCCTCGTCCTTGCTGGCCCCGCAGCGGCGGCCCTCCATGGGCGACGAGGAGGAGGAGCACGACTCTCCTGTGGAGGGGCAACCCGAGAAGGTCAAGAAACCAAAAAAGGTCTACTGTTACATATCGCCAAAGGTAAATGTCTGAATTAGAATATAATGAGTGATGTTAAAGGGATAGTTCCGATTTTTTGACATGAAGTTGTATGAGATCCTCACCATCAGTGTCGTTCGTCAGCAGTAACTTTGCCCCCACTGCGTCCCGTGAGCGGAGTTCCGCCTCGGTTTCGGTGTTGCAGAAAGTAGTTCCGTCTAGTTGCTGGGGTCACACGGATAAAGCGTTTTGCTCCAAAAACAATATGCGTTTGAAAGAGTAATCCATTTGCATCACCAATTCTTGGCCACAAAAAGTCAGATCTCGCAATTCCTCTCTGTTCATATCATTGCGCACCATTATCAGCTGAAGGAGGAAGGAGGCAGAAGTAGACTGCTGTGACGCAAGTGGTCTCCTTCCATGCGTTGTAAACGCCGTGAAACATTTGATGATGGTGCGCGCAGTGATACGAAGGGAGGGAAAATAGTGCCAGGTGATTGTGAGGTCAGACTTTTTTGTGGCCGAGAACTGTGATGCAAATGGATTGCTCTTCTGAATGCATGTTTTTTGGAAACAAAACTCTTCATCCGTGTGACTCCAGCAACTAAACAGAACTACTTTCTGTAACACCGAAATTGGGCTGTAACGCCGCTCACGGGACGCAGTGGGGGAAAAGTCACAGCTGGTGATTGACACTGATGATGAGGATCTCATACAACTCTGTCAATAAATCTGAACTATCCCTTTAAATAAGTAGTGGTGTGTTATTTTTCTAATTCTGCGTCAGCTAAAAGACTTAATTCTGATCCTTTCTGTCAAACAGCAACTATCCGTGAAGGAGTTCTACCTGAAAATTATTCCATGGCGCCTTTTTACCTTTAGAGTATGTCCAGGAACCAAGGTATGTAGATTCGTCAAGCTGTTACAAAACAAGAAAAACACCGCACTGTGACTTTAGCGAGTATTGACCAGCTCTGATCTTTTTTTTCAGTTCACGTATCACGGCCCCGACCCGGTCCATAAGTACCTAACGCTGGTGGTGGACGACGGCATCCAGCCCCCCGTGGAGCTCAGCTGCAAAGACAGGAACATCATGGCCGCCACCTTCATCCGCTTCCTGCACAAAAACATAGGTTGGTCCTTGGACTTCTGGTGACCCCACAACCATGGGAACGTTGCCTTTTGTTTACTGCAATCTGATGATGGTCCGATCGCCGCGCGTCCACAGGTGGCTCCGAAACGTTCCAAGACAAGGTGAACTTCTTCCAACGTGAACTCAGGCACATTCATTCCAAGAAACCTCGCACCAAGACCTGCCTAAAAATCACCCGACACTCCATCCTCGACTCGGTTGGTATCTTCTTAAGATGTTTTTTCAAGCTTTAAATGACCTGTTTTTCCACGGAGAGCAGACGTGATGATGCGTCTCGTGCTTCTGCTCAGTCTCTCAAGGCCACGAGGAACTTCTCGGTGTCCGACTGGAGCAAGAACTTCGAGGTGGTGTTTCAAGAAGAGGAAGGTAAGCAGGTCATGGGATTCTTCTGCAGCTGGTTGAGTCACCGCCGTAACCTTTTGACTTCATTCTTCCACAGCGCTGGACTGGGGCGGGCCTCGCCGGGAGTGGTTCGAGCTCATATGCAAGACCCTCTTTGACACGTCCAACCAGCTTTTCACCCGCTTCAGCGACAACAACCAGGGCCTCGTAAGTTCTCAACCTCCCTGTCACACTTGCCACCCACCCTTGGCACGCAGTCTCTCTAAATTACCCAACATTCAAAACCTCACTGTTATTAAACAGTGTTGTTAAATGTTATTTTAGGTAATCATTTTTTCCCTTTTAATAATACCAATTGTTGTTGTATTTATACTGTTGGAAAACCCGATTACTCACTTTTACAATGAGGTACAATTTGTAAGGATCATGGATTCATGGAATGAGCAGCTCAACTAAATGTGTTGGTAACTCCCCAAAAATGTGCTAAAATCCCTCAAAGAAAGTTTGGAAATGTTATTGTCATTTCTCCCCTTTAATAATACCAACTGATGTTGTATTTTATGCCGTTGGAAAGCCTGATTAGTCCCCTTTACAATTACCCACACGTTTAGCAGTGTTGCTCATTCCACGAATGCACATCCTTATGCGATCCTTGCAGGTTGTACCTTGTACCTGTAAAGGTGACCAATCAGGCTTTCCTTCGGTACGATACGGTATACAATACACATTGACTGAAAAAGTGTTTCTGAACATATATATCTATATTTTCTTTGTATATACTATTCCTCTGCTCGTTGGTGTCCTTATCCTTGTTCTAATTTTATGTTTGTTATATCAGGTCTATTTATGTTTGTATTTATGTTTAAATTGTACATTGGAGCAAAGGGGAAAAAAACACTCAAATTCCTTGCATGTGTTCACATACTTGGCCAATAAAGCGGATTCTGTTCCTGATGCTGATTGCAGGTGCACCCGAACGCTGACAGACCCCCCCACCTCCGCCTGAAGATGTACGAGTTCGCCGGCCGCGTGGTCGGCAAGTGCCTGTACGAGTCGGCGCTGGGCGGGGCCTACAAACAGCTGGTCCGCGCTCGCTTCACGCGCTCCTTCTTGGCGCAGATCATTGGCCTCCGGATGAACTACAAGGTACGGAATCCACCTCGGAAGTTGGCCGGGGTCACGGCGCTGTTGTTTACCCTCCGGTCTGCTCTGCGTCATCGCCCGAACATCCCTCGCCGAGCCAAGAGGCCTGATTTCTGTCTTGGCATTGTTTACTCCGCAGAGAACAAGCCCTGCGTGTTGTGCTGTTTATCCAACTCGCTTTCAAGCCGACCCAAAATCACCATCTGACCCCGCAACCCTCCCCCCCCCCCAACCCCCGCCCAGACGTAGGGCCGTGTTTATTCAACAGCATCATTCTCCCGTGTTTTCATTTCATTTCAGTACTTTGAGACGGACGACCAGGAGTTCTACAAAACCAAGGTCTGCTTCATCCTAAACAATGACGTGAGTGAAATGGACCTGGTGTTCGCCGAGGAGAAGTACAGCAAGTCGGGGCAGCTGGAGAAGGTGAGGCAACACTTTGGAAAGGCACCGCCCCCTTTCCTTTTTTTTTTAAAAAATATCCATGAAGTCATTTTGCAGGAGATAGAAGCAATAAACCCACCAAAAGGAACCATATTGCTCATTTGGCACGCACCTCGTCACTTTTAAATACTGGGAGTGGTGAGTTTACACAAAGGTGGATGAGTCGAGTTTGGCACCCATGGCCCCTTTTTAAACCTTTATTGGTTTGAAAAAAAAAATCCGTTATGGTTTTTTTTCCCCCTCGTATAGCATCTGGCTGCGTAACTTTATGTCGAAACATTTTAATTAGACACATGTGCATTTAACCCAAACATATTTTTACTGTAAGATTAATTGCCCAATATTTATTATAAGGCTGACAGCTGTACGGCGGCCAAACACGCACTTGTTTTTGCAAGATCCACGTGTGAGCCCACACTCGCCTCTAATCTCTTTGTAATCTCGAGATCGTTGTCTGAATGGCGGAAACGTTTTCTTGAAAGACCGACAAGAGGTTCCGGATTTGAAGAAAAAAACGCTGTTTTTTTTCTTGCCGTTTCTATAATTGGGTCTGACACTCACATCCTGCCTCGTGCTCGGCGGCAGGTGGTGGAGCTGATATCGGGAGGAGCTCAGATCGCCGTCACCAATGAAAACAAGATGCATTATCTGAACCTGCTGGCCCAGTACCGGCTGGCCAGCCAGGTGAGAGACGAGGTGGAACACTTCCTCAAAGGTAAGGAAAGCGGAGCAGCTGCAGCCCGCCCACCAGTTTGGCTTATCCCGCTGATTTCAGATCTCCGGGAGTATGAACATAATTAGTGTAATTTCCTCCTCAATTGCAGGTTTGAACGAACTGGTTCCAGAAAACCTGCTAGCCATATTCGACGAGAATGAGTTGGAGGTACGTGCGATGAGGACACTGAAATCCTGTCGATCTGTAAAACATCATCGGCTCATTTCTGTCAATTTTAACCATTTCTAGCTGTTGATGTGCGGCACCGGTGACATAAACGTGCAGGACTTCAAGGCGCACGCCGTGATCGTCGGCGGCTCGTGGCACTTCAGGGAGAAGGTACGTAAACCTGCTCAGATTCTATTTATTTTTTCCAGTTTTTTATAGGGACAATGCCGTTACCATAGTTTCAATGCAAGGCATGAAACTGATGTGCTGCATATAGAGACATATGTATAAACAGATACAACATACAAAATCACAATCCGATATGACTACAGAGGTGAATTCACAATGATCATAACTCTAAACAAAATAGAAATAACAAACCTATCAGTTCCAGCAACACGAGCGTATGTGTGTGTGTGTGTGTGTGAGAGAGCGTGTCAATTTATTTATTTTTGGCTCGTTCGCAGGTGATGAAGTGGTTCTGGGCGGTGGTGTCCAGCTTCACGCAGGAGGAGCTGGCTCGTCTGCTGCAGTTCACCACGGGCTCCTCCCAGCTGCCCCCCGGGGGTTTCAACACCCTCTGCCCCTCTTTCCAGATCATCGCCGCCCCCACACACAGCACCCTCCCCACCGCACACACCTGGTGAGTCAGCACATACACTGAAGGTTACTGCCATTTCTTTTAGCAAATAATACAGAAATGGCTGCTTGAAGCATTGCGGTATTTTTTTGTCTTGTTTTTGGCCTTTCACAAGCTTTTTGTGTGGTATTTGTAGTCATTTACAGCTTTGCATGATTCACAGTTGGGGAAAAAGTCAGAACTTATTGTATAACTGCACTTTTTGTAATTCAAGTTTTTAGTTTTTATACAAAAAGAAAAAGATGGTACAGCTTACATACAAACAAGAGAAGGTCAGACTACAAAGTAACAGTATGGTAAGGTGTTCCTGGTCAAAATAAATATAAAATAAATACATAAAATAACACAACAAATAATAATACACAGGTACAGCATTGGCAAAATTGACTCGAATGTGACTAGAAGCCCCTTTTAAATTGAGCCTACTTGTTAGAAGTCAAGTACTCCATAAAATAATCCCAGTTTCCCAGAGCCACAGGTCTCCTACCCCTTATGCTTGCCAACATAATCTCACATGATGCTGTTTCACTCATCAAAACTTTCCCCTCATTAAATGTTGGGATAGTCGGTGCTTTCCAATGTCTCCGAATAATTCTGGCAGCTGAGATTGTCCCAAGCATCAAAACTGAATAAACGCTTTGGTGGTTATAAACATGGTAATAACTGCAAGGATATTCCTACCCATGCTTCTAAGAATTTCAATACACTTTGCCAAAATGAGTTCACCATATACCTGCATGTTTGTGCTGCCCTCATTACAATGTGGATGCGTCTAAATGCAGCTTTGCGTCGCTGACTCTTCTGTCCTCTCCGCCGCAGTTTTAACCAGCTGTGCCTCCCCACCTACGACTCCTACGAGGAGCTGCACAAGATGCTGAAGCTGGCCATCAGCGAGGGCAGCGAGGGCTTCGGCATGCTCTGACTCCCCCCACCGCTGACTCCGCTGGTAGGGGGGGAACGCAGGGCAGGGAGGTGCATTCCAGTGTTCCGGGTTCATCTGCATTCAGCAGAAAACACGCTCATTCTAAATAACTCTCAGGATGAGAGGGTGTCACAGGGGGTCAGGCGGCACCGGCCGGAATCGGGGTGCCGTCATTTGAACTCTCGACACCACTGTATGTATATAGAAGTACTTTCTTTTGTAAAAAAAAAAACAATTAATAATAACGATAATAATAACCTGAAGGAAACATGAAGTGTTAAAGGGTTCGGACTCAATTTGTTTCATAATGCTGAAGTTTGCGTAGTTTTCTATGTTTGAAAGACAAATGATGCTAGAGCAAAAGCCTTGAGTATTACTGTATAAACTGCATTTTTTGCATTTTGCAAACTGAGGAACACTTAAGTGCAACAGCAGCCTTCGTGTGACGCGGGCGCCGCGTGCCCCTGCAGCACTTTGGCCTTAATCGATCAGGGACTGATGTGTGTGTATGTAAATATATAATATCGCTCTTTTATTTCAATACTTGTACATACTAGTGTGTATACGTAGGCTTTCATCTTTTTTGATTTGTTATTTAAGGAGAAGGGATCCAATTTCTTTATTATTGCATGTTTGGTTGAAAGCTTTGTTGTTGTTTTTTTTTGTCCGAGATGAATGGGTTTTAAAAGAAGCCAAGTGATTTCTATTGTTTATACATGGTTTTTAACTTATTGTGTCTTTGGGAAAAAAAAAAAAAGATGTTCGCGTTGACCCATACGTTGGAATTTCTGTTTGTCCGGAGCGGTAAATGTTTCTTGTTCTGTTTTTTAACCTGCCTTATTCATGCCCTTTGCCTCTGATTGTATCCCGAGAGGTGCGTAGATGAGTAGTCGACACAAATAGCTCCTAGTAATATTATAATACTTCTTCACCCGCTAGTTCGTGCAGGGGCAACCGTGGACGTTGAGGAGAGCTTGCGCGCGACGAGACATCTTTTGTTTTGTTGTACGCGCAGATGTTTTTTTTAGAAGAAAAAAAATCGTCCATTCACAGCCTTTTATGGGTTTACCTCAGAATCCCCCCACTGCCCACCTATGCATCCTCTGACACAGGCGTAGATGTGTTCGTATGGCGAAAAACACGCGCATACACTTTGTTCGTAGTTGCCTCCTTTCAGTCCTGATTGTACAGCCGCAGCCATGTTGGCCCTCACGCCCACAGAAGTATGTTCCGACCCCGCTCGCTCTTCTTCATATTATATCATAAAGCTATTTATTTTAATTGCTCTAAGTCTTGTCGATATTCTGAGCCAACAGTTTTTTTTTTTCCCTCCCTCTTTGTCTCCCGATTGTGTCGCACTTCCTTTGCTGCTCCAGAGTTTACATGTTCATTAGCCATTTGTAATAGTGTGTGATTAGTTGAAACTCGGGCGCAAAAAAAATTGTATTTAGTTGGTGCGCACTTGAAAGACATTAGTGGCAGTAGGTATTTGACATTGGCGCCGCAGAGCCGACTGGACATGGCGAGCGTTTGCTTGCGCTTTGGCTGGCCTTTTTAAAGTGTTAATGGGTTTTTGTAACGTGGGTTTATAGATCTGTGTTTGTTTGGGTTGTGCAATGTCGACCTGATTTGCTGCGGATTAAGAGCGGCGGGTGTTTATGATGATGGTTTTCGGGCACCGTTACAATGGCTGATGTCATATTTATCAAAAGTATCATATCCTGTGAATTCAAACCTGTTCCGTATGTTCAAAACTGACATGAAGGAGACCCGTGTTGAAGTTTTACGTTCCTGTGGTGTGTTTTGTTTCTCATGACCATCGACATCTCTTGTTTTATGTTGGGATCATATCTAGATTAGATGGCCTGAGTGTGACCTGGAACTTTTAGCAGTGTAGATATTGTGAAATATTTGCCTATGACTTTGAAGCTGGGGTGCTTTTTTTTGTTGTTTTTTTAATGGCAAGCCTCTACTGATGAATGTTTGAGATTCTCTGCACTGCAGGTCCTTTGTTTATGGGAATAAAAAATGATGGACTCAATGTTTTGAAAATTCGTTCACAATTTACTTGCAGTTGGATTCAGTGATTGTGCACTCTGCAAAACCCAAATTTGTTCAGTATCAGGGTTTTTTTTCTGAAATTGATTAAGCATAGTTAATTGCAAAAGGAGCGTAAAAGTCACTTTTAATAGGCACTTCCATAATATTTAATTTGCCCCTCATTGTTTTCATATGAACTCACACTTGTTACTAAGACAAAATCTTGGCAAACGATTCCTGTTTCTGACACAAGGGGGCAGTGGCTCTACACAGGAGCCGCATCGCCGGCGCCGCATCCTTTTTCTGTCCATCCCTCTGGACAGTTTAACAGCAGTACATGATGAGGGGGCTTTCCTTTTCTTCAGCTGACCCCCCACACTTAAGACACACACCCAGAGAGGGGAGAGAAGAGCAGAACCGAATCCTCTCCATTAGAGAGATTTCTCATTTCTCTCCACTCATAATGCATACCTCATGAACATACTCAAATAAACTATGTGCGTTGAAACCATTTCTCCCCCCACCACCACCCAGTTTAGGGTCTAATGAAATCAATCTTTTGAAGCCTCTGCTGCGCGCGGAATGTGATAACACTTAACTGCTGAAAGTGGAATGAAAAAAACTCCCCCTTCCTCTCGCTATATAAAGATGGCGGTTTAACTGTCATATCAGCACGAGGTGTCTGCTCCCCGAGCCATACATTACCCGGAGCCTGAA
>CAESWR010000107.1:215130-226731 GCA_903171835.1 Mullus surmuletus | reverse complement strand
AAAAAATATGAAAATCTATGACCCTGTACCGCACGCCGTCCAACAAGTTACAGAGAGCAATTTGTTTAAACCATTACTGTCATGCAGGCAGGCTCGGCAAAAACAAATTCATACACCCCCGCCCCCCCTCCGTCGCCCCCCGTCATTAATTATTTAAAGGCCGCTGAACAAACAGTAGCTCATTACGCCGCTCGTGTTTATCGCGGCGATAAATCACACCAGATGACTGGATCTAAATCTTTAATGCGCTCGGAGGAAAACAAAACGCCGCGAGTGTTTGCCGCCGCGCTCGAGACGGCATTAATG
The DNA here is from genome assembly GCA_903171835.1 of Mullus surmuletus. NCBI lineage: Eukaryota > Metazoa > Chordata > Actinopteri > Syngnathiformes > Mullidae > Mullus > Mullus surmuletus. The sequence continues at coordinate 226,425 of CAESWR010000107.1, read as the reverse complement.
TAAATCCGCAAAATAACGTCGGAAAATGATTGAGCGGACAGAAGTATTAACCCTACGCTGCTCGCTATGAAAACAGAGCGGGGCGGTGATGTTTTCTTTAGGCTGTTGCAGTTGGTGCTGTGATTTATTGGAATAACTGTGACTATAATGTATCCAACTAATAATTGCTCCAGCGAACGCGTCTCCGAGTACATTGCAGCGGCTCTCGAGGGACGGCTAATCAGACAGGCTTAATAGTTTCTTGGCCCGAGCGTCCGACTGTTTGAGTTCCAATCTCGCTGGAAATAACCTTTTCGCTCTGATTAATCGCTTTACCATGGCGAGAGTCACATTTCTTGATCAAGGATGTTGAGAGAGAGTAATTGTTTCTGGGAATATTTTGATAGATTGTTATTGCTTACAGGTTCAGACTTATCTTGTCAAATTCTTCCCCGTGTTGGACGGAGGCCCGGTGCTCCTCTAATCTCCTCACGGCGGGTTTAAGTGCCATAATTTGTTTGGGCATTGAGGTCATCATTCAGTTTTGAGCCGCTTTGTCATCTGGGTAATGTTTTCTCCACCAAAAAACCACTTTAACATTCTCGATTACAGCTGACATTTATGGTGCTCCTCATGCTAATTGTGAAGGTCTTAAGTCATTTTGTGCTTTTTCTGGTGTTTTTGGAATTACGCTCGCTTAGCCATCCGCATGTTTGTGGTAGCTCAGTGAAATTCTACTAAATGTTTTGGCAGATGGTTCATAAAAGAGTTTTTATATATCCTCCTTCCCATAACGATTATGTTGGAGTCATAGTAAATCTTCTAATCAATACAAGCCCTCTGAAGCCTGCACAGTTGCTATGCATATGTTTTCTTTGTTCTCGACTCATACGGCATTTTTCTGACTTGAGTCACAGATCTGGGACAAATAGACAGAAATACACTGCAGGTTCAACGCCGGAACAGGCAGACATTGTTCCTGAGTCACACATGCCCTCGCTCTGACTGTTCACCTCTCTCATGTTTCTACTGAAACTGACTAACTGTTTGTAGAAAAGAAAAAAGAAAAAGAAAAAAAGCGCTACTAAGTTCAAGATGAGACATTTCCCTCTTCTGGGGTGCAACAAATTCCAAGCATGCAGCTCAGACTAATCCAATTATTAGTTTTCGTCATGGAGTAAACTCCTTTACAGGGCCAAAGCATCCGCCAAGATTGTAAAATGTCTTCATTTAAACATTAGTCAAAAATTATAAGAATACCTTCCTTCATTGGGAGATATTGGAGCACTTGTGTAATGCCTATTAAAGCTCGATCCTCGTGAACCGCGGCGAATATTTCTGCATTCTCTCTGCTCCGAATCATCTTTTTTAAGGGAGGAACGGCGTTCCCCTCGGAGACGTGATGGATGCAAGTCTCGGTTTCATATATCAGCTCGAGGTTCCTCGGGTTTTCCGCAGCCAGGGAGCACGAGCGACGTGAGGTCACGCGGCGGGAGTGAGATAGCCAGATCCTGCGAGATAGTGAGATCGGTGGTGCCAAGGCGCGATTAAGTGGTGGGAAGAAGAAGTGGGGAGGACAGACGCACGGCCCGACATCCATCAAATCAATCGCAGAGGGCAGCGAGCAGCCACAGTCCTGCCGGAGGAGGTGTCACGTACAAATGTGTCCTCCTTGGAGCAAAACCGGCTTATTATGTCAGCAGCACCTTGTTATTGACCCGAACTGTCAGGTGGCGCCGAGGACAAGAATTACTGAGGGGAAAGAATGATACAAGTAATCTGTGAGAGGAGAGGAAGGATGATCGATATTAAGAAAACAACAGCGACCGAGAGGAAAAAATGCAATTTAGAATCGGCTAATCCTCCTTTGTCCAAACACGGCGCTCGGCCTCGCCTCTCGCCGTCCGGCCCGGCCGTCTGCGGTTATGAAACCTCAGCGAGTGCACGCGTCAGCAGGCGGCAGGCAGGGAAAGTGTCGTGTCTGCGGTCGCCCTCGAGAGGTTCGTCAACGTCTCAGCGGAGATGATGCGCCGCTTCGCTTTTCAGCGGCTCTGCAGCGAGAGCTCAGCGCTGCGAGCAGCGACAGGATTTTTTGATTAGGCATTGAGCAACCCAGAGAGATTTTGTGGTCTGGTTACTCTGTAAGAGGAAGTGTTTTTGTTTCTGGTAAACGATTCGCTCAATAATGGAATAAAGAGGATTTCAACATTTCCAGCAAGTGAAATTGTCTTCAGTGCAGCATCAGTGCGTGGGAGACAGTGACCGTCCTCCTTTTAAACTCTAAACAACTAAACACATGAGAAGAAGTTTCATGAGAAGCTGGTGTTGTGGTACTTGACATGGTCTTGAAGGGTCTCCTCTTGAACTCCAAGACAGTTTTGCTCCGTCTTGTCTCAGTTTCGGCCCTGCTTTAGACAGAAACCAACGACTTCCAATCATTGGTAGATTGATTATTTCCCCCATCTTTAAATGTCTTCATCTGATTGCAGCCACTTAGAAAACACATTCACCTGACAAATACACATCTGATTTTGCTATTGAAACAAAATGTACTCAAACCTCTTAAGTCAAGAAAATTTGACCTCTTTGACCTATTTGAAAATGTTACATTACCGTGCTGCTTAAATAAGAAAAATGCTGATTTTTGTGGTTACCTTCAAATCGATCGAAATTAAAAACATGTATACTTCTCTTTTTTTTGGTAATCCTTGCCAGTTATTGATAATGTNCCCCCCCCCCCCCCCCTTTTCTGAATTCATTGTGAACTGGAGCCTCAAAGGTTGTGGTTTGGGTCAAAGTCACTCACCAACAGTTTTACCAGGTAATCATACAGACAAGTAAGGAAAAACTAACTTGACCTTATGCTTAGAAAGAATCCTCGACCCCGTACATTGAATTCTCATTTCCCGCCTGGCCGAAACCACCGGCAACAAACCCGTCCGTCCAAAAAAACCGCCTCCTCCAACTTAATTCCTCTCTGTCGAACACTAATTATGAGCGACGTGTTGTCATCCGGTCGCAGCTGTGTTTGGAAATGCAATTTTGGATGATAAATTATTCATGAGTGAATGACCCTACCAAATGAATATAGCACATTTTTACGTAAAGCTCTTCATGGTATGGACAAAACATATGAGACGTGGAATTCTGGGACATGGAATAAAAAAAATAAAGATAAAAAAAAAAACTCCCTGTTTTTGTATCCCCCCGTCTCGTCTGACCCTTTCAACCCCGTCCCAAAAGGCCCCAGCTGTCCGTTCTGCGGGATCGCAACTATAAAATATAAAATAAGTACATCCTATATGCAGCTGGCAAACAAATAAGCGCTTCCCTCCTCTGCGCTGTCTTTGCCGTGGAACAAATGTGTGTAGCTCGAGCCCTCGGCTTCCTGTCGGCGCCGCGGTCGGGGAGGCTCGTCCCTGTCAGCACCAGATCCTGCAGATCACAGCGACGTCTGTCAGCTCCCGGCGCGAAGGTCAGGGCCGGCGGCTGACTTCCAACCGCGATAACGCATAGAGGACGTATTCACCCCCCACCGCTCCCCGATGAGACCCTGGTATCAAATCCGCCCCCCCGTCACTCTCTGACATCAGACCTCTGCAGGAAACAGAGCAGGGCAGAGCAGGATGTGTGTGTGCAGCGCGCAGGTCGCCCCTCCAAAGGTCATCTCGCTCTCTCGCTGGTTACATAACCGGACTAAAATAGAGCGGCGGCGCCCACCTGGACACGCTGCCGCCGCCGAGATACCGCAGCTACGCGAACTGCTGGACGCGAGCTGCTGGACGCATGATTAAGTGGAATCATTAAGCTTCGAAGAGGGTTTGTTGGATTCCGCTTCTTCTTCGGTGTGAGTAATGACCCGTGGACATTGAACCTCTCGCTGCTCGATGAGGATTTTTTGGGTATTTGATATGATATAATTATAATAATATGATATAATTTTTAAGATAAACTGTGCAAAGTCCCGACGGTGATGTCACAACTGGGGAAGGTGATGATATTGGAATCGTACCTGGTTTAATCCACATCTGATTTACTCAAGCCTCTTCAGTCAAGAAAAAGACCAGTTTGATCTATTAAAAAATGCTGTTGCATTGAGCTGCTTGATTAAGATTAATGTAGAATTTTTGATTGCTATCAATCAATTTTTTGTAATAATCTTTGCTAATGATCGCTAATACCTCAATCTTGTCTTGTCTTGGAAGAAGTTCTCGCTGCTCGATGAGCATTTTGATGAGCTAAACTGTTCAAAGTCCCTCCGGTGATGTCACGACTGGGGAAGGTGACGACATTGGAATCGTACCTGGCTTGAATTTCGCGGCAATGAAACGTGTTATCTATTGGCAGTGGTGCGCGGTGTCGTCAGCGCTGAGCTGCTACGATCCAAAGCCACAGTGTTTCATGGATTTATTTCTGGATTCTTTGTGGACTGCACTTGGACCACGGAGGGACAAAACTGGGAGACCCACAAAACCCGTGGGGAAGAACAGGATAGGACTTCACCAAACCAGGACCACAAGACGGAGACAGCGGAAGGTCGAAGCCGAGACAAGACCGGATAGATCAAAGAAAGATGATCACAAAACAGAACCGAAAGGCTCTTGCTTTTTCACTTAAGTAATTATCCTCTGCACTACTTCTATTTAAGCAGCACAATCAACAAAGTGCTTGTTCCATTGGCAGCTTTTTCCACTCATTTCAAGATGTTTAGGCCTTTTTTTGTTTGTAAACCAAAATCAGATGTGGATTTGTCAGGTGAATGTGTCTTCTAGGTCGGCCTTCAATCAGATGAACATAGTTAATAAGAAGGCCGAGGCTGCAACTTGGGGACAATAATCAATCGACCAACGATTGGAGATGATTGGTTGTTATACAAAGCAGTCCACTCGCTTAGAAATCCGAGATAGATCAAGGCGAGACCTTTAAGAGTGCTCTCACTGATATAGTAAGGAAGCATGAAGTAGGATTTTGTGTCTGCTCCCATGATACACCACTGCAGCTCCAGCCATCGTGTTCGCTCAGCGAACAGATTTTCGTCTCTCGGAGATGCCCCAATTAGATAGAAATGTGGATCTTTGTATTCTGGCGTCGCCATGGTTTCAATGCACCAGTGTCTTACCCCATGGCTCCCCAAAAAAAAGAAAAAGTAATTGCTCAGAAGAAATTTGCAAAATACTTGAGTGATGATTACCACTTAGGTCACGCCCAGCAACACATCGGGGATGTTGAGGGAAAGCAAAAACACCCAGCTACGCGCGGCGAAACGACCCCTCGGAGGGTTGATCCATACGGCTGCCTGTGCGTTAATGCTCAGNCCCCCCCCCCCCCGCCCCCGTTGGCCCGGTGACTAATCGGCCTGGCGGTCGTGCGCCATGTTGACTCAAGGCTTTGCGCGTAACCACACAGGCGTTTCTCAGAGGAAACTGCGGGCGCGGCGGGAGTCCTCCGTGTTAATCGCGGATCTCTGGCCGCTTCCACTCCCACTATGGACGAAGCGCACGGGAGCCGCCGTCCAAATCCTGCCGGTGACCTCAGCACCTGCGCGGGAATGTTATTTCATCGTCACCGGCAGAGGCGACCGCGGGAATTCAAGGTATTGGGCGGATAAAATACGATCAAGCGCCGGGATGGAATTTCGCTCAGTGAGTTTCGCATAACTCAGCCAAGCGGATCGTAAATTAAAGGAGCCGCTCAAATCCCACAGTAGCTCCATCGCATAATACTCTTGATGCATTCGACTTTGATGAGATATGTGTGTTCTTAAGACGAAAACATATATCTACATGTTCAGCCTGGGAAAGTTCTCCCACCGTACCACCTGGCAGGCTGCTTTCACTGAACTCCGCGAGGACGGAATCATCCTCTTGTCTCTGCTTTTTCGCCCGCTGCCAAAACAGAGGCCTGCAGATGGGGAGGGGGGCCGCGGGCGAGCCCAGGGTATTTCCCACAGGTTGGCTTTATCTCCCGTTCCAAAGCAGGCCAGAGTTTTCAATCCCCTGCGTGGGCAGAGTGGGAATGAACTTGGGGAACCGGGGGTGGGCTTTCTCGGGTGTGTTTGTCATGCGTGCCGGTGCCGCAGATTTGACCTTTGGCCCCCTTCATAGTCCCTCATGAGCACTGTTTTTTTGGTTTTTTGGTTTTTTGCTTGCAAGTTACAGGAAATCAAACAGCAAGATACTATTACAAGCAACCAAGCAAACTTTTCCCCCCTCTTCTCACTCCCATTCCCCTCTTCCCCTCACCAAACCATTATAAGAAAAATGTGTTAAAACAATACAAGATGACATTAAAGCAAAACAAAAGAAAGGGAAGAAAATGTAATAAATAAGGAATAAAGAAATGCTGATAGCAATAAGAGCCTGGGTATGTATATCGATATAGACAATATATAGACATTTTTTGAAACAAGATAAGCAATGAGACCATATCGTTTACATCAATCATAGCCCTATATAGTATTTGTTATAAGAGAAGAACATTTGGAATTTGATTTTAATTAGGCATTCAGTTGTAAAACTAAACGAAAAATATTGGCCGATATTTTACTTTTCTTATATTTATTTCAAAAAAATATTGGCCTATTTAATTTAGGGGCAGTTTTTATTTAAGATACTTTTTTTAATGTGCACCTTACATGGAGGTTTATCAGTTTAAAAGAGTTACTCCTGTTGTTATAAAGTAACATTTAGCTCACTTTGCGGAAAAAATATTGGGATATAAATTGTAAATCGACATCCAGCCTAAATATATCGGGATATGAGTTTGGTCCATATCGCCCCGCTCTATACGGTGTACAATACACGCCGCATGGACACAGATACACACACATATATATATATATATATGTATATATATATGACCACTCTCACTTTAAACAGTTATAACACTGATGAATGGGCGTTTTTCACAACATGGTATCACAACACATGGACGCTCATCTCCCTCACAGCTTCCTCCTGCTGTAGCTCGTCTCGTGAGCACTTGCGATATGAACGGGTACGGCTTTCCGGAGCTGGATATCCTCTGCCATGCGTTGATGGCGTGTGTGTGTGTGTGTGTGTGTGTGTGTGTGTGTGAGTGGCGGGGGGCATTGTGCACCTCTGCTACTGTGTGTTTAACCTCAACACGGACAGAGTGCAGACTCAGCTGCCGCCCCGTCCTCAGGTGAACCCTCCAGGAGGACATTTTCCGTCACGGGCGACAGGAAGGAAGATTGATTCGGCTGCTATAGCGCGAGGCTGGACGTCGGCCGTGCTGTACATTTCTCGATTAGAGGAGGCTGTAACGCGCAACAATATTTACCGAGCCGGGCCAGGAAGAGTTGGTGCGTTTCTACAAATACAGAGGCCAAACGAGTCTCATGGGTGTTTGGCTTCCTGCTCGGCACAGAGGGAACAAAGGAGCATAGAGAACTCAATGCTGTGTGGGACAGATATGTCTTTCTCTCTCGCAAAACGCGCTTTGTGTGTGTGTATGTGTGTGTATGTGTGTGTGTGCGGCAGTGCCAGCAGACCTCTCTTTAGCCAAATCGGCCTGTGCAGACGCAGCTGTCGGACACACACTATAGGAAGCAGGAGGGGGGGGAGCGTATCCCACAATGCTCTCCAGCCTCCGGGGTCCGAGGCAGATGCAGACGGCATCAATCACGCTCATCTCCCAAATATGGGGCACGGCGCTGAAAGCATGAATTAGCGGCGTGGCTGTGTTTGGGACCGGTTAATCCATTCAGATGTCAGGATGTAGCGGGTTCCTGTGAGTAAACCTGAGAAGCGGCGAAGCTTATGTAACGGCCCCGACGACATTTCCCACATCCCATTCCCTTATATCTGGATGTCAGAACTTTGCATTGGCCCTCCCGGAGTCTGAATTCCTCCCCTGTGTTCTCGGCGAGCCTCTGCTAGAGCTTTTATGGCTTTTTAAACCCCACGTTGCAGCGCCGATCACACGCTCCCTCAATCACCGCCCTGGTCGAGGAGCCACTTTGGAGGCCGACACATGACGCTGAGCGGCCGAGGCATCGTCTCAGTCAGCACTTTGTAATGGCTCTTCCTGCTGACCTGTCTTGTGGCGTTTTTTACGGAGCGAATGATCAGAGCAACTACAATAAACCGGCGGGTATTGAATGGCCTCTCAGCTCACCGCGTCTGCAGGGGTTTTGATTCCGGCCCCCGGACCGCAGCCACCGCACAGCCTCGCTTCCATCCAGGACCCGAGCCGCTCTGGATACAGCTCGAAAAAACACACTTTTATAAACGTAGGAGGTGGCTGGCATTGCGATCGGCCCCCCGGAGAGGAAAGGGGAACTGTTTGTTTCACAGCTTCTGGTCTGTGATGGAGTAGATGGGACTGATCGTGCAGCGTCTGAAAACCTCAATGAGGTCGAATTTGCAGAAAATCTATTTTCATGCAGGCCGCGGGGGGATGTTATACCTATAAAATTAAGTGGAATTTCATCTCTTCATTTGTCTGTAGCTAAATGACTGATCCAAATAACAGTCTTTGCTAAATACATTTCTCAAGGACCCTCGCAGCTTCCCATGCTGCACCAGGCCCATTTGCTGCTCTAATATAAGCTGCGTCCCCTGAGGCTGGAAAAAAAGAAAACTTTGTGAATCAATCCAACTCCACAGTAATTCATTTCACCCAGGCGCTGGCTGCTACTAGCGGGATTCCTGGAAGGCTGTCCAGACAGAGAGAACATGATTTAATCCAGCCTCAGTGGCTGGTGCGATAAGCCCTCAGACACACCCAGATTTTCACAAGGGGAATTATTCTGCCAGGACCCACAATTATCCGAGCCGTAATGACTGGAGATGTTATCAAGGAAAGACTGTGCCTTAATTGCTCACCGATGTTTGGCCTTCCCGAGCCACGTATGAGAGAAGAACTTGTTTCAGGAGAGGGAAGCGTAACGGTGCGGCCCGGCATTCCGCTCCCTCTCCAGTTTATACGACGGGACACATATCGGAATGCTGGCGCTGCCATCGACTTCCACTTGAGTTTCCAAGGAGGATTTCTTTTCCTGTGTTCGGAGGAATCCACGGAGCACCGGAGCACAATTTTCTTCCCTCGTTTCCAGGGATAAAATCGTTCGTCTAGCTGCCTTGACCTTTTGCGAGTATTTAGAATCCAGACAAATTGAATTTGGCTGTTCAATACGAATTTTTGACCATTTTTCTCATATAAACTCTCGGGTAACACCGCTGAACTGCACCTTTTCCCGGCGTTGGTCCCAGCCAAGCCGCCGTCCCTCCGAGATACTTCATTCTAACGATGCTAACTTCAAAGGAGCAATAAAATATTTTGCTGATGCCACGTTTTAGTTTACTGCAGTGCATTTTTCTCCCTCCAGTTGTAAAATCGCCACCTCAAAGCACAAAGCAGAGGACAGCGAGGCCGACCCGGCGCGGCTCGCGTCCAGCTGCAGCTGGCTGAGGGGGTCGCAGACGTCCCGACCAAGCACACCAGATGACTTGACCGGTGGAATGATGTTTTGTTTTTTTTGTGCGCTGGAGAGCAACGTGAAAATGACGAAAACCGCAGCTGCACGGCAAAGAAAAAAAACTGCCGAAGTATGATTTGCATGTCCGCTTTGTGGGAGTTAGCCGCAACATCCGTCCACCTTCTTGTCTAACAGTCAGCGCGCAGCTAATAAATGCATTTTTCCAAACAAATCGATATTGCGAGTGCAGGATTAACATGCAGAATAAGAACGCGGCCAATACTCCAGGGCTTTACTGCCAGAGATGTAATTTAAGGTCAGGCTTTACTGTGACAGCGGCTGGTGTCGAGTTATTTTTGAATTTCCAGCAAACACAAACCCCACCGCCGCGCCTTTACGCGACCCCGTTGCCACGGGGAACGCACAACAACGCTTTATTGACAAAGCCCTGGGGATTGGATATTATATTTATTGGTGCATGCTAAGGATCAAACCTCAGGATTTTATTGAGAGCAGCACTCAGGGGCCTCGGCGGTGGATGATGAATGGAGGAGGGCGTTCTGCATGAGGCTGGAGGAGCGAGATGTTTGACCACAGCCGGGTTTGACCACTGCTGGTGCAGCTGCTTTGGTGCACTGGCTGGGTGGACGAGAGGAGATTGATTCTTTCTACGCCCACAGAGACTCCGTTCACCTCCAAAAATACACCATGATTGTTAAACTCTGCCCAAACTTTTCTTGTGCGCTCTCATATGTGGAAAAGAAAAAGAAAAAAAGCCAAACCAAAAAGCCAAATAGACTTAAAATATCCAATTCATTTCTTATCAAATATCCAAAAAAGCGGTGAATTCTGAACGAGCCATGTCATACTTGGCCCGGAGGGGAACCGCGGCCGATAGCATCTTCTTCTCCGCTAATCCGGAATGTTTTCTCCTTTTTCCGAGCAACATCGCCGTCCGTGTTTTGGACCTCGCAGAGATTCATAACACAGTCGGGCTTTGAAGAGCAAAACATGAGCAAGAGTCAAGTCTGTATGTCTTTGCTAATGTTCTTGAATAACGCCCCCCGGGACCAGTTTCGGCAATCTGCGCTTTCTTCCCCCTCATCTGTGAGCTTTGGTCTGCGAAATGTGGAGTAACATCTGGTTTTAGAGCCTTTTTGCTGCGAAACCGGGCATTATGAAATCGAGAACCCGAGCGCACAAATTCACGTTGTCTCTCCGTTTCTCCATTTCAAGGTGCTTCCCGGTTTAATAACGCGTGCTATGCGCCCAAACTCCCCCCTTATCCTCTTTTATCCCAAACCATCTGACTTTAAACCTTGTAACTCTTTGTTTTTCCGTCCGCTTCCAACCCAACTCTTTGGAGTCGCGCCATCGTTCTTTGCTTTATCCAAAAAGTGTTTATACCTCTCGCGCACTGCTCTGTATCACGCTCTTTGCCTGCCCCCCCCCCGCCCCAAAACGCCAATAAATCTTCTCCTCCATTGTTGCCAGCAGCATTCGCCGTGCTTTGAGCACTACAAGGTTTTCATTGTTTCAGCTGCTGTTTTTTGCAAAAAGAAAAAAAAACCAAACAAAATCAGATTTCCGTCGGATTGCGCCGACCCGCGTGTTCGGGCGCAAGATTTGAAAATGAACAATGGCTCTTCACACTTCCTCCGAACGAGATGAATGTGTGTAAACCTCGAGACGCGCTTTGATGACCCGCCATTTACTTCCCCCCTCCCGCTTGCAAAGTAGCCTTCAAATTGCTCTAATTATGTCTCGGCTCTTATGTAATGAGAGCTTTTGGCGAAGAATCGGCACCGGGGGAAAATTGAGCCCTTAAACTTTATGCATAAATAAAGAGAATAACGGCTAAATTTTGCTTATAG
>CAESWR010000107.1:190508-204168 GCA_903171835.1 Mullus surmuletus | reverse complement strand
AGGGGGCTAATCTCTACCCCGCCACCCGCCTCAACACACACACACTTCGAGCTGGTGGTCCCACGCTCCCCACACTTAGCCCCATCTCTTTGCGGTTTACACCTCGCGGTCGGCGCCGCCGTTAACCATTTAACGCGCTCTCTGGGAGAGCGGCGGCGAATGAGAGCCGAGCCGGAGTGAGAGAAAGAGCAGCATGAGCGGGATTTTACAGGGATTACATTAAACCCGCCATTTATCCCGGGGGGCTGGGGGGCTTTGCTTCAGATTCACACCGAGTGTCCATGGGAAGGGGCGGTCAATGCCAAGGGCAAGGTCGCGACCCCTGCATGTTTCTCAGGTTTTTTTTGTTTTTTTTCCCCCCTCGCAAAAAGTTCCAGCCGAGACTCGGGCCAATTACTAGTTGCGGATTAGAGGTGAGGGCTGCACATACCACACACATGCACATTCAAGTCCTCCCCCAGTCACAAGTCACGTAAATACAACTCAAAGAGGCGTTCAAACAGGCCGTCAAGCTGCACCTAAAGTGCGGCGGTCCTGTCGGGGAGGACTCACCTGTCCAATGAAGAGATAAACAGGCTGATGCTGCAGATTTATGTGCCCAGTAATGGGGTTTTGGAACCTGGTGTAAGTATTCCAAACACTCCGGCATCCTGGCAGAGGCCTTTTGCGAGATTGAATTCCTGGCACCTTTGCGATTTTATTCACCAGAAATCTCCCGTCATTAAGCTCACAAACAAAACAAAAAAAGAAAAAGATTTGCTTTCCATTTCGCATCCTGTTATTGCTCGGCTGTGCGTGCTCGTCGAGGAATGTCAAGTGGACAGCAAACAGTTATCTCATGCGTTTGTTATGTTCCCTGCACGCCGCAGTAAAATCTGGCTGGGTAATTATAACACGCTCCCTTGATACGCGCCCGGTGCTGCGACGCTTCGCTTTGAAGCCTGACGCAGGAACCGGCGCAGGAGCCTGTTTATGGAGCTGAAAAGCGTGTGTGCGTGTGTTTTGGTTGTTGCTCGGACAGGCAGACACGCAGACGGGGAGTCGGCGGCAGGTTGTTGTCTGTGAATGTTTCCGGCTCTGGGGTGGGAACGGCCGCTGATGCAGACCAGTGCAAACCCGCGTCCCACATTGAGCGGCTTTAACGGCCTCCCTGAGCCGATAATTAAGCCAGCATGTCTAATTGACACGAGCCTTTCTGCACGTCTGGACACCGACGCTTCCTCCTTCTTTTTTTTCCCCTCATTTATTCTGCTTTGTACGGCGGCCGAGGGCTGCAAACGTGCTGCAAACACAGAAACGCTGCAAAAGAGAAACGCCAGGCCGCCAGGGAAGGTCCAACCCGGTGGGATCGATTAATTAGTAGTAGATTGGAAATGTTTAGAACCTCCTGGCAGTTGATCATAAACTGTTTTGTATTACATAATAAAGTTTGAGTACACAAAAAAAACAACTAATGATTGTAGACCTCTCGACGGCTGCACAACTAACTAACTGCTGCGGAAACTTGTTAATAGAGTTTTTCAGAATGAAAAACAAAGATGTAGATCCGCTGTTCTCCTACAATGCTGTTAAACACTACGGCCTTAAGGGTACATATTTATTCCACTTCTTCCAAGTCTTAATTAATAGAGAAAATACATCCCGCTCATGTGTTTGGGTTTAAACAGGGGCGTTTTTCTCCTTCAGCGTTTCTCTTTTGCAGCGTTTCAGTGTTTGCAGCCCTCGGCCACCGTAGTTTTCTATCTCCCAACCCCCCCATCTGTGTGTGCTCTGACCCCCTTTGTGACAGGGGGCTTATTGGCGACATGCGGCTCCATCTTTGTCTGGCAGCATGTTTCCATCACTCCTCTTTCATCTCAAAGTCGATGCCAACTGTCTTGTAAAAGCGGTCCTCACACCTTCGGAACCGTTCTTTTCTTTATCCGTCACGGTCGGATGGAGCTTTTTCGCTTTTTTCTCCCATTTGATAGTCTTTGATGTTTTGAGTTAGGAGAGGGAGGTCAGGTCAGAGCGAGCGAGTCTGTGGACGGCTCAGGTATGCAGGATGCTGGGATGGCACCCATCCCCGTGCGCCAAGAGATAAGGCCAATGAAAGCAGCGCTGTCAAAACATCATCTGGCCGGCGCAGGCGGACCTTTCCTCTCCATCTGTCCATAGTAAATTGCAAACCGTAAATCAAAATCTGGACCGAACACATTGTGGGATTGGATTTTCCTACAAGGTCAAGGCAATTTGCACTCCCTTTGAATTTTTCTCCAAGATATGATAGTTTGGGAAATTCGGTTTTCGCCGAAGCAATGCTTAAGCGAAGGCGCACACACGCACACTCTTGTTGGTTTGGAGGAATTATTACGGGGTGAGTCACCGCTCGTCGCCCAGTTTAGGAGAGTGTAATTACTGATGTGAGGCGAAACATGCCAGCAGGGGGAGGGAGGGGGGGGGGGCGGTGCCACGGCTCTGCCCCTCAAGACAAAATTAAAACCTTATCAATGTCATGTGGGATGAGGTGTCTGGTAATGCCAGAGGAAGGGAACAGCATGACCATTGCTGCTAACAAATCTTCTCCACGTGAAGCCTCAGGACCATTACGACTATTAGGATCGCCCTTCTGTTTCTTATTACGGGTATAGATTTTGGCTTCAGTGCGTGCATAAATCTAAATGTGGTTAAAAGGATCGCTCACTTGCAATAAGCTCTCCATCTTTTTCCCTTGTACCTCCAAAACACCCGCCCCTCTCATCCCCCCCCCCCACCCTCCCCCCCCTCCTCTCGCAGTCTTCTGTCAGATCCCCTGTCTTAATGGAGGCCGTTGCATCGGCAGGGACCTGTGCTGGTGCCCGTCAAACTCCACCGGGAAGTTCTGCCACTTGCCAGTGCCGCCCCCCGCCAGGCCCACCCCCCACGCCCGCAAGGACGCCGGGCCCAAATCTCCGTCCCACTCCATGTACACTCTTCCCCTGTCCAATCAGCAAGGTAAGGACTCGGATCAAGAATGCAAACTCGGTGACATTTGGCGAAATATTCGCGCAGATGCTACCGCCGATCGGTCACAACAACTCCCTGGTCTGTCATATTACTCCTGCGATTCTACTCCCTGGAAAAAAGAAGTCTCTAAGCAACTGTCAGGTAGTTTTGCCTCTTACTGTCGTCAAACCATCCGTCTTGTTGGGGAGGGGTAAGACTAACGACACCTCAGACTCCGGCTCCTCATTCCCCTAAAAGGTCGGCGGTGTCACAATATTAAAACGCTGGCCGACTCTACTCGCCGAACTCACATCGACACCCATATGGTTTTTCCAGGACGGTTTTACTCCTTTAAATGATGGTGTGACAGGCGCGACTTTGTCCTTTGCCAATCCCCCCGCTTCTCTTCATGACCAGACCGGCAATGGAGGTCAGGCTATTTTGAGCGGAATAAGTACCATATTGTTTGCACAATGCCGCTTTTTATCACTCTGAGAAAGGATATTAGAAACAGAGGAGGCAGCATTGTGAAGTTTTCACTTTGCTCGCTTTCCATCTCTCCTAGTATCAGTAAGTAAAAACAGAAGCTCAGATTTAGGTCAATAGAACGTCTTGCAGAATTGTTCCGTCATCCATTTTGAATTTAATCCCATGAATAACTGTATATAAAAGAAATGTCTTTATTGTCATGTCACAATAAAGACAGGGTCCCTCCTGTGAATATACTTTATATATGCGCCGAAGTGACGTCCAGAACTCTTGATAAGGTCTATTTCTCCTTCTTGGACTCTCTCCGCTGTCTGTCTCCGAGACCATGATTCATGATAGTGGGTTTCTGGGAAAAAGCCCTGGCACTCCCTGAAGATAGATGCTTCCCCTCTGTCAGAGGGACAAAAGAGCTCATTCTCCACATTGCAACATCTTCTCAGCTCCTCGGCAAATCTGTTTTTGGTCTTTAAGATGATTTGATTTAAAGCAGAGAATTCGAAACTCTTTCTGTCGTTGTTGTTGTTTTGTAAAGTATCGTGATGGTGTCTTCTCTGCCGGGAATTCCCCACGAGCATCTCATAGCTTCACGATTAAGTCAGCTAAATTTGTGTTTGTGGAGGGATGTTGGCTGATTATAGTTACAATCTTCGGTACATATTCTCCCATTTCCTTTTCCATTAAGTAAAATAAATTGTATCAAAGACATTACAATAAAACATCCATTATACACCCATTATTCATTGTTTCAAAATGTATATGTACATGTCAATTACACTTAATTTCATTCTGAACAAGTTTGGTACATTAAAAAATGTGGTTCAAAAATTGCAGAATTTTGAATTTGGATACATTTTCCAAAAGTGCATTGTTATGCAAGTTCCAAAACAATCATCGCTTTATGCATTAAGAGGTACCTGAATTTTTGCATCTATCATTTTGCCTTCTGATTTTTGGTATGTTTTTCCTCCAATGTTCCTCCAGTGTCTCTGCACCCATCACTGGTGAACGTTCACATCCAGCACCCTCCAGAGGCCGAGGTCCATGTCCACCAGGTGGCACGTGTCCAGCCCGGTCAGAGATCGCCCACCACCGAGGGAGCCCACTCTGTCCAGCAGCGCTCCCAACCGGGGAACGGGCACGAACACGGCAATGAGCACAGCGGCAGACACACACACGCCAACGGAAACGGCCATGGCAACACCAGACCCAACAACCGTCAGAACGGACACGTGGGAAGATGCTTTCAGGAGACGATTGACGGACAGGTATCGTGTTAGATCATCTACCATTGCCAATCCAACGTGTTGAAACCACCATTGTGCTCACATTACATTCTCTGGTAGCTGTTTTGGTAATGCAGGAAGTATGCCTGTAGATATGATTTATGTCATCTTCTTGATTTATGAGCCCCAACCAAACGGGTCATCTCATGTTCCACCAATGTCCAAACATTATAGGGATGTAAGGAGTTGGGACGCGTCGAGGGGAAGAAGGTTAAGCTTGGAAATGGGGTCCATGTGGTCCATCCTCTTGTGATGGTCTCTATTGTGACTTCTCACCAGCATGTAGTGACAGCTAGGTGGTCTCTATGGAGATGTGAAGTCCCACCCCTTCCAGTAGACCCCCATGGGACCTATGAGATCATAAAAAATAAGTGGATTTCAATGGAGAGAAATGTATTATTTTCCCTTCGGAATAACTGAAACTCTCCACATGCCCTGACTTATAATGATTTTCTCCTCTTTCGATGCGGGAAAAAGCGGTGAAACCAACAAACAACATATGTGAAATCCATAGCACAATTCAAACGGGACCAGAAAAGTGTTATCTCCTCATTGACTCGTTTTTGGGAAACCAAATACTGGAAATGAAAAGGCGGGACTTCACCACTTCATATGACCAGAACATTGTATGGATCTCTTACGGAGAGGAAATAGACCTCCAGAGGAAATGGAAAAAGCCCTAGTGGCAGAGCTGGAGTTTGGCTAGCTCGAGACGGAGCGCAGCATCTGTCTGCTTGGCTGTGATAAAGTGTTATGTTTGACTCTTAGCCTTTAGTTTTGCAGTTGCAACAACCCAATGAGCCTCAGTAGGGTTGTTTTTGCCAACCGATATTCACTTGAACATGGTTTTTTGCTAGTCTACAACTCTCCTTTTTCGGTACTCGGGTCATGCGGAGAGAGCTTGAAACTCCAGAGTCTTTCTTTGGGAGCCGTTGAATGGTCGCAGAGGAGGAGTATACAAAAAAACTCCTGATGCCTGATGTTTTCCCTTCTCTCCTGCCAGCGTAGCAGTTTGATGTTCTGCAGAAGAATGTCGTCTCTGTTGTTTCTTGAGTTTCAGAAAATCCGACTGGCCAAATATCCAATAAGTAAGGTCCGATACGGATCTCTCACAATTAGCCAAATGCTTTAATGAGGCATGCCAGGAGGCTCATAGTTGTTCTGAAGCTCGTGTGTTTATGTCCTCCTCAAAGTAACCAGTCTCAGATGTGTCTAGTTCACTGTGTCCTTGTAGATAGGTATACACTCACAAACACACTCAACAGATTCAGACCTGGCCAGTGCGCACACACATGCAGGCACAAAAAAATGTCGCACTCATTCTCAAAACTCATTTTCGTAGATTTAACACAGATGTGTGTTGTTGTTGTAGTGTGGCAAGCCTCTGCCAGGTCTAACCAAACAGGATGATTGCTGTGGAAGTGTGGGCGCCTCCTGGGGTCTAAACAAGTGCCAGAAGTGTCCGACCAAACCAGGTAAGCCTCCCTGACTAAAGCCAACAGGTCTGAGCAATTTTTTGTTCCATTACATACTTAAATCTAATCGAGTTCTAAGCTGGTCTAAATCTGCTGGTATTGTTTTTCTGCTGTGCTATTGGTTTGTTGATCTCTTGGCACCCTTTGTTCACTGGTTCAAAAACAGCAAGTATGGCTTTTTCCCTTTTTCTCGGCAGGGTTTCCCACTCTGTTTTTTTTGGGTTTCTGATCAGATTCCAGTCATATCCCTCCACCGGAGTTGTTTATGCGCGATGGATATTTACAACATTGCGACTGACGGTAATTAGTGCGCAGATGTCTTCATTATTTCCTTGATCTCTGGCTGACGAGCTGCAAGCTGTTTTCGCTTCCACAACACCGAGAACCGGGAAGCGAGCGAAAACACGTTGCGGAGATGAGAGCCTGGTGGAAGTACCACCCACCCTGCGGGCAACGCGAGCAAGCGTGGCCTTGAAGGAAATGAACAGCCACATTTCAAGCTGCGGTAGGTTCGAAAAACATCAGCGGGGTGGTTGCACGCTGGCAGCCAGGGTGGGCGCGACACCCCTCGCTGCGGATGATGGAGACTCTCACTCACCCTGACAGTCCTGCGTGTTACTCGGAGGGTGACGTGATCTCGGCCCCCGGGCTGGCATGGGACTCATGGGAGGGGGCTGCGGTGGCACATGAGGACACTTCTGTGCGCTCTTAATGGTGTTACAGCCTCACTTGCCAACTGGCTGTCAAAGTCCTCATGCCCGCTTTAATGTCCGACCAGACCTTAATCAGAAGCAGGCGTCGTCCCTCGCTGTCTCCTCCATCTATCATGGATGCAGATCTATTCTTTGCTCTTCCACCCTCTATCTCCCTCAGCATGGGAGAATCCTTTTCTTCCCCCCGGCACGACGTCTTTTGGCTCCCAGATGTTTTCCTCCTCCTTTGAAGTTCGGGGGGGGGGAGAAAAAAAAAACAGGGCTTCGTTCACTCATTCTTGCGGTTGTTTTGGGGGGCAGCGTACTGTAATCCGGGGTCCCGGGTCACACGCAGGCAGGGGGAGAGAGGATCAAGAGAGCGAAATAGGAAAAATGAAGTCAAAATGAAGTCATATACTCTGTCCCAGAAGTCTTGGAGGGAGCTTTAATAAGAGAAGTGCTTTGAATTCCTTCAGAGTGTTATTGTTCGCAGTTTAGACACTTGGCGAGTTCTTTAAGTAGCATTCCTTCCTTGCTCACCCAGATGTATGCTTTCATACGTTTGTTTGACAGGGCCGATGTGCAACCTGGAGGCAACCAACCCTTTTTTTTTTTTGTAAATATCATCATGAACCGGGCGGTTGTCGGCTTGCGGCGTGGGGGGAAACGTCACACAGCTTTAAGAGCCTCCCGTGTCCCATGTTGACGATGTGACAATGATGTCATGAAAAGCGGAGTTTGTATTTGGGGGTGTGACGCGTCCATTGGTCATTTTATAGGCGGTTACAAAACAACGCCGCTGACTTTCGCTATACTTTTTTTCTTTTATTGCATTTTTCAAAGATGCCATATAGGCCGGACGGTGGGTTTAACAGCCGTGGACGGTATCTTTAAGTCTTTGCTTCCTGGATTCACGTCTGTTTCCTTTTCAGGCCCCACGTCACTATCATTACATTAGTCGGGGTCTGACTTGACACGGTGGATGTCGCAGGACAGATAAGATAGGCTGTATAAGCAGCACAGAATGTACAGAATGCATTTCATCACGGCTGACGACATTTTGCTGGTGGATTGTTATTTATTATTACACACTGAGGACTTTATGTCAGCGCTGTGGCAATGAGGGAGGAGGCTGCATGGTGCGTGTGTGCACATGTTTGTGAAGGAGGCAGACTTTACGAAGGCACGAATGCCACCGTGTCCCGTCTCAGCGGGAGCCGAATCCACGCAGGAGCCAGTGCCTTTAAAAGTCACATGCTGAGGATTCCTGGCGCATAATGAGATCCAGATCAGCTCAGCCCTCGACTCCTTCCCTCCTTTTCTGGGTAAGGTGGGAAAGATGGAAAATGCTCCCAGTTAGGTCTAGAAGTTGAAGGGTGTATTAATGTAATATTACATAAGATGACCTTGGAATGTTGAATTATCATGGGAAAATAATCGCTTTCCTGAGCAAGCGACAGCCATCCGGCACGTTCTGACCCCGCGGTGTTGGCATGACTCCTGTGCCGGCAGCCCCTCCCAAGTCCCCGCGTTTCACAGCTAGTGGAATTCCATAAGCCATTTTTCTTCCCATGTGTCAATGCTGGGCAGCTTCCCTTTTTCGGTGACTCGCCCTGCTTGCGATGCTGGGAGGCTTCCCAGGGAGCCAGATCCAGAGTCCCCGGGGCCCAAAGTAACCCGCCACACCCACAGGAGCCTTGGCTTCCTCCAAGCCCACCTCCCCGGGTCAACAAGGTCATCGCGCTGTCACAGCCCTGCTGTTGGTTTTGCCTCGCCCACTCTTCCGCCTCACTTGTCTATCTGAGGGAGTTGTCTGCCTGTTTCACTCCCCTCATCTCTGGGTCGCCCTGCAATGAGGACACACTCATGAGGTTTAGATCAATAAAGTCAGATGAGGCAAAGATGGGGGGGGGGGGGCGCAGCAGCTTCACGGCCTTCCCACATGAACTCATCCCTCTCTTATATTCCCCAGACACTTAATCTGACATTCATGGAGGGGCCAAAAGCCTGTGCTTATTGCTTTTTATTAGCCTTGATCAAACATGAACACTTGTTAATGACCAACGAAAACCAGAGATGCAGTGATTTTTGCCTCAGAAACAGGCAGCAGGAAAACAGATGCATTGGATCAGCGCCACAGCCGCTTCTAATGGTGATTGGATAGAGACGTCACATCACTTTTTGAGAATTTGATTCATTGGTGTTGACCGTGTTATCCCATCACACTTAGAATGATGGAATCTATTAGCTGGGCAGCAGTGTGGCTAATCAGCTCTGAGCAGACAGAACCCCCTAGGGAAATAAATCCCAGTTCGAGGCAGATGGATTTGAAATTTGTGTTGCATTTCTTAATTGAATACAAGCTAAGTTAACCATATTTTTATTGGGAATGTACTGTAGCACGTCTTCTTTTGGATCTAGACCAGGTGGTTAATATTCCACAGTGAATTGGAGATTGCAGAGGAATGCGAGTCTGTTTTAAATGTGTGTTTGATGCGGGTTGCACTGCCATCAGCATCTCGGAGAGGGGCGTTAAGCAAAATTGTCAAACTGCAAACAGAGATGCTAAGAGCATACTTTCGTGAATAGAAACAATGAAATGTATGTTTTGAATAAAGACCTAATGTTGCAGAAAAATGAAATTATCTCCTCATCAAAGCCTGGTTGCTGTTGCTTCACATGTAAAATGGCTCGGTGCTGTTGGTAAAATGCGACACAGATACAAGGCAAGGACTTTTGATGCTCGAGCAAGTATCTTATTGTGGTGTCTTTACCCACAGAAGTCTGATGATTCGCCGTTTTGTGTTGGCGTAGCCTACCAAGGCATGGACACATTCGACTCGAGGCTGTGAGACAGACCTGAATGGCAAATGTGGCGCGTGCCAAGGAGACATTCTGTTTTGAGAGCAAACAACTTCCCTTTAAGCTGTTCGCTCCAATCAAGCATTGGCGCAAAGGCCAAGAAGAGATGGCTTTGCCATCTCAAGGACTCAAAGGACCTGAAACCCTTCATGGTGATTAAAGAGCTCTGCTTGCTCCTAGTTTTCTCTGTGTGGCACCAGTTTGTCCCGTGGCGGCATGTCAGAAAGTAAATTGCTGGAAAGGGTCCTGTGGAGGTCTTGGCTTGGGCGGTGGTTACTTTCCTATAGAGTGGTCCCCAATGGAATCGAGGGGTAGACTCTCTCCTTTTCCCATCCTGTGGATGCCCCCCCTCCCCACCCCATCTCTCCAGTCCCCCACACGTTCTCAGGATTTCCAGCCAGCTCAGGGGAGAAGTCCAACACTGAGGTCGCCTCCCAGGCAGTTTCCCGGGGATTCTGGTGTAGGCCTCAGTGATTGATGGGCCAGACCTTTCAATCGTCTAGGTAGAACACCCCCGGGCCGGGTGGTCCATACAATGACTGCCCCAAATTAGCAATTAATGAGTTCTGTACAGCCGAGGAACCCGCTGACTTTAAAATCTCCACCTTCTCTGCTACATTTCTTTAATTTGATTTTGCATAAGCTGTCCTTTCATTTGAATTCCTTCGGCAGGACTCTCCTTGGAGGAACTTTATTTCATCCAAAAAGAGACTTAGAGGATTTAATCAGATTTAGGACAGCATCACCAATCGCAAAGCTTCAAGGAATTTGAACACATTGCAAGTCAGGGAATTCAAGCAAATATTATTGAACAGTTGCCAGTGGAATGTACAACACAAGTGAATGGAGACGAACAATAAATTAGTGAGGGGTGACAAAGTCTTTTGTTGGACCGGGCTAAATGGATAGACACCAATTGGAGGTTTCTGTCTGTACCTTCGGTGGATACAGACCAGCCTGCGTGTAAACTCTTTGTAACCAAGGGTGACGTTAATGATGCGCAGCTTGAGCTCGCTCTTGCAAGCCACTGCCTGTGTAACTCTGCCCAAATGTTTTTCGACTCGGATAACCGTAGACGCCAGCATGGGAACAGACACATCATTGAATTATCTGAGAACAACACAAGTTTTTCGAGTTTTGTCTGACAGCAAAACCAACGTTGATCTTGTCAAGGGTTTTGAGTTGTTTTCCTGACGTGGATGTTCGGAAGACATAGTTGTGGTTGGCTGGTAACCAACTTGACACAAGACCTCGCCACAGATGGATTCATCAAACTCCAAAATTACAAAATTGTTGGCTAATTTGAATTGCAGAGGCGCGGCACTATATAATACATATGTCAGCCTCTGCGTGCAGATGTTCGTCAGCTGGTTTCTGAGCTTTGTCGCAACATCTCTTCTCCATTGGAACAATTCAAACCCACCGAACAAGCATTTTGAGATCCAGAAGGTGCATTAGTAACTGTTAGCTGTAATTGGCAAAATTAGCTCCCCGGTGCAAATCAAGTTTTATGAATGTGCTCTGTAAATATGTCTGGTATGTCCAGAAACAAGTTTACATCACAGTTTGATGTCGGCCTTCTCACATAATTAAGTTTTAGAGCCGCACAAGATTTTTGCACTCTCTGCCTCTTAAGCCATTTTATGACAAGTAGTTTTGAAATGAGTTGTCTCTCAGATTCTTGTTGAAGTTGTTACAGACCGCAGAGGTCTTCTCCTCCCCGCTAATAAGCTTTATTGAGACGGACCTCCCCCACTGGTTTTCCCTTGGCATGTGCGCCCTGCTGTCACTCAGTCCAGACTTTCCCTGATCCCGTCACCGCGGGAGGGCATGCCCACCGCCCTACCACAACAGCTCATTACTCAGAAACTCTGGAGTTGGGATTATTGGGGGGGTGGGAGGGCTGAAGAGGAAGATGATGAGGTGGGCAGACAGGAACAGGGCCGTCGCTTTGACACAGTTCCCCCTCTTTTTTTTTTTTTTTTCGCCTTAGTTGCCCCCTTCCTTGCTGACCCACTTCTGCTCTGTCGACCCTCAGGTACATTAACCCTGCCTGGTCCACTGGGTCACAGCAGGACCAAAACACAACTTGGTTTCCAGGACCCCGTTCCCATGTGGCACACATTCCAGTCGCTCCTGGGAAAGTGACATGCATTCCCGAGTGTGCGGGGGGTTCGGATGCATTTGCAGCATCGGTGTGTCTGTATCTTACGCGCAGCTGCATGGAAATTCAAAGAAAATCTGTGAGATCATGAAAGAAAATAACAGTGACATAACGTGATTTGTTGCATCTTCGGTCCGATGGGATGTGTGGCTGGAGGAGACAGATTATAGATGTCTGAGCTCATCGCAACACTTAAGATCAGAAGAGCTTGTCTATTCCTGTTTGTCACATCGTGCCAAATCTGCCTGCCCGCCGCTCGTCACATCAAAATCTGTTGTGCAGACCGCCGCAGCTGTGGATGCCAAACAGTAACTTGCACGTATCGCCTGTTTGTCTGTATGGCAGGGGCTGCAATCCTTCCTTTTTCACAGAAAATGTTGAGTTTCATGATATTTAACCTCATGAATGCAGATGGACTCTCTCCCTCTTGGCCTTGTTGTAAATCCAAAGATTGTCAGTGCTGATTTCTTTTTCTGGGTTTTTAGTTGACTTTAATTTGCTGGTAAAAATCTCAGTCTCTCAGTCTCTGAAAATGTTTTAATAGATCCAGATTCTATTGATCAATACATTACTCATCCACTTTGAAAACACGCCTGTTTTCTGACTTCTTATAAACAAAAACTGGTTTTACTTTTCATACTGTGTCCCAGCTGAGGCTGTATTTGGGGTTTTAAAGGAACGGGGTACACTGGATTTACAACACAAAACAAAGGAGAACATCACTTCAAATGGAGTGTGGCACAGTAATGGTCTTATCTCAATTATCTCATTTTCATAACCTTTGGAAGCCAATATCATAATTGGAAATAAACTAGAATAAATCATTCAGCCACAGTAAAAAGAAATTCAATAAAATGGACTGCATCGGGTTGTAATATAATGTATTTATCATCTTGGAAGACTGAATTGGCTTTTAATTTGCCCTGATTGATGAATGTGAGAAGCTTGCTCGGGTTCAGGCGTCACTAAGTCAACGTGACAAGAAAATGACAAGAATCCTGTGAAAATCAGAGTCCCCCTGATTGCAAAGCCGAACAGAATAAGTTCTGCGATCGCGGCTCTAATTTGTCTCGAGACGTGACCCTGAGAAACGGCTCAGTCCTGCCAAAATGCAGCCACACACACACATACACACGTCAGCCTCACACAGACTTGCCACATGATAGTCACATTGACCTTTGTGTACATTTAATGGAGCATGCCGGGCCCCGACCCGCTGCCGAATGAGTAACGACCCCATGTTTTCAGACCCCTGTCACTGACGATATGGCCGCACTGGGCCAGTAACAGACCCACCGTGTTATTTACCGCAGTGCTTCTTTCGAATCTCAGCTGCGCACACCTGAAGCACACGCCATATGATTTTTATTGGCAAAAAAAAAGAAAAGTCGAAAAAGAATAGTTGCGGTGACTTCTGTTTGCGCCGAAGATTAATCGTCATTTCTGGTGAGCGCAGTAAAAGCAGGGGTGTCTTGTTTAAGTAGATGTACGTGTGCTGAGTGATAAAGGTCACCGCCGCCACACGGGTTTCCTCAATATGACATAAGCACTTCCTTCATCTGTCCCTTGGGTTCGAGGAGAATTATGGGTAATATGATTATAAATGACGTCAGCTGTTATCGTTACATTCTGCTGGATGGCAGTGCTGTCTTATAAACCTGGTTGATGGGGATCTATTTCCATACTCTCACTCCGGAGTCTCATGGGGCCCAGCTGTGCCCCCCCCCCCCC
>CAESWR010000107.1:70034-80252 GCA_903171835.1 Mullus surmuletus | reverse complement strand
GAAAAAGAAAAACTGTCACACAGACGATCGGGCTGTGGCCACTATTATCTCCTGTCGCCAATTAAATGTTCTCATCTGCTGTGCCGCATATTCTAAATAAGTCCTTGATTCATTGAGTCGAATATTGTGCGAGTGGTGGAGACGAAAGCAACGTCTCCGCAGAGATCTTACAAACAGCCCGGAGGTGTGTTATTTAGCATATACGTTCTGTCAGCCGACCATCAATGCCGGACTGTCAGAATGGGGAGTTAGATTCCCCCTCGGCTCGACGTGTTTTTCCCTCCTCATAATTCAGTTGTTGAGTTTGACACTCCGAGGCTGTGCGGATCTTCCTCTGTGCTCGCTTTAAATCTCTGCAAGTGATTTATTGGTACCAGCTAATTAAGACAGCAATAGAAGTTGTGTGCACGTACGCTGAAGAAAGTGGCCTTTGCAATTAAACCGAATTCATCCTACACTCAGCAGGAAATATATAGAGAAAAAAACCACGTAGACTGTAATGCCGAATTGTGTTAATATGTAAAAACTGTCTATTATACAATTTACTTGCACATTGTATATTGTATATATATATATATATATATAGGTTAATTTTTTTCACACCAATTTGTTCAGCTGATTCTTCCTACATATTTACAAGTATATTGTATTTCATTGTACACTGACATATAGCATAGCATTGCAAAGCATAGCATAGAAGGAGAATCATTTGGATTGTGGTTGTAACTGATTCCCAGGATCCTTAGAGGCTGGTGCCAAAGACGTGAATCTGAAATCTCTGCAACCAAATGGGAAGACTGTATGCATTTTTCGGATATATTTTTCCTTGGACAGTCACTTGTGAGGCAAGTTCATATATAAGCCGAGAGAGGCTCTTGTCGGCAATGACTCAGTTTAATACCAAGAGAGCATCAGCGCTGCAATCATTTCCTTTATTTTCCCGCAGCTTTCATTCGATGTACTTAAGTCTGTTTCAGAGCGTTACCAGGGCACGGGCGTCTTATGATCAAAGAATTTGTGTTTTCAATGACTTTGGTATATTTTTAGAGAATTTAGTTTTCGTTCTGTACCTTAATATGGACTGCCGTCGTGTTGGCGTATCCTCCCCGGGCTCGTCTTCGCAGATATTTTCACAGGGATTTTGTAACTCAGAGGAAGATTCTCGATGTACACAGCACATGTGTGTGTGTTCTAAGTCAAGGATTCGAATCATGATCTTCATCCAAAGATGTCAATCAGAGTGCAGACGTTTAACTCTAAATATCACAAATACTGAGGCCAATATGTATTTCCAGGTGTGTGAATTGTTTGAATGTTTGAATTAGGACTGCCGCAGTATTGAGGATAATCGTGGTATTAAAAAATGACATTTCAATATCATGTTAAAAATGTGCATATGATAATATTGTGTAAATGATCCAGTGCTACTTCAAAACAGCCTACTTTGTGACGTTACTGTTTTGATATTTCATGTCTTTATACCACCTTGGACAGGTATTTTGATCATAATTAATCTACCAAAAGGGAAAAAAATCCTAAATAAAGTCAAAAGGTCAGTTTCATTGATTGTACCATTATTATTTAAATTGTTTTATATCATGATATCATGATAACGTCGTTATCGTGTCATTTTTTGCCCATGATAATCGTGAAGTGAAAATCTGATATTGTGACAGCCCTAGTTTGAATACATTTATAGTTTATAATATTAATATAAGTTAGGTTTAAATCATAAGGCAGATTTACTGTGTTCTCCCGTCTCGATAATCAGGCCTGCAAAGTCGCACCTTGACATTCCAATGTCAGCTAACCTCACCGCCTCAGTAAATAAGACATTTACATCCACATTAAACGGCTGACATTTACACGGCACCATAACAACACCTGACCGATGAGGAAGAGGGTCCTTGCTGTGGTGGTTTAGCATGCAGTCGGCTCGTGGCGCTTGGCGAGGAGCATTACATGGCTCCTTACCTCTGACTAGGAGTTGAAAGAGCAAACTATGCCCGGCGTGCACTCGGGGCAGAACACCACGCCAATGTTTGCAGCAGCAGAGAGCAGCAGGGAGGGAGGCATAATTCTCAAAGGCAGCGGGGACGGTGTGCCTTCCCTTTAGTTGCGGTTTTACGCCTAAAGCCCCAGTTCCGGTAGGTTTCGGGGCCTCTGATGAGGACACCACTGGGTTTTCCTATCTGCAAGCCCCTACCTGAGCACCCCGAGAGCCAGAGGCGAAGGAGCCATTGACAGTGTCGGTACAACATGCAGTGGATGGAGCGCAACCGAACTACAGTTCCATCATCCGTCAGAGGTGAAGGAAAGGCATTGTTCCCACTGCTGTATATAAATTTAACACAGACTTTAAACCGCCCGGATGTGTCTCGTCCACTGGAGCGGAGAGATTCGAAGCCTCTGCGGTACGGTGCTGCTGCTCCGGGTGGAGCGGTCCGACAAGCCTCCATCACAAGCTGCAGAGTAAACAGGAAGCCAAGCTCGATGGCTACCTAGCCAGCGTGCCTAACAAGAGCGAGAGCAAACACGGCGGACACAAAGTTAATCTGCGCCCATCGGGGAGATCTGCAATGGCGAATCAAATTAGCTTCTTCGTAATAAAAAGCTGCCACTGTGATAAGTGGCTTTGGCTTGCATCCTTAACCATCAAACATCCCATTTTTAGAGTGGGAAAACTGATCACAAAGCACATACTTACTACTATCCCGCTGCTGTATTGATTCTATCTAAAATGTCTTTCATAAAACATCATAACATCAATCTCTCAGACATGTATGCCATTTTTCCCGCAGATTCCACTGGATTGGATGTTGTCGCATCAAATATTAAGGTTTTCTCTTTTGCTTGCTTTGGTTTGGGATTTCTTTGATTTCAAGGAATGAGTCATAAAAACAACAACAACAACAACAAACCAAGATGCTTTGAGCGTGATTTATCATGATGAAAATTCTGTCTCAGGTCATTCATTTCCCCACACAGATTCAAGACCTGATTGATTATAATATCAGTTTCCCTCCATGTATCTTCAATTTAACTTCTTCTTGTGGTCTTATTTGTCCGCAGAAGCATAAAAAATAAAACCTCTGATTTCTTGTGTCACTGAGACAACATTTATAAATACCAACAGACCTTCTGCGGATAGCATTTCACTTGTGGTTTTCTCCACATGCGTTCTGCCTTTGAGATACCTTTCATAGCCTAAACCAACAAAAGCTCCAAAAGAGCAAACACCGAAAATGTTTTTAGCCGGTTTCTTTTTTCAGGCTCTTAATGCCCAACGTAACACAAAGCTCTTTTTCTGGAAGGCGGTTTAACCTCATTTGGCATTTGGCCTGAACAACACGCAGTTATGATAATGAACCCGAAGAGCATCTGAGTGGGTTTTTTTTTCTTGCATCTCAGTGTGTATCCGTGCACCTGTCCATGTGTGTGTGGGTGTATACGTATCTGCATGCAGTCTAGCCTTCGGTCAGGCTGGGCTCTGCGCCAGCAACATCTGTGGGGGTCTTGTGAGAGTGCTGCATGGAGGAGCAGCCGAAGATACCTGATCAGTGTGATGGATGCCCGTGAGCCTCGTGCGCACGCCGACATGCACACCTGCCGCCTGTGCCCCACTTATTGAATCCATGAATCAATTTAATGAGCGGAGGATGGGGTCAGGACTTCAATAAACACCCCACCAAGCCTTCAAATTTAATGTCTGCCCAATGAGTGATACTGTATGTTCAACAAACGCCCATTGCAAAACATTCTTACTGTAAATTGGAAAATGGACTTTGAAGCAATCAACGCGTACAGTGAGCTCTGCTGACTGGATAAGTTTCGCAGCTCCTGCATAAACATTTCCAATGCACAGAGCAAATGAGTTCAATCCAGGAGCAGGGGTTTAATTTAGTGCCACGCCTTTGTGTGTCAGAGTGTGTGTGGCCGGGTGAAAGAGTGAGACTTGCGAAAGAGAATCAGACGTCTTCCATTGGTAATCAATACTGCAGCAGTGACCTGAGCGTTTGCTCTGTGATTCATCCCATTTAGAGCTACAGGGTTGGCTGTCTGACAGAGACAACTCCATGATTTCCCTCCGGATTTGCCTGTGGCAGATCCAGCAGCTTTTCGTGGCTACTGCTGCATCTACATAGTTGCAAATGCCTAATGCCATCACGACAACTCCCGCCGTAAATCCGCAAAAACCTTGTCGGAAATCCACCTCTCTGGCAATGAGAATCAGCTTGATATTCCGTGGAATTGGTTCGCATTTTTGAGTCGGGTTTGCATGAAATTACCCATCCCCTTGGCGCTAACTTAGGGTAAAAAATCAACCTCATGATCTACACATGCTGTGATTATAAAAACTCACTTTCCCCTCTGCTGATTTTACCACGAGCAGGGCTTCCAGTTATGAGGTCATCCGAAGCGCCGGGGACGCAGCGGAAAGGACGAATGGTTGCTATTTAGATGTCTGTGGCAGCAGCATCCCAGTGGTGGACGCATTTTTCTTCATCCACCGGGGACACAGGGGCTAATGGAGCATGAGAGTGACAGTTCCCCTGAAGTTGTGTGGCTGAGTCACGCCCCCATTCGGAAAGGAGCTGCAGGCAGCGGCTGTGCAAGACCAAGACCAAGAGGCCATGCTGCGGGAGCTTGGGCCAATTCGGGGGTAAACATCGGTGGCAGTAATTGGAGAGAGGCACAGCGGGGAATTTCATACATTTCAGATCCATGCAGCTCAGTCGAAAAAAATCCTGAGTGTGGAGTTTTTGAGTTGGAAAGGAGCAATTGTCTGCATGCCAAAGGTCTTTTCACTTTCTGAACAGAATTTACTGAACTCCCCATGATACATAGTCCACATACATTTTATAGGTCAGCATTTCATTGATTAAAAAGCCGCCAAACCCCCTAGCTCAAAAGAGCTCCTTTCATTCCTCTGGATTTAAGACAAGGGGTTGTACCTGTGAAAATAGCCAATAATGCATCATTTACCGAGAGCCTGTTTGGCTCCCCATGCAAAGCTGCCGCTGTCCATCACTTTGCCTAATTTAGTGGAGCTCCAGTGGAGCTATTAGTCCTGTATTTGTAATTAGAGTAAATCAATATCATTATTCATCCATTACCGGCATTTAAGCAACTTCTTCTCAATCCATCCATCTGTTCTTGTTTTCCCTTTTTAGTGCTTTGTCCTTTTGCTTGATAGAATCAGACTGAAGAATAATGTTGGTCCATAACATGGACCTGCATTGAATTGCAAAAGCTATTGAGGCTCCTAGTGATGCAGTGAGTCGACTTTTTTGTGCTCTGGGCTGGGATTGGGGAAGGAAATGACCCACAAAAATCTTAAACTCTATAATCACTTGATATATAGCATAGCATTCACAGCGCTCTGCAGAAAAATGCTGCAAATGCAACATGCTTATCATCAGCTCTTCCCATACGATAACATCAAAGCATGTGTATGTGCAAGGATACACACACAACCACACAAATACACACAAGCCCCTCTGAGGGGCATTGCAAAAGTTGTTGGGGAAGTACTATACTGGGTTAGTGTCGGGAGCGACATCATGTGGTTCCAGCGAGGTCTCTTATCAGCGGCTGGTCCTTATCACTCAGCCGCACGACACTAAAAACATGCAGGAACTATTTTAGCTGCACCACCTGAGAAGAAATTATCTTTATCAGTGTATGTTGCATGACATTGTGCTTTTTTCTCTCCTTCCTTCCCCTGTGGATTCCAGATAAAATTAAGTATTACAGACAGGCAGCAGAAAGCCAGAGAAATAAGTTGAATAATAAACGTTACAAATGATATTCGATTGGAGGATGATATTGGATGTTTCTCCTGACCGCTGATGTAAAAAGCTTCTGTTTGTTTTGTTGTTATGTTGGTTATTTTTTGTTCTGTCTGTAACATAGTTATGATGAGACCTTGATAGCTATGAGGAACAGAGTTAGATATGACAGTTATTCAGTTATGTCAATTATTTCAGTTTCACTGATAAAGGTAAGGCTTTGTAAAAGAGTTACAATTCTGATTACATTTTTTCAAAATAAATCTGAATTCACATGAAACATCCTTGCTGTTGGGGTCATAAATATATGTGCCAAAAAATGTTGATATTGGTACTCAAATGGGTGCTGTAGCCAGGACTGCAGGAAGACTGTTGTCACCAATGAAAAAAACAATAATCCAAATCAGAATATATCATTGAATATCAGAATTTTGATGAAAATTAAAACCAAAGTTGTTTCACAAAGGCCATTGCTCTAATAAAACGGTTGCTTAATAAGATCTGTATGGGCATTTAGATGTAGTTTGAAGTCCTTTAACTTCGTGCTATGGTTCAGCCCATCTCCAAGTGTCCTTGCCCCATACTACAGAACTGCTGATTGCTCCTGATGGGCGACTTGGCAGAATGTAAAGTGAATAGCTGAATGAGCAATATAAAAGGATGTAAAGCACTTTCTACCAGTACCAATCAGGTGGAGAGGGTGCTATTTAAGTGTAACCCATTTAGGGAACATCACAAGGTCGAAACGCCTTTCAATTGCAGGTTAAAGTTATAGCAGGAAATTGTATGGAAACATAAACAACATTCTGCAATACATGAGAAAAGCCGGAGACCAGGAAAACCATATTGCTGAATTTAGAGATGACGATGGGGGAGGGAATCTGAGCAGGGTGACGTCATAAGTCCTTTCTCCCTATCAATTCACACCCGCCTACAAGCCATTCAGTGTCAAGTATGGGGAGGTGCAAGCCAATATATGGCCTGTGACAATAACAGGACATAAGTGCATTCATTGGCGAATTGGCTGAGTGGATAGCGGCCATTTAAACACAGATGTCAGATGATGGTTCCATTCGGTTTAGTAGCCCATGAGCCTGAATTCACAGCAGGGTCTTGGCCCAACCAAATGGAACCGGGCTGTAATTAAGGTTATTAATTATACCTGCATTTACCACGCCAAAGTAGCTGATGTGCTTGTAGCCAATAGGGATAAAAGGACAGGAAGATGAAGACCAAACCAGAGCAAAAAGTGGATAATGGATGATCAAATAATAAAAAGTGATATTCTGCTCCACCACATTAGATAATCCCAACAGTAACAATTGAATACACTAACAGGCAAACAGCTGCACCTCTTTTGTACGACTCGAGGTGTTGCTCTTTCCATTAAAATTGTTGCACCTTCTGCCTCAGCAGGTTGCGACAGTTGGCACCTGAAAAATATAGCATGTTCATATATATGCTATGACACGTGGTGGAATTTGTTTTAAAAAGAAAAAAAAGGAACGCCATGTCTTGTCAGGAAACGGTCAGATGCCGAGCTTGGAGATAAGGCATGTCAGACGTCGCATAAACCGGCACATCATCGGAGCTCATATAACCGCGCGACCACAAATATTACCAGCAGAGAGACAACAACGTGAAGGTTTAGGAGTACATCTTGACTGTGCGCATGACAAAGTTTTCAGTTTAACAAGTAAAAAAAAAGTTCCTCCTGCAGGAATGAGACAGAATAGATAAATGGCACCATTGCACTTTATTATTAAACCTGTCCACAACAAGCTGTTTTACTACTTTCATGAATTTTATATGATCTATCATTTATTATGGCTGTATATTGTGCATGAAATTATTCGCTGATGACATCTTTCTCTGCACCACATCCGTCTCTCAGCAGTTAGTCGCGCCGCAAATAAGTGAAGTGAAATGTCTGATTTACATTTTTTTTTTCCTCCTCCCCCCTGCCCGTCTTAACCGTGTATTCTCTACCCACGATGCAAAGTGACACAAAGTACCCTGGCCCCGAGGCAAATCTACACAGACTTCATTACAAGGTACCTTTAATTAGTCTTTGTAATTAAAAGCAGAATATAGGGTGCCGAAAGGCTGGAGGCTAAATTGATATGCCCATAAACATTTACATGTTCATCGGTCAGGGTTAGCAAAGTTTTTACTCATTGGGGTCCAACAAGAGGCAGGAGAGTTGAGTTGCATTAAAAGTAGAGACGTGTATGACATCCTCTTGATTAAGTGGGAAGGGACGAGGGGGGTTTGAGTAATGAGAAAGTGAAAACTGGATGTCAAGAAGGCTATCTACAATCTCCCTCTCTCTATTTTTGGCTTTTCGCAGATGGTTTGATCACGGATGAAACAAAGTATCGTCCATGCATCCGTGAACCAGTGTCACTTTGTTCTCTTTGTGGAAATGGCAAGAAAAGCATGACATTGTTCCTTGTTTATAATTAACAAGTAAAAGCTTAATAAGTTTATATGAGAACAAGACACCAGCCGATGTCTGGTGTGATCCTTATGTCTAATCCGTGGTGAGTACATGCAGCTGATGTCAGGTTCCCCAATGTTGGTCCCACAGAACATTTTCACCAGTGGCTCCGTCACACGAATAGGGGCTGATGTGTTACCCTGTTATGCGTGTTAATGAAGTGTCAGTTTATGTGGATGAGCTTGACTGTGCCCATGTCTGTGTTGATGACTGAAGAAAGACTCAAGGACAGTCTTTCTGTGGACCTCAGGTTTAGTGGACCTCAGTGCTTGAATCTATTCATCTCTTTGGAGCACAGATATATCAACTATCATGACTCTTTTCTCACAGTAGCTAGGTGGATTTGTATGTAACTTAATTTAATTTCTGCTCAATTATTTATTTGTTGGCTTTGCCTCCAATGATGGTGATTCTTTGGGTGTGATACTCTCTGACCGTTATGTCATTATGTCTGCAATTTATCCTATTTCCCTCATGCAATAGTGTTGTTACATTAATGTTCTGAAATGTGTCTGGGCAGCTATCGGCAGCAAATGGAAAAAATAGTCAAACTTTATTAATATTCACAGCTTTTAAAAGCTGTTGGCTCGCAGCAGGACTAATAAAAAGCATCACTTTGTTTCAAGTGTTGAAGGTTTTTCCTGCCTCTGCTGACACGCAAGTGCAGCCCCCTCCTTATGCAGTCTGCAGACCCTCTGAATAAATCTTCCCCAATTTCATCCACAGCCTTGTTTCCTATGTTTGCTGTTTCTCATAAAGATTGTTCCCTCTTTGGGATTTCCATCTGGTTTATTATACCTGGAAAATATATTAATAAGCTTTGGATTTTTCTGGAATAAACTGTACTGGTGTGTTTATTGCATAGCTGAGGCCAGCTGGAGCCGATGAATAAGCTGTAAGTATGTGGAAATTCAAAATGAAATGTTCCAACTCAAAGCTGAACTCAGACGAGTTTGACCTTTTAGGCTGATTGACTAAACACCGCGTGCTTAACGCAACATAATCTGGCTCCTAGAGAACACATGAATAACGCGCAATTAGATAATGATTTTATCAAGCACCAAGAGTCATTCAGTCCTCAGAGTGGCCTCACAATAACACTCCTGCCCTCTAGAGAATTCCAAGACGATAACATTATTTTTTTCAATATTTTTAGCTACCACATGTCTATCTATGCAACTGAATGTTCAATATAGGTCATCCTTTGTGTAAAGAGATCCTAGACAAGCAACAACATTTAAATCAACAATATCCTACCAATGTCATGAGTGCCTGATATCATTCTAATTAATACCTGCTTCAGGAAAAAGGTAAGCCGCTATTGAACCAAATCAGTTGCAAGAAACATGATAGTTATCATTTATTCATTTATTTATTTATTTAAGTTCCAACGTCCTTCAATTGGGGGACTTTGTGGTTACTCCAAAAAGATGCATAAAACACCACACAGATCAAAGGCAATACAGTCATATTCAAAATCAAAAATTAAACAGGAGACTCTTTGCTAAAAGCACGTAAAAGTCCTATTTACACACACCAAACACACCCCCAACACCAAGCAAAATGAATCATCAAAGGCCAAATCATAGGTGAACATCAAAGTCAACCCACTGGCCACATTTCTTGTTGTAGTACTCTGAGTACTTCATGCCACACAAAGAAAGGTATCAAATGAAAGCAGAGACTCTGCTGGTTCCACAGTTACAAGCAGTGACACTCTGTGTAAACTAAGTAAACAGCAGCCAAAGAAACAAAAGTAAAAAGTCACCTCTTCAAAGCAGGTATCCAATATTCAGTTTTATGTCTCATTTGAAAAATATATTCATTATGAACATATTTTTTTAACTAGACAGACATAAAAATCTACTCACATCGATTTATTGACATATACTCATACGTATAAATCTAAGAAAATCTGTCCTAAGC